>CAHIKZ030005024.1:842500-1442500 GCA_903632075.3 Acanthosepion pharaonis | reverse complement strand
TGGTTTGTAAATTTGGTACTATAGTAATTGTGAGTTCAATCCCTGGGTTGGGTAGCATGGACTCAGGCTCAATAGAAACAGGACTAGCAATAACTGAGCAGTAATAATAAAAGACAAGATGAGATATCCTTAGACATGGGCAATGGAATAAGAGCAATATACTATCATAGATAAAATAAATGGCTTAGTTTGAAATTCCCTGAAGATTACGCAGATCTACAGACACCCAAAGAAGACACAACAGTCAAAATATTATGACAGTGACAATGAAGATAAGGACATTAGCCCAACGGTAAATAATATAAATAGCTGTTCTATAAATAACTCTTGGATTCATTTCTGAAACTCTTACTTTCTGATTTTTAATTCCGAGTAATTACTGAAATTTGTTTAATTAAATTTTGGGTAGAACATTACAAAAATTCAGTGGCTTCAATTCATTGAATTCTACTTTTTAATAGGGGTGGGCTATAGTGACCAAATTTAAAAAAAAAAAAAAAAAAAAAGTGGGGAAGTGTTTTATTCCACTCATTTGTGTCCAAATAGAAGGAAATGGGCCAACTTTTTGAAAATTTTTAAAAATTGGGATGGAGCCAAACCGAAACATAGCCAGACCTGCCCGGGGTCCCCCAAAATCACTAAAAATGACAACGTATTCCAAATAATATCAATATTCAACAACAAATCTTCACCAAAATGATTCAAATGATGAAATTCATAGTTCTACGTACATAATATTGAGCCTGCACATTAATTTCCAAAATAATAGGGTATTTTGGTGCAGAAATAGACCAAATTTCAGGAAACAAAATTGACTATTTTGAATTGAAATCACCAAATACTTCAACATTACATTCTATCGAGACACACTATCAGACTGGTATTCTACTGATATATCTTAAAACAATTATGTATTAAATTTTACATATGTCATAACTCCTTTGAAAAAGCTTGAAAATGAAGGAATTCAGTCAAAATCTGCTAAAATTAGTCTGAATTGCCAAAAGTTCAGAAAATAACTGATATAATGTCCAATGATAGAACTTAATTCTATGAGACTGTTTAGCTGTGGTTAAAAAGGTGTAAAAATGGTCCAAATTTCTAAACAAATATCAATATGAAACAAGCTTATCAACTCATTAACAGTATGATTTAAATAATTTATTGATAACATCATTGTTATGCAAAACAAATACTGATGTACTTTTTGTTAAGTCCTATAATCCAATCACATTGCATAGGAGAATTTAAATCTTTAATGTCTTCTGTTGATCTACTTTGGCTGGGTATCGTCACAGTTTCTTCATCTTGTCATTTGGCATACATTCAAGACAGTCAATCAGGTATTCATCCATGTCAATTTTTTTCTCAAGTCATATCAACACTCCAGTCTCTTCCATTATCATTGTCCCAAATGGCCATGCATGGTTCATTAATAGCAATTTCATCTTTTTCATTGGGTTGAGCAGATTCATCAACATCTTCCTGAGATTCATTCAATTCATTGAACATGGTCTCTACATCTGGGAATGTGGCACCAGTATCACAATCAATTTCATGTTTACCCAACAACAGGATCACCAAATTTACCTTCATTTACATTGCTGTCATGTTGTTCATTTTGTACAAATTCAGGGTATTCAATCTTTTTTACTCATACTTTTTCACAGAACTATTTCATTCCTCAACATCTTTTCTGCTCATCTTTAACTACTTTCATACCTTCTTCAATCTCTTCTACTGATATGAATCGGCCATTGTGAGCTTTGCATTCACATACAATAGCGTTCTGACACTTATCCTGTCAAATAGACTTTTTTTTCCTTTCAGCAAATTTGGCTGTGGTGATTTCATCTTGACTGCTGAAACATTTTCTTTCTTCTTCAGCCAACAGTTCTGCTATTTTCTTACTTTCTTTGTCAATGGTAATTATTGAGGCCCGGTATAGTGTCATGTCATCCCTCATGCCTTTTGCAGTAAAGTTACGATTCGAACAAGATGTTGCCCAAGTTGCTATCTTGTCCATATGCAAAAGATCTCTCTCACAGATGAGGTTGTGTGAAGGAAGGTTTGGCAAAACTTTAGTCAGATCAGAACATCATTGCTTTTCACCTTCAATGCTGAAACCGAACTCCCAGCCACGTTGTCACTGCAAATCAATTGCTGCTTGTTTGCAAAAATGGTCAGACATATATGAGTAATCAACTGTATGCTTTTGCAAAATGTCCATATTTGAATCTCAGGCCATTTTAAAGAGCAGCAAGAATGGTCAAGATGGTTTTGTTGACTCCAACTCACATGTTTAAAAATGGCATCATGACTTTGAAAGTAAACCATGCCACACATGTTAAAGCATATTCAATATATTCCACTTCAAGGTACAATTCACATGTCTGCACCAGTTGTGATTATTTGATGGGGTGTATCAGAAACATTATTCCTCCTTAGATCATCAAAATGGTGATACAAGGCAGCAACATTATATCCAAGGAAACCAAAACATCTTTCTTTATATAATGCAACCTTTTTCTTTTGACTAGCTTTATTCAATACATCATCAAATTCCTCATAGATTGATATTTTATGACAGTCATTCAATACAAGTTTATAAAATGCATCAATTACAGCAGGGATTAAACCAGGAACGATTTCAAAGATGGTATTGTTTTGGAAATTAATGTGTAAACTCAATATTGTGTACATAGAACCATGAATTTCATCATTTGAATCATTTTGGTGAAGATTTGTTGGTGAATGTTGATGTTATTTGAAACATGTTGTCATTTTTAGTGATTTTTTTTTTTTATTTATTTGGGCCTCAGGCAGGTCTGGGCACGTCTTGGTCCAGCTCCAGCCCAATTTTCAAAAAGTTGGCCCATTTCCTTCTATTTGGACACAAATGAGTGGAATAAAAAACTTCCTCACTTTTTAAAAAAATTTCGTCTCTATAGCCCACCCCTACTTTTAAGCAATGTTATTATTATTTCATTAATTCATAACCTATTCACAGATTGTTTTCATTGGATAATAGTAATTAAATATTCTTTTTCTTTCAAGTATAAAATAACCAGGGATATGAACAGAACATAAATGCAGAAAGATAATTTGACAGTGATAAATTAAAAAAAATTTAGAAAACAAATTTATGCATTCTAATAGGTTAAGGTAAAAATGTCCAAATTTTGAATTATAAACATATTTCATATATCTGTTCGTACACTATTCAATTGAAATTTTGATATCTGTTTGCTTCCTCAAAATACTTTTAAATATTTGCTTTGTCAATATATATGTAATCATTAGAATAAACAAATATTTTGATATTTATTTCCTATCTTCTACCTGTCATATCATGGGTTAACATTGCTACTATATAAAGATAATGATTTAATGTCCACTAATTATTATAAAAACAATTATAATTTTTTTAATAATTTTATTAGCTAAGAATGCAAGAGCTGAATAAATGTAATAATAGTTTTCTGGTAAACATGGACAAATATGTCTGCAATAAGACATAGTGTCAAAAGGTTGGGTTTTCTCATGACACCAGTTTTTTAACTACCTTCAAATAATGTTTTTTTTGTTTCTTTTTCTAAATTCTCAAGAACCAAAAAGAAATGTATAAATTCATTTTCATCATATGTTTAGGTTTTATGATAATTCTAATCATCACTTTTTAAAATGATAAACATTGCCGAAGAATGAAGATAGTTAAAAAAAAAAAGTGGTGTATGGGAAAAACTATCCTTTTGACACAACATCTTATTACAGACAAGTTTGTCCATGTTTGCCCATTTTCCTTTATTTTTAAAATTAATTTTATTGCAAATTCTCATTGAATAAGAAAAATCATATATAATAATGAATCATGTGACATTGTCTGTTTGTCTGCCCATAACAATGGACTCACAAGTTGACATATAATTATAAATAACCATGTCTCATTATAAGCAAGCAACAAAATCTTTTTAATTTTACTTATATAAATATATCTAATGGTTATTCACTCAATGAAGAAGGTCACCAAAAGGTTTTATCCTTGACTTTTTTCAATTCACATGTGACTGGACAAATGACTTTAGAGCCCAGATATTGACTTACATTGTTTTCCTTGCTGGAAGTCTGATCCGCCATTCAAAATTGATTTCATATTTTTGGAGAAAATATTTAAGGAAACTTTGTGCCAAGTTTGTTGAATTGTGAGATGAATAAGTGGAAATCTCTTGGTCAGGCCAAGAAATTTTCACCACCTCTGTGTGTGTGTGTGTGTGTGTGTGTGTGTGTGTGTTTATATATATATATATATATATATATATATATATATATATATATATATATAATGTAAAAGTATTTTGGCAGCAAAAGTTCTTTCAAACATGTTTGGTTGAATAATATCAGCAAGTTTTATCGATACAATTTTTTATTAATTTTTTCAAATTAGGTGTTTTATGTAATCGGTAAATTTACCAATGTTCATATTTATTTTTATTTTTTCCCCCCCACGAATTCTTTTGAATGTTGCTACATTAATTTTCCAAAATTGTGTTTTGTGTTTACATCACTGTTCCTGGTTAATTCCAGCATTCTCACATTTAAACAGGGAAACTAGATTTTTTATGTGTGTGTGTGTGTGTGTGTGTATGTGTGTATACACACGCGCGCGCACACACACACACACACACACACAAAGTGGAATGAATAAATTGTTGTCTAAATTACACAAAAATGAAAATAACACTGACATCTCATTTTAACAAATAAATTTACCAAAATTACACAAAAATATCTTGGAAAGCTGAAGAGTAAATTTATTCAATAAAATTGCCATTGGCGTCAACCACTGCCTCCAGACGACTTCGGAATCTCTTGCATCTCTTCTGGATGGTCTCCTTGTTTAAGTTGGTGAATGCTGCCATAATCCTTGCCTCCAGTTCATCTTTGGTGTTACAAGGAGTTTTGCTTGTCTTTCGCTCAACTGCGCCCCACACACAATAGTAGAGTTAGTATAATAATCAAGGGGTTTGCAGTCTGGAGAGTTAGGTGGCCAGATGTAAGGAGTGATAAAATTGTCTGACAGCTATGACTGGGTTCTCCTGCTTAGGTGGTATGGTACAGTCCTGTTGCCAGACATAGGGTAGCCATCCTCTTGACCCAGGGCAGCACAACCTCCTCAAGGCACTTTATATAGGCCTCTGTATTGAGTCTGAGGCTCTGTTGGAAGATGAATGGAAGCATAACATCTCGTAATCACTAGTGATCACTCCAAACACCATGACATTGACTGGATATATCATCCAACTATTTCTGAATCCTATGCACTGTCCTCAGATTGACACCCAAACACTCTGAAATGTTTGTATTGGAGCTTCTGGTGTGGATGCCAAGCAGTACAGCATGTCATTTCCAAATTTCTGACAGTGAATTGCATCATGGTGCTCTTTTTCTCAGAGATGGTACCCAACTAACTCTACTATACTTTGCAGTCAACAATTTTCAAAAGCAAACATGAGTGTGCAAAATTGAAAATATAAAATGGCAGCAATTTACCCTGAATATATATAATGTATGTGTGTTAATACAAATATGTCAATACTTGTAAATATGTTATTTAGTTTCTTTTCTGAAAATAATCATAGATATTTAAATAAATCCATTCATGATTAATCATTTGATGATTAATAATTTGTTTTTAAGCTAGAAACATCAACTTGACAAATTAATATTTTTTCCATCCACAAGATTTACATCTCCTGTAAACTGTCCATATTAAATGATTACTGATTGAAATAATGAAGTTAAAACTTTCTATTCATTTTGTCTCAGAAGACAAAAAAAACCAAAGAACTTTAGAAAACCAGGATTGACAAAATGCTTTATAATATGGGACTTTTTAAAAAGAATTTAAACCTTTTTCCTAATTTGAAAATCACCATTTCTGTGTATTGCAGGATTAAATATAATCTATTTAAGAGTATTAATAAGTAATCTAAAAAATAATGGTATTATATAGAACAGAGTATTGTGATAAAAAGTAACAATAGTAGAGAGCTATAAAGCCACATGTATAAAATACGACGTCTCTCTCTCTCTCTCTCCCCCCTCCCTCCATGTGGTTAAATGTAAATGGCAGACATGCCCAACAAACAAAATTGATTAAGTTTGCAATGAACAAAAGAAAAAGACAAGGCCAAAAATAATATAAAGCAAGCAAATAATATAAGCAAAACAAATTGACAGTAATAAAGCAAAGCAACAGTAATATGGCATAAAAAACTAAGAATTGTGGTTGACACACAATGAGCAAATTCAGATAAACGAACATCGCATTCTGACTTCAAGACAGATCAGGACTGAGTCAGATGAGACCAAGAAGTGGCCTATCTTATTGGCAAGGAAGAAATCCCAGCATGCATTTGTGTGATTTTTGCCTATAAATTGGGGGAAGGAAAACTGTTATGCAATCGTTTCCACCAAGATTGCAACCAACACTATATCTCTCTCTCAATATATATATATATATATGTGTGTGTGTGTGTGTGTGTGTGTATGAAGCAGAGGACGTACGTTTTTGAAAATTTCACATCATTAATTTTAGCTTCAAAAAAATTTTATCAATTTTTTTGTATTGAATTAGCATTTGACAAAATTAAGTGTGGAAAAAAACATACCTCACGTGGTGTCCATTTTATTTGATGCATTTCTGAAGGCATTCTTGGAAGTTGGCCTACACTATTTCCAGCATTGCTCTGTCGATTTGGGTGACTTCCATGCAAATAGCTTCCTTCAGATCGTCCAATGTACAGGGTTTATGCTTGTACACACATGCTTTGAGCCTATCCCACAAGAAATAATCACATGGACAAATCGGAACCCAGCAGGCTAAGGAGTGTCAGCGAACCTGTAAATGAGACAGTCATTGAAGAGAGGGCAAAGAATGTCCATTGAATGTCTGACTGTGTGGGCCGACATCCTATCCTGCTAAAACCACACAACTGATAGGAGTTTGTTTCCATTGTAATTCAAGCACAAAGAAGTTGTTTATCATATCAATGCAACACTCGAAGTTCACAGTAACATCATTTCCATTATGGTCTTCAAAAAATTAAGGTCCAGTGACATCAGCTTTTCCAACAGTACACCAAATCATCACTTTTGGGTTGAGCAGTGGTCTTTCGTGCAGTTCTCTCAGATTTTCAAGAGCCCAATAACAAAAATTCTGTTGTTTGCCATTCCATTGAGATGAAAATGAGCCTCATTACAAAATGAAGTGGTCATTTGCCTCAAAAATTGCTTCCATCTGACATGCAAAGTTAAGCTGCTGTGTATAGTTCACTGGGTCTCAACTGTTGTCCAATGGTCAATTTGTAGGGGTGAAAATGTAGCACTTCATGCAAAATATGCCTTACCAAAAGATTATTGATGCCAAGTTCAGTAGCATGCCTCCAAGCAGACTGATTCAGACTGTGCCGCAAAGCTTGTCTGAAATGTTTCCACATTTTCTGGGACACATTCTATTCATGGGGTCCCTCACCAGTCGGCTATTCATTAGTATATTTCATGTATGAAATGCATGAACCCAACGTAAGATCGTGTTACGAGTGGGAACAGCTTGATTTCAGTGAATGTTGAATCAGTGACAAAACTCACACTGAACTGCTATGAAAGACTCATTATTCTTCACGAAATTGTTGTAGGTGAACAGGCATGGCTTCAAAGAAAAGAAAAAAAATGCTAAGACACCACAGGCTCTTGTGGTACCAGTCGGACATATGTCCCTCCCCCTGGGACTGGGTAATAGCCATTTCAAAAACGTCTATCCTCACTGCCTCAAATGAATAGCAGCTTCAAATGAGAAAATAGCAAACTGAGTTTAAATCTAGTTGCATTCATTGCATTCACTTTTGTGTAAAGACCCTTGGGAATGATATGAATCCATTTCTTCTCCAGCTATGGGTTAAATAGGACAGACTGAGCTCTTCAGTCTTGTGTGGTAACCAGTCTAAATGAAGGACAACTCTGAATTAAAAACCTGTGACTGAAGTTATTACTATTCATTTTGAATATTCTTGTCACTGGATTCTGGTAGTTGATATTCAGAGAGTAGCATTCATGTTGTACAAGTGTCTATCACTATAATCTCTCCTGATGAGTTACAGGTACTTTCTTATATATAAGAAAATGGTCAGACTCCAAATTGTGTAGACAGCCATTATATATATATATATATATATAAAGAGAGAGATTTAAGATTTTAAAAGTGAAGCAGAATATATTTTCATGATTCTGTCATAATTCTCTTAGATACACAGACAAATTAAAGCTGTTGCTCTCATTGTCAGCCATAACAGCAATGTCCTTTTTAAAAATCCTTTTTTTAATTTTTTTAAGATCTTTTTTTCAGTTATCTATAATATATTCAGTTATCTTAAATATACTCTATATATTTAAGATTTTTCTAAAGTTTTTTTTGTGTATCTCTATCATTCCTTCAGCAGCAGGAGTTACAATCCTTCATTTCTAACTTGCCTTTGGAATCTGTGCTCAGAATTGAAGGAATCGTTGAAGCTCGACCTGATGATCAAAAGAACAAGGTGAGGTTTTTATTTTTCATTATTAGATTTAATTTTATTCTACATTCCTCTTCACTTTCCTTAAACAAAATATTTTTTAATATCAGTTTCATCAGCAAAAAGAGTTTTGTCTGCCATTTTACATTGCAAAATGTCAAATTTTAGTTTAGTAATTCATGCAAATTTGTTTTTATTTTTTGTAAAATTTCTTTTAAATTTTTATTCTTACTATTCATTCTTCATTTTTATTTTCATCTGTCAGAAAATGCCAACTGGAGACATTGAGGTCAAAGTTACTGAATTTCAGTTGCTAAATTCCTGCCAAGCTAAATTACCATTTCAATTGAAAAAATTCCATGAGGTTTGTTTTATTCTTTGAGAATTATTTTTAAAAAAACATGCTGAATTTTTTATATCAAATGAAACACGAACATTTAATTGAGAAATAGAATTTGAAACACTGGAAATATTTTACTAAAATTGAAAAAAGAAATCATATTCACTAAATTTAGCTGATGGAAAAAAAAAAGGTAGGATGATTGTTAGATAAGATTTTAAAGTAGGAAGAGCCTGCCCATTTTCAAAATTAGCATTCAAAATCCTTTTTTATATGGTTTTAAACCCATGAGCTCTAATGGGAAATATGCAGTTGTCTCAATTCCAAGGCAGGCTAAAAACAATTTTTAAAACAAAGAAAGATTGGCACAACATGATCTTTCTCCTTAATTTAGCTTTATACCAGACTAAGCTAATCTTTGTAAATATCTATATTGATAAGTCTGATAAGACCAAAATAGTGGAGCACTTAGTAAAGATTGAATTCACTACACCAGTAAATTGGTTTATGAGATGAATCTGCTAACCATTATAAGAAGCTAACATGGATTAAGCTTGTTGTGACACAATGTGATCCTACTCAATTGATTTAGGACATTCCCATAGTCAAGTGGACTGTAAATGATTTTATCTGGGTTGAAGTGCCAGCTGTTTTATGAAGATCAACAATAAAATCAAGATGTGAGAGTTTCAAACTAACCACATGCTGTTGAGATATGGGGAAAAGGAGATGAATTATATGAATAAATAAACTTTTGGAATCAAGTGCCACTTAGTTGGAAGGTAGGGAATTCCGGGTTCATAGAGTCAGACCATATTTTAGAATAGCAGTTAAAAGTCATCCATCAGGACAGAATGAGGTAATGATTGTGTTACCACCAAAGAGGGGCAGTCAAAGTTCTTGTTTGTTTATGAAAAAATCTGCTGTATTTGTTGTGAGGGAAACCAGAAATAGTAGCAATGATATCCCAAGTATCACTTACTCCCAGACAGTGCCAGATGAATCCATGAATAAAGAACCCAATATATCAAAAGCAGGATTCATAATTTCTTTTCTTGCCATGGCAGTATTTCACCTTCCATTCTTTTGTTGAATATACACCGGGCTTTTCACAGTTTTTGTTTGCACCAATACAAACCGGAATTGAACCACAGTATAGAATAGAAGCTAGCCAGTCTGTGAGAAACTGCTCAAGTGGACTAGTCACATGTTTACATGGTAAATAAATCTGACAGTCACTTGTAAGCTGATGTTTCTAATCTAAATATTTTTTCTTTTGCCAGGTGAATGAATCTCTTCGTATGGAATATCGATATTTAGATATTCGCACAGAGAAAATGCAGCACAATCTTCGACTCAGATCAAAAATGGTTATGAAAATGCGAGAATTTCTTTGTAATGAACATGGTGAGTAAAACTCACACATTCACATTTGTCTAGAAATTAACTCTTTTAATGTTTAGTATAAATAGACTAATATTTAAATAATTGAACATAGGACTAATATAAAGTAGAATACTGATTCAAACCATTTCTCAATCTTTGAACAGCTTTTTCCTTTTCTCCTTCTTTCTTCTTTTTCCTTTTCTCCTTTTTCCTTCTTTTTCCTTTTTCCTTCTTTTTCCTTTTTTCTTCTTTTTCCTTTTCTCCTTTTTTCTTCTTTTTTTCTTTTTTCTTCTTTTTCCTTTTCTCCTTTTTTCTTCTTTTTTTCTTTTTTCTTCTTTTTCCTTTTCTCCTTTTTTCTTCTTTTTCCTTTTCTCCTTTTTTCTTCTTTTTTTCTTTTTTCTTCTTTTTCCTTTTCTCCTTTTTTCTTCTTTTTTTCTTTTTTCTTCTTTTCCTTTTCTCCTTTTTCTTCTTTTTTCCTTTTCTCCTTTTTCTTCTTTTCCTTTTCTCCTTTTTCTTCTTTTTCCTTTTCTCCTTTTTCTTTTCTTTTTCCTTTTTCTTTTTTCTTTTTTTTTTTTCTTTTTCCTTTTTTTTTTTTCTTTTTCCTTTTCTCCTTTTTTCTTCTTTTTCCTTTTCTCCTTTTTTCTTTTTCTTTTTTCCTTTTTTCTTTTTCTTTTTTCCTTTTTTCTTTTTCTTTTTTCCTTTTCTCCTTTTTTCTTTTTCTTTTTTCCTTTTCTCCTTTTTTCTTTTTCTTTTTTCCTTTTGTCCTTTTTTCTTTTTCTTTTTTCTCCTTTTTTCTTTTTCCTTTTCTCCTTTTTTTTTCTTTTTCCTTTTTTCTTCTTTTTCCTTTTCTCCTTTTTTCTTCTTTTTCCTTTTCTCCTTTTTTCTTCTTTTTCCTTTTCTCCTTTTTTCTTCTTTTTCCTTTTCTTCTTTTTTCTTCTTTTTCCTTTTCTTCTTTTTTCTTCTTTTTCCTTTTCTTCTTTTTTCTTCTTTTCCTTTTCTTTTTTCTTCTTTTCCTTTTCTCCTTTTTTCTTCTTTTCCTTTTCTTCTTTTTCTTCTTTTTCCTTTTCTTCTTTTTTCTTCTTTTTCCTTTTCTCCTTTTTTCTTTTTCTTTTTTCTCCTTTTTTCTTCTTCTTTTTCCTTTTCTCCTTTTTTCTTTTTCTTTTTTCCTTTTCTCCTTTTTTCTTTTTTCTTCTTCTTTCTTTTTTTCTTTTTCTTTTTTCTTCTTCTTTCTTTTTTTCTTTTTCTTTTTTTCCTTTTTCTTTTTCTTTTTTTGAATAGCTTCTTGATCAGGCTGATAAGTTTTCAATGTTTGCTGATGCAATTTTTTTTCTTTGATTCTGTTTATTTCCCCAATAATTTTTATTTTTTTTATTTTCAGGTTTTGTTGATGTTGAAACACCAACTTTATTCCGCAGAACTCCGGGGGTAATTTTTTTGTATTAATTAATATTCCAGACTCTTATTTATTCTATTTTTTTTTATTCTTAATCATTTCACTTCAAACAAGGTGATAATGTCACTAAGACACATGGGGTTAGTGGGAGTGATAAAGAATGAGATGACTTTAATGAGGAATCACTTCCATTTCTGAGACAATACAATCATCAGGGATTAACTTTGACCTTACTTTATGCGCAATTTGAATGCCTGACAGATGGCACTTTGGAAGTGGAAATTTGATTCTCTTCTCTTTCCTTTTGTTTTGTTTTTATACTTTCAAATTATTGCAAAATGGTATTTAAATAGAAATTATATATTTTATTATTATTAGTTTTGTGCAGAAGTTTCTTGTTTTTTTTTTGTCATAATATTTATTAATGGCATTATAGTAATATTTATCTTGTCTCAACACAGACATGACGTGACACAAGGTCAGGTTTACTGTGGGGAACCTGAGCACGTACACCTGGCCAAGGACAAAAAATTGCTCAGCCTTCACAACCGTTGGTTGCACTGGCCTCAGTAGCGACTACCAACCTCCCCTCTCTCTAGTGCATTGGTAGGGTGCAGCCTCATTCAGATGTTCCCCAGGACTGGGCACTTTGCAGTATTTATTTCTTTCAGCTGTGTCTCTGTCTGCGGACAGAGCCACAACTGAGTCACACTTTGCCCAAAGACAGAAACACAACTGATAAATTATAGTCCTGAAAATATTTTCCTTTCTCATTTATGAGTTCATGCTATGTTTTAAGTAAATTGTAGATTTCATCATAAAAGAATTTGCAATGGACTCAAAACAGATTCTGTTTAAACTTTATATAAAATAAAAAAAATTCATTTTTCATTGCCAGTGACTGTGACATATTACAATAAATAAAATGCTGACCAATGTTTCTGTCCATAAGTTCATATAGAAGTCATTTTCCTTCATAAGTGATCAATGAGAGCATTTTTCTACAAAAAACAATTTCAATAATTAAATAAAAATTAAGTGTTTCTTGTGAGTTGATGCAAAACTTTCATGCATTATTATTCAATCCTGAAAGTATTTTCTCTACCTACCTATGATTTCATTGTGAATAATTTTAGTTTTGATTTAATGAATTCTTTGAATTTTTCAATTTGTTGAAACCACTAACGAGACAAGGAGTGTTGCATTTGATGAAACATGTCATCAGTAACAAGTCTGGAAAATGCATCAAATGTAGAAGAGCTTCCCAATTTCATGCATTATTTTTGCAAAAGGAAGATGACCATTATTATTATGTAACTGTAGTGGTGACTTACCTCAGTGACACAAAAGGACCAGAGTCATGTGCATGTTTTGCAAGGGAGTGTGGAGATGGTGAATTGGCAAGCTTCGGACAGACAGTGAATCGGGCAGCATTTTGGAAGTGGTGGTGTTGATTGTAGCCATTTTTATTGGCTGGTTCTGGGCGCTCATTGGGTGAGTGATGGCTGGGTCAGGTGTATAGAAACATGGTACACTCATTTAACGGGAGGTTGCTTTTCACTTCTGACGGTGAGTGACGTATTGGAGATCAAGAATGAGACAACAAGAGATGAGAAGGGTGGATTTGTTTTGCCTAGTGAACCTATTGGACTCATACTACCTTTTCTTTTCCTGTGTGTGTTTCCAACCAACTTTTGCACAGTAACAAAAATTAGAAAGTATTTTTCTTGGGCATTATTTTAATGAGCCAATTTGCATTACAAAAGAAGACTTTATTAGGTTTCAGCAATTTGTAATAATAAACAATTATTATTTGCTTAATATTCATGCTTAGAATATTGTTGCCACACATGGTCTAGTGCCACTACTATTTACCTTGAGCTCATTGATAAAATCCAAAGAAGAATCAGTAATATTATTGGTCCTGATCTAGTGGCTCAGCTTCAGTCACTTGCTCACTGCTGTAAGGTTGCCTCTCTGTGCCTTTTTTATAAATACTCTCATGGTAATTGTTCAGATGAGCTCTTCACTATGGTACCTAGAGTTTTTGAATTTAAGAACTGTACTAAACTGTCATTGAGATTTCATGAATTTGCAGTTGAGCTAGCTAGATGGTGCTATAACTTCTATGCTAACAGTTTTTTATCTCACACTTCTTGCTTGTGGAACTCCCCCCCTCGGCTTCTTGCTTTCCAACCAACTTTAATCTGCAAAAATTTAAATGTAGTGTCAATTGCTATCTACTGTCCTCCTGATTGCTCTTTTCTCTTTTCCCCCATTAGTAATGTTTCTTTTCTTAATTCTCCTAAACCTTGTAATCCCTTGTGTACTAGTGGCTGTACTGCCTCACTTGGGGTGATACTGATTATAAAATAAAATAAAATAAATTTCCTTTGAATCTCACTAAACACCAAGACTGTTTTTAATGTGGTCATGATTTTCTTTTTATTTTGGATTCTCATAATAAATTTATTTTTCATTACCATTTCTTGTCCAAAAATAACATTTTTTTTTCTCTATGGAGCAATAAGATGAAGACAATTGTTTAAACACAGACTAAAGTTCATTTTCTATCAATTGATGTGAAACTCAGTTTCCTTGTTTCTGTAAAGAGCGTAGAATGTGCATTTTTTATTCAACCATAATTTTTACTAGTATGAATTAAAATTATCAGTTTTCCATAAACGATTTTTAAAATGTACATGCAAGCAATAAAACACTGAATAAATCTCAAAGACACTTTTAAGATTTCTTTAACATTGAGTGATGGTGCTATAAACAGTGGCATCAGCCTAATAATAATATTTAATATTTTCTTTTGAGAAAAAGATTTTGACGCTCTCTCTTTTTTATCAGGGTGCCCGGGAATTTGTTGTCCCTACCCACCATCCAGGAAAGTTCTACAGTTTACCACAAAGCCCTCAACAGGTATAACTCTTGTCTTAAACTGTATGGGTGGATAGGATGAAAAAAAAAAAAAAAGAAAGAAAAACTTTATTAAAAATGATGGCAGGCTTCACCCATCACTTCTATTCTTATTTTTTCAGTATTTTTTTTTTTGTTTTGAATGAATGAATGAAATACTATAGATTTATAACTTCTAAAATTATTAGGCCATTCTTATTTACATATTGTGACACTAAATCCAGTCATCACTATGACACATTAATTAACAGACAAATCATTTCTAGATCAGTTTATTGTTGATACATCAAAAATTTTAATTATGACTAAGAGAAAATTAAAACTTAATATAATTTGATTTTTAATAATCTAAAAATATATATAAATTAAGTAGGCAGTCTTAATTTATTAATTTGATTGTTACCTGCCTTTAAGATATTCTTTCTGGAGGTTTTATTTTTGAAAATAGCTGATTAACCCATTAGCATTTAATCCACCCAAACTGGCCCTATAAATATCAGCTCTCAATGTTCAATTGGCTATAACTCATCCCATGTATACTCTGCATGCAAACAGTGAAACTTTGACCACAAATGGAGAATTTGAGAGCCGATATTTCCAGTGGTGAGTTTGAGTGTGTTGAATGCTAAAGGGTTAAAAAGGCAATATTGTTTATTAAGCAAATAAAAATGTTCCTGGCCTTCTTGCTCCTTCCAGTGAGAGTCAGGTTTCTCTGGTCTCAGGGTCTGATCAGTCAAAAAAAATTTCAGTGAGTTGGTACAGAATGAAGGGAAATGTAGATTCATGCCTTTCAAAAAGATATTGCTTTGAAGTGAACATGCAGTGGTTCAATAATTCCATTTTCTCTGTTAATAATTGTTATGTCAACTTGTATTTCTGTATAATCTTGTTATTCAAAGTAATTCTCTTTTGTCTTTCAGTTTAAGCAATTGTTAATGGTCGGTGGCATTGACCGTTATTTCCAGATTGCAAAATGCTACAGAGATGAAGGTGCCAAGCCAGACAGACAACCAGAATTTACTCAGGTCTTTTAATGTTTATTTTTATTTGTTTTTATACAAATTCTCTTTGTTATTATTTCTCATGCTTTTCAATAAGGAAAAACAAATTCAATTAAATGTTTCACCACAAAATGCTTTTGTACAGTAATAAGATCTTGTTGAGGTTATATAAGAAAAATTTTAAAATATACTGAGATATTTTACTTTTAATCAAATTTTAGGATGATCAGCTTTATATTGGGGAAATTTCTGTACCTTTTAATGTTTTCCTTTTGTCATTGATAAATTGTACAATATCCAAAGATAGTTTTTCAATGAAGTTATTTTGATTTGCTTTCACTTTAATTATTTATATAACTTGTGCTGTGTATTTGTACCTAACAGAAATTAATTTATACATAAAAAAATTTTGAATTTTTTTTCTAGATTATTTCACACACTATTGTTATGAATTTTATCTTTCAACAAAATTCAAACATATGGCTGTGAACACGGCTCACTTAAAAGAAAATCAAAATCAAATGTTCTACTCGGTTAGGCACCTATATAAACACATATAACATATAGAAAACATGTAAAGTTATACTTATTTTAATATAATAAAGATAAGGAAGAAGAAGTAAATACTAAACAAAGAATAGGAGAAAGGAAAGAAAATCTAAAATCGTCATAAGAGAAATGTCAGATGGTTTACATATTTTGATCATTATTACTTTCTTTTGGTTGAGTTGTTTCCCTTTATATGTAGAAATATTTTGTCCAATCAATGTTGTTTATTTGTTTGATTATCATCCTGAAAGCACTTTGCTTTTTATTTATGGAGGATACAGTTCAACTTGGCTTTTAAGTTCCTGATGATCCTAGAAGCTTCTAGCTTTCCATCTCTGGAAGATCGGAAGATAATTTTATGTGAGAGCCAGCCCATGGAGAAAGAAATAAATATTTGCACGATCCCTCAGTGTAACAGCTATGATTCTCCTGACAAGTTAGTGCAGGGACCCACTTAACATTGAATGCTACATGTGAAATCAAATCGAACCGTTGAACTAATTCAAAAGTATTCAAGGCTGTTTGTTTGTGACAATTCTGCGTTCACCTGATGTTTGCGAGTTCTTAATATTATCCAATTTTTAAACAATAGGAAGAAAGAATAAAAGATAAATTATTAAATTTTAGGCTGGGGATTTATATTTAATATCAATACCTCAAATGATTGATTTAATTCAATTTAATTACTTTTAATATAAATAAAGCGGGTCATGTCACATTATTCAAACAACTATTTTCATTATTTACATTATTCAGACTATTGTCTTCATCTTTGTTGCCATATTTATTACAATGTTTCGGCTATTGTACGCTCTGCCCTTCTTCAGGTGGTTGAAATGTTAAACTGAACCCTTTATTTCACTCACTGGGGTAGACTGTTCTAGTTCCACATGCCATGTTTATTGGTTGTCAGTTATCAGTTGTCTTCCAACCACCTGAAGAAGGCCAGAGTGTACAATGGCTGAAACATTGTAATAAATATGGCGACAAAGATGAGGACAATAGTCCAAATAATGTAAATAGTGTACATAATACCACATCTCAGAAATATGGACAGAAACTATTTTCATCTTTATTATTTATATTGTTTTCATTAATCTTTGGCCACCAATGAGTGTATGGGGTACTCAGTGGTTTCAAATCTTAAGTATTTTTTAATCTTAAAAAGAACACAAATTATAAACAAGATTGAGTTTATCATGTGCCAAATTTTTGAAATATATATATATTAATGGAAATAGAAATTTTAATTGGCCTTACATTGATGCCCTGATATGGAAGGCCTAAATGACTGTAAATAATGCATTGAAACATTGTTTCTTTTGTGATGTTAAATTTGCTACTAGATGAGTAGATTGAGGATGACAAGAAAACATTAGTCGCAACATTGTTATATCAACAATAAAGAAGGTATTAACCAGAATAATATGTGAACAAGATACTGCATAGAAGTTCAAACAGTTTTATATAAATCTTTAAATTTCTTTAAATTATATATTTTCCATTTTTGCAATGAGGAATTATCATTATTATATACTTTACTATTCGGACCAGTATGCCCATCTTGGTTGGTATACTCACATTGTTTGTCAGAATCTTTGAGATGTGGAGTTATTTTTATATGCTTTACTATTTGGACCAACATGCTTGTTTTGTTATACTCAGAATGATTTGACTGTTGACATCCCTGTGATCTTAATCAAGCTCATTATTCAGCCTGCTAGGGTAATTCAAGGTATAAATGGCCTAGTCAATTAAAGTATTGATTAAAACAGATATTGTTCCTTGGTAATTGTGAGTTCCATTCCTTGATCTGGTCGTGCTGAAAAGTCCTATACTCTGGTTTAGTGGAAGAAACAAAGAAGCAATGCAAAGTGGAATAAGACTGGCGAATCTGATATGTAATATGCCATTAGTATGGAAAGTAGAATGAGAACAATCTACCTCAATCACTTGAATAAAGTGTTAAGTTTAAAATCACAAGAAGGTTACTGAGTATGACAGCAGCCTTCAGAAGATGGTCAGAGTGTACAGCAGGCATAACATTTTGAATGTAACAATGAAGATGAGTCTGCTGATCAAAATAGTAAAGCATATAATAATGATATTTCTACAACCTTTGCTAAACAGATCAATATACCATTGTTTTTTACTCTTCAGTACACTTGATTTTTATTATGTTCCTTAATAATTGCTTTTACCTTTTTTGATAGGTAGACATAGAAATGTCCTTTGTAGATATGGAAGGTGTGATGTCCCTAACAGAACAACTTTTGGCAGCATCATGGCCAGAATCCAAAACCAAATTCAATCTTCCTTTCCCACGTTTGTCTTTTAATGAGACCATGGCATTATATGGTACTGATAAACCAGATACTAGATTTGGTTTTCATGTGAGTAAATTTGTTATGACTATTTTCCATTTTATTAATATTCACTTTAGTGTTGGGGGCGGTGGGCTTATCATAAAGAGACGATGGGTATACTCATCCTCACCAGCTTTCCTTTTTGTGCCAGATTAAACTAATATCTACTTCTGAAATCATTATTTCTGCTATCCCATTTTTAACTAATACTTAATCAGTTTCATGCCTAAATGTTATAAAGATTGCATTGAGGCATTAAACTGACAGTCACTATGCAGTGTTGATTCCTATATCTCCACTAAGTCTCTGTCTTGGCTTAATTTCCCATTTCAGGTTTCTTGATTCTATTGTTTAGGTTGATATCTGTTTCTTTTTTGGCAGACTTGGTATAAGTAGGATTGATTTTTATCACTCTCCCTTCATCTATTACATTAGTTTATTCTGTGTGTGTGTGTGTGTATGTATGTATGTATATATATATATATATATATATATATGTGTGTATGTGTGTGTGTGTGTGTGTATATATATGTGTATGTGTATATATATATGTATGTATATATGTATGTGTGTGTGTATATATATGTGTATGTATAGATATGTGTGCGTGCACGTATATGTATGTGTGTATGTATAGATATGTGTGCGTGCACGTATATGTATGTGTGTATGTATAGATATGTGTGCGTATATGTATGTGTGTATGTATGATATGTGTGTGTATATGTATGTGTGTATGTATAGATATGTGTGCGTGCACGTATATGTATGTGTGTATGTATAGATATGTGTGCGTGCACGTATATGTATGTGTGTATGTATAGATATGTGTGTGTGCATGTATATGTATGTGTGTATATATATGTGTATGTGTATATATATATATATATATATATATGTATGTATGTGTGTGTATGTGTACAAATGAGTTTACTAATTCCTCATAGTAAGACAGTATATGTATGGAAGGGGAATATATACACGCATGCTGACAGAAACACACGAAAATGGAAACAGATCTAAGAATACACAGGGGTCATTAAAACATTAAAAGATAAAATGCCGATAAGTAATTCATCATTTCGCTTGGACCAACCTTAATTGTTTTATGACCCTTCATGCAGAACTCTTCACTGCCAATTCAAGAAAGACATTCGGATTACTAACACAAAAACAGAGAATGTCTCATATCGAGAATATTTAACATTGAAAAACATAAGTAAAAAATTAATTATTTTTAATAATATGTGGAAATCTTTGCTTTTACCTGAAGACAGTCACAAGACCAGAAACACGTGTAGTAAAATTATGGAAAATAAAGCATATTTTTAAAAAAAAAAAAATCCACATTACAACCAAAAACGTTTGCAGCACTTCTCTTCTTTTTAATATACATACTTTTCTCTCATTGGAACCACTACAACCTCTTTCTTTTTATATATATATATATATATATATATATATATATATATATATATATATATAAAGACAAATATAATATATATGAATAAGGAAAAAGGAAAACTTTTCATTACCAATATGTTTCATCCTCTAATGGACTTTATCAAATGTAAGAATTTTATTTAGCAACATGTATTTATAAATAGAAGTAAAAAAATTATTTTTAATTTTCTAAATTTTTTAAATTTCAGAACCATCAAATATTCTTTGGGCTAACTGAAAGTCAAGGTAAACTATGGAGAATGCTACATGATGTCACAGTTTACCTTGACTAAGACAGCCTGAAGAATATTATATTTCAAAATTTTGAAGACCTAACAATATTTTTACTTCTGCTTAAAAATCCATGTTGCAAAATAAGATCTTTACATTTACCTTGATAAAGCCCATCTGAGGATGAAATCCATTGGCTAAGTTTTCCTTTTGTCTTTATTCATATTGTCTTTTTACAGATATATTTTTTTAATTATATCTGAATTTTTACATATATATTAGAATTAAATAAAAGTTAGTGGATCAATGCCTGAAGGCCATTGATTAGTAATGATGTCACTAAAACATAAAATTTTGGAACCACCAATCAAACTACCAAAATGGCAATGTGGTGTTTGAAGTGTTATCCATTTATGGGGAGGTGGATCTGCTAAGCTCTGACTAAGTCTATGAGGAAAGCAGGTCTGATGTTGAAAGACCCAAATCTCCCAGTGATTATGGTTAAAACATCATTAACAACACCCTATAAGTCTATCAGAAAATGTATTTTGTGAAATATATTTATCTTAGAGTGCATATACTCAAAATTTGTGTATGTGTAGAATTATATATATTTTTTATATCCCAACACAATATATGTAATAATAATTCTGTAGACTAATGATGGAAAAATTATTTAAATTACAAACAAATATTCATTTTTCAACATAATCCCCTTCTTTGTATATATAAATCAGTGGCAAATATTGATCACATAGTTCAGATATTATACATTAAAAATTTCAGATTAAAATTCACTAATTGTCAGGTTACAATCAGTCTCTCTCTCTCTCTCTCTCTATATATATATATATATATATATATATAGGAAAAAATCAGATAGACCCAGGTTGGATGGGTAAGGAATTTGTTTTAGCATAGCATTGGTCATCAAGGGGACCCGTTTATAAATATGATAATTTTAAAAAGGAAAATAATCTATATAAAGTTGATCTAGTGTATAGGTTAGCTTCCAGTTTTTGAGCTTAAAATAAAAAACATCTTAAATTTGTCTATTGATCTTGCTGTTGGCCATGTTGATGGGTAGGATTCTTGAATAAAGATAATCTTTGATAACTAAATTCAAATCTGCTTAATAAATTATTCTTAATCTGCTTAATGTTATAAGATAATTTATTCAGAAATTATCCAATGGTTATTTTTCAAATCAACAAGTATAAACCAATTAGAGCAATTACCAAAAACAAGTCGTTTCACCCCTAAGCAAGGTGATAATGTCACTAGAATGCAGGGCATTGCACTTAAATTCTTATAAATGAATCTTATTTGTATTTTCTTATTCTTTTGATTCGGTTCTATTAAAAATAAGAAAGGCATTTAATTTTCTGCTAAAATAAACATTGAAAGTTTTTTTGATTTGGTTTCAACCTGCAGTTAGGTATTTAAGCATTCAAGTCAGTCTATTAAATCACTAAATTATGGATTAAACTGATCTGAAACTAAATTGATGAACTTTAGTTGCAGATTCACAAACTAATGACACCAGTTTCAAAATATGTCAGATCATGGAAATTACCAGTCTAGAGTTTTTTTTGTATTTTTTTACCCCAATCCTTCTCCTCTTTGTCAGTGGCATGTTTATATATATATATATATATATATATATATATATATATATATATATATATATATATATATATATAAAAAAAAGTGTGTTGGGAGAGAAAATTCAACTTACTGCCAGAGTATACTAAATTGGTGAAATCACTATAACAGGAAAGTTTATTTTCTCATAAATTTTATATCTTAAATTCCTTTATATTTTCATTTTTTTAATTTTTATTGAGGTTTCAGGAAAGTCCCAAAAGGAACAGGATGTTGCTTTGTGTCTCTTTTTAGCTAAGGTGATAAATTAGATGTAGAATACATGTGACACGCTGTTGCTAGGTTTGATGAGTCTGTACTATTCTTATTTATATTTTCAGTTGAAAGATATCTCTGCTTCTTTGCAAAATTCTGGGATACACTTTATTGATAAAGTTTTATCCCTGCCTGATGGTTCTGTTCAAGCTGTGGTGGTAGAGCAAGCAACTGTAAGTTTAATCTATTTCCATTTAACCCTTTTACATATTTACATTTTGTTTTTCAGTATTTCAATGCAATTAATAAAAAATATTATCTTATTAAATTTGTTGATGATGTCAATGCCAATTATGCATAAGAAAGTCAAATCCATTATTGCTGTTAATAATGTATTACTGGTAATATTTTTTTCTTCAGAAATACATTGCTGCTATTAAAAGCTATTTTTACACTTTCATAGTGTTTTGACCCCAATTTGGGGGTTAACTATTTGCCCATAGCTGAGACCCTAACAGGTGCTACCAGAGTGGACCTGGGAACACCAGCAATTAAGAGGTGGTTCCATACTCCTCAAAACCGCCTTGCTGCCAGATGTAGTTTATCATCTTACCCAGGATGGCCACTTAGTTTAGAAATTGGCATTAAATATACAGTGTGATGCTAAAAAGTTCTCAGTCTGATCTACTTCCTAAAATCTGATCAAATTAGATCAATAATGGTTGACCTGAGAACTTTTCATTACCCCATTGCATAATTTCTTTATTTTGCAAGTAATGCTAGTCTTAATTTCTGATGACTGACAATACCTTTCTTCCCAATTTTCAGTGTATTTTTTTAGTAAAATCATTAGTAGTTAATTTCTTTTCTTTTTATATGCTGTATCCTTTCAAGACATAGGTGATCATGACTCTCCATTTCCCTTGTAGCTCTCAATAAGTTTCCTCCCTCTGCCACCTCCCCCCAGACCACTTTCACCAAGCCCTCCCTTCTAATTACATGTCCCAGAAACTTCAGCTGCCTCTTCCTAGTTTGCATCCTCTCCAAGGCCTCATTGTTGCTCACATGCTCGGTCCATGATATCTTCAGCATCCTTTTGTAGAACCACATCTCCTTTGCCTTGAGTCTCTTCTTCATCTTTGAGGAAACCGTCAAGCATTACACTGTAAAGGAGAACAGATGTTCATTTACATTATATATTAACTCAATTCTGTCAGTCATGGTTGAATTAATTCCTGAACAGTAAAATCCTTTTCTCCTTTTATAATATACAGATTGAAAGCCAAAATGAAATATATTTGATGCTTAACACTTCCATTGATGCATTGTTATAACATTGTTGCCTTGCTGTGCTGTCCTGTTTTGGGAGAAAATAGGAAATTGCCATTTACTGGAAATAAATGACTATAAAGACACTTACAGTAATTTCTCATGAACATCACCATTTTGGTTTTGATTGGATAATCTGCAATACCGGCACCTCCAATGAATATGATAAAAATGTCACAAAACCAATTTTATTGTACGTCTACGCTGATTTGGAAATAACACTAAGCACTTAAATAGTTTATAAAAGCTGGATGCTAAAATTTCGTGGTGTCTTGAAAAATTATATATACAAGGTGTGTCAAAAAAGAAACAGGACTAAAGTCACAAAAATGTCTGTTAAATCCAAACTGCAAATTACAAGTTTTCTCCTTCAAAATTATTCCCCTTCAAATCTAATGCATGCCTCCAGATACTCCTGGAAGAATTCTCCACAGCTGCATTGTCATGGCCCTATATGGCTTCCATGTCCGGAAAACAAGTCCTCTTTATAACCCCCTTGAGCTTGGGGAAAAGGAAAAAAATCAGACAAAGCCATGTCAGATGGGTGGGGAGGTTTTCTCCACCTTGGCATTGCTCATCAAGTGGATCCATTTTCCAGACATGGAAGCCATTAAGAAGGCCATGACGATGGAGATGCAGAAAATCCTAGAAGAATCTTTCCAGGATCCCATAGAATTGTGGCAGAGAAGGACAGGAAAGTGCATTAGACTCAAGGTGGATAATTTCGAAATGGAGAACTTGTAGTTTGGATTTTTTTGTGGCTTCATTCCTTTTTCTTTTCTGACACACTTTGTACATTAACAACAACAGGCAATATCAATTTTATAAAGATGTGTAAGTACATCAACAGCAACTGAAGTGTTAAATGGTTTTTTTTCTCTACTAGAAATATTTACTTTGTTAATACCAAAAATAATTAAGGTGGAAACTCGTGGTAGAATAATGGTAAAGCTGAGATATTGTCTTTGAATACTAAGTTCAAATGCAGTCATTAGTAAAAATAAAAAAAACGATGATGTATTTGTTTATAGATCTCACCCATAATATCCTAGGTTATATATAACTATGATGGGTAAACAAATGAAATGTTTTTTAGTGATGTGTTCCCTTCCAAGAAGCAACTTTTTCAGACTAATAATAGCTTTATTTATGACTTCACTCATATATAATGAGGAAATAGGAGGGAGAAAAAAAAACAAAAGACTATTATTTTATTCTATTGCTCTACATATGTCAACAAAAAAGAAAATACATTGACACAGATGTTAATTCATTAAATGAGAAAATAATAATCACCCCTATTCATTCCATTTAATTGCTAAAAAAACAAAAAGAAAACACATCATGTGTTAAATTTATATTTCTACTTTTTTTAAAAACAAACTTTTTTTTCACTATTATTATTGTTGCTTTTTTAGATGAAACATTTTCACTAATATTATTTTATTACTAATTTTACCCCATCTTATTGTTGCTTTTTAGATGAAGCATTGTCACTATTATTTAATTATTAGTTGTACTCCATCTTATTATTGTTGCTTTTTTAGATGAAGCACTTTTACTATTATTATATTAAGTTTTACACCTATTGTTTTTTGGGATGAAGCATTTTCATGAATAATTGATTATCAAATGGCTTTTATTCATACTAATATGCTTACCATATTATACTCATGTTTTTGCTGTCTTGTTCAACTTTCTGTTGTACTTTGTAACCTCTCAAGAATTTTGAACCAAACACTTTATTCAATCTGTAAGAGTAGATTGTTCTCAGTCTACTTTCCAAGCTTAGGGGAGATAACTCATTTATTTTTATCGTTTTTTTTTTCCTAAGCATTTCACCCCAAGCAAGGCGGAAGTGCCACTAGCACGCAAGGGGTTACAGAGTGTAGAGAACAAAAGAGGCATATTTGGGAAGAGGATGAAGAGAAGTACAGGGAACAAGATTTAGGTATCAGAATATGTCGACTGACATTACACTTGAATATTTGAAGATTATAGTTATCATGGAAGCAAGTAAGAGGAAGTGAATTCCACAGACGGAATGTGTGAGAGAAGAAGCTGTTTGAGTAGACAGAGACAGTTACACTTAACCATTTTGACAGTGAAAGGGTGAGACCGAGATGCCAACCTAGTAGCTCACTTAAATTCATGCAGTCTGAGAACCAGTGAAAGCAACTCATTGGAACAGTTGCCATGAAAATACTTATAGAAGAGACAGAGGGAAGCCACGGCATATCTGTGAGAAAGCAACTGTAGACTAGATGCCAGATCAGGACCTATCACATTGCATATCCATCTCTGGATTTTATCAAGGACCTCAAGACTTACAGCGGGGGCACCAGACCATATATAACAGCAATATTTCATGCAAGGACAAATGGTTGATTTATAGATTTGAAGGATGAACTCAAACAAGAAAACCTTTCTAGCATAACACAGAGAACCAAATTTCCTTGTGGTAGATAAAGCTATTGAGTCTATGTATTTGTTCCACCTCATATCAGCGGACAGCGTGAGACCAAGCAGATGCAACAAGACAGTCTCATGGAGTTGGGCATCAGCCATTCTGATGAGAGGCAGGGAGGGTTCTCTGTGGTGGGTAAATGAGAGCAGTTTTGTTTTGGAGGCATTGAAATTTACAAGCCATTTCCTGCCTCGGTCAACCACAGATTGGAGGTCCTTTTCAAGACTGGCAGCTAAGTTAGTTTTGACAACAAAAACAAATTTACTATTGAGGCAGGAGTAAATAGTAGTGTCATCTGTGTACATGCCTACTTGGGCACTAATGACATTGGGTAGGTTGCTAATGAAGATCAGGCATAGTGTAGGACCCAATATAGAGCAATGGGAAAAATCAACGTTTGTCATAAAGGAGCTGGAGGAGAACCCATTTAGGACGTTGTTCATTTCACAGTTACACAGGAATGATTGTATTGTCAAATAATTGTCCTCTAATGCCGTATCCCTGAAGCTTATGAAGAAGGCCTGCATGCCAAACCCTATCAAATGTTTTAGAGATATCTAGAGCCACGGCTTGAGTTTCTGCATTATTGTGAAGTGCTTGGTATACAAATTCAGTTTTGGCCATGATCACATCAGCAGTAGATTGGGCAAAGCAGAAACCATATTGCTTGTCAGAGAGCAGATTATGGGAAGTAAGGTGCTTAACCACTTCAGTGTCGATTAAGGCCTTGAAGACTTTACCAAAGAGTGGTAAGAGACTGATAGGATGGTAGTTAGGTGGGTCAGAAGGGTCTCCAGAGTTCTTAAAGACAAGCACAACAGATGAGGACTTTTAACAGGCTGGAAAGCAAGAGTCGATGAAGCAGTAGTTGTATAGTTTGGAGAGGACAGGAGCCAGTTCAGGAGCACATTTCTCTAGGACAGTGGCTGGTATCCTGTCCTCACTGCTAGCCTTATAGGAGACTAATTTAGAGATGATGTCCGGTACCACTGTTGGGGTTATGTGCATCTCACTCAGTAGAGCCTCAGTTCTGGGGAGAAAACCAGGTGTGAGTACACCAGATGAGTCTAGCATTGAATTGGATGAGAATTTCTGAGCAAACCATTCAGCCTTGTCACCTTGGGAAGTCAGGACCTCAAATTGGTTGAATAATGGAGGTATTGTGACTTTACTGTTGTTTAGCATGCTCTTGCAGAGCTGCCAATAATCTTTAGAACCAAACTTGTGAAGCAATACATTGTTTCATTGTAATACTTCAACTCGATCCTGGCTTACAGCAAACCAATCCTGGTTCACAACACTTCAATCCGATCATGCTTTGATCAATGGAGTGATCTCTTCGATCCTGACCTGCCTTACCCCATGTTGTGATTATTTTGATTATAAGGAAGCCAAGATCGATTCATTGCTGGTATCTTTGTGCTGGGCTGGTCCAAGTCAAGCGAAGTTGTACAATAAAATTTTTAAAAATGGCACTCATAATATATATATATATATAAAAAAAATAATTACTATCTTTATATCAGTTCTGCATACAAGGATTCATTAGCGTTTGTGTTCACATACAGGTATTTGTTGACCCAACCTATTCCTAAATCAGGTGCAAGCTGGTAAGTTTTTGGCTTGCAGAGTTATCGAAATTTGTTTTACTGTTTTGGTAAATTTGGCTCAAGGCTGAAGTCAGAGGTTCTTGTGTTTGGCAGGAAGTGTGGAATCTCTCAGCCACCTCTATCACTTCCCTTCTCAGCTCTCTGGCTCTGCACTCAACTCCCTCAACTGTCTGAATGGCTTTCACGCATTCATTTTTATGGACTCCAACTAGAATCCAGTACAGGGCAAGATGTAGGCTGGGTTTCGGTGAATCCCCTGATTTCAAACAAAAGTCTATTATTTTTGGTCATGAGAAATCAAATTAGTTTCATAATTTTGGGAAATTCTCCCTCTCTTGTGGGGGGTCAGTTGCAGACATTGCTCCGCCTGGCTGCCCCCACCTCCTCTTAGTACCATCTCTCGCTATTGCTCCCCAGTGGGTGTGAGCAGTTCCTTCAACCTCCTTAATGTCTCCTCTGTGCTTGCTACTCTTCAGTGGGTGCAGACTACTCCTCTTCCTTCTTTGATCACTCTTCTGAGCCTGTCACCTCCAACATTCGCGAAATGGATTCATTTAGCTTTAACTCAAGTCTTCTCATTAGATTCAGGCATTAGTTGTCACCGGCTGTCAACAGCTAATTTGTTCACACAAATTGAGATTTGCTTTCAAGCAGTCATTTGGTCCATTGTATATATTTCGATTCTCTGAGAACAATTCTTAATATCAGCCTATTTTTCCGGTATTGGTTAACCCCTTTTTATGCTAAGTTATTCATTATTATCTCATTTTCAAATCGCCATTTTGATTATTAATTACTAGCAACCCAAATAATGTCACACATTCTTTCGGCAAAGAGTAAGTTTGCTTCATTGAGGACACACTTGCACTCATTATGGGCAGTGACAAAGAGAAGTCTTTTGCTATCGGACATGTCGCTATGGTACACACAGAAGTAGTGATTCCTGCGGGCAATAGCAGCTGAGCAAGCATCTGAGAACCAAAGAGAGCAACACGATTTCACTTTATATTTTCTTGCGGGGATGAAAGCCTTGATTCCAGCTTTCACCCAAGATGAGACCTCAGATGTAAATTTTTGGACAGGGAGATGAAAAATAACATTCCAGGGGACATCATGGAGGAAATCACAGAATGAATCCCAGTCTGCTTGTTCTGTAGTCTTTTTTGTCTTTGTATCACTTGTCCCTTTCTCCTACTGAATCAAAGTATATTTCTGCACTATCTGACCCTGAAATTGCCAGTAAACTAGATATACTAATTCCAAGACTTTAATCCACTCAGCCATGTGTCTTTTGGACAATCCAGTAGTGGAATTTTGGAGCTTGATTCATGGATGGGAATTTTGAATATCTTTTCTTTCTTAATCAAATGCTCCTAGATGGTGCTCATCTATATGCTAGGTCTACTGTGGAGGTTGTCAGAGCCTCACATGTGACTAACACTTTTGATGCGCATTCATCCTTACCTTTTCATCTTGGGTATGATGATAAACTACATCCGTGTCCTGGGTAAGACGATAAACTACATCCAACAGCAAGGCCTCTGATCAGGAGGTTCTGAGGATGTGGAACCACCTCTTAATTGCTGGTGTTCCCAGGTCCACCCTGACCCAGGGTGGTAGCACCTGTTAGGGTCCCAGCTATGGGCAAATAGTTGACACCCAAACTTGTGTAAAAATAGGTTTTAATACCAGAAATACTTTGTAATAAAAAAATTATTACCAGCAATAATTTTTGAAGGAAAAATTATTATCAGCAATACTTTAAAAAAAAAAAAATACTAGCAATACAAACATCTATACATTCTTTGAAAAAAAATATTACCAGCTATAGATTTCTTCAAGCAAAAATATTCCCAGAAATAGATTTTTGAAGAAAAACATTACCAGCAATAAAAATTTTGTCAGCATTAAATAACCCATTGAGGTTGATATACCGTAAACCAAACCAAACATCTTTACCTTTAGTAGGTGGTTGGTCTTTGTATTAATTGCATGGGATGCTAATAGTCATGTTGTATAGACTGCAGATTCTTTGAATTTTTTCACATGTAATCTTCTCTCCATCTCTCCTTGGTTATGGGAGGTGATGTTACACATACACTCTAGTTACTTTAAAGGGTGCTTTTAATGTTGATCATCTTCTTGGTATGTGTGGGGCCTAATGTAGGTAGCAGACGATCCCTTTCTTGATGCTGTATTTAGAGTTGGAATTGAAGTTCAGGTGTTATCCAGAAAATGTTAGCTTTACAATATACAAATATCTTCAATCCATATACTGTGTAAATTATTAGTACATCCAAGAAGACCAGTTGGATACCTCTTAACTGCTATTCTTAAGGCTTCCCTGACTTGGGGTGGTAGCATCTGTTAGGCTCCCAGCTATGGGAAAATAGTGACCCCCCCCCCCAAAAAAAATGAACAGTAAGTAATAAAATGACCAACAATGCATTTTTGATAGTAAAATTACCAACATTATATTTTATGATCTACAAGCTATATAAAAAAAAAATACCTTTACCCTGTAAGTATAAAAATATGTACAAAATATTTAGATTTTGGCATTAAATAACCCATAGAGGTGTTGATGTGCCGTTAAACAAAATCAATCAACCAACAAGACTAGTTGATCTTCTGCTTTCTTTTCTCTTGTGAACTATATAAAAGCTCTTACTAAATTCACATGGTTCATCAGTGCTCGGATATTGTCCTGGTATCACCAAAATATCGAGGTACCATCTAGATATCTTAGTGACCCTGTTGACTTTAATGATGACATTCCTATAACAATCTTATGAAAGTATTCCATGTGTATCTATGCCATTGCTGGAGATACTGTTAGTATATGTCAGAGCTTAATTGGAAGTATTTTTGTGACGAAAGACATGACTTACCTCAGAATTCAAAACGAGCATGAACGTGTCTTGTCTGCAAAGTGATGATAAAAAGAAATATGGCCACTATTGAAGACATAATTTATGAGCGCCTATAAAACGAGATGATATTTGCACACATGCAAATTTTGGCAGGATTGGAATAGCATAAAAAGCGGGGTGCCAGCAGCACAAGAGAACCAAAGTCATTCGGCAGATAGCGCGCAATAAAGTTGGACATATGGATTGACAGACAGACAAAGAGGAAGTCAAAGTAGGCGCGGCTGAGTTGGTGTCTGTTTCACAACTGCCCAGTGTAACAGCTGAGAAAGGGAGCCACACAATCCATTTCCTTGAGGCGACCAAAGAAGAAGAAAAAATAGCTGGCCTGCCAGCGAGCACCGCACTACACTTTTTGACCCCCCCTTTTTTCAACAATTTTGTTTGTGCACACAATGTCAATATCTTCATTAGGTTATCTGTTACAAACCCTTGTATTCTCTCCTAGAAAGAACTCCAATTCTAATTTGTCTCCAAACCACCAAAAAGAATTCATCATTGAGAACCTTGAGTCCAGTCTCACTATCCATATGAAAGTAACAACCATCATGAAACTGGGCCTTTCTATATTTAACTCTGACTTCTGTCACGCTTTCTTAGGGCTCTACTCACCCCACATATTTGGATCATTTGCTTTTTTATTTTCATTTTTACCACCTTTTCACTATTATTATTTTATTACCAGTTTTACTCCATCTTTTTATTGTTGCTTTTTAGATAAAACATTTTTACTCTTTATTTTATTACCAGTTTTACTTCATGTTATTGATTTTTTTTTTTTTATATCCTAAGTCTGTACACTTTTTGACCACTAGAATAGTATGAATTCAGAAATAAATTAATAGTTTTTGATATAACTTGTACACATATCCTGATTCTTAAAACCTGTTTTTCATGCAGTAACAATAAGATGAAATACAATGATTTACTAATAATCCTGTATTTCAATTGTTTTAGTCATTTATTATCTGTGTATCCAACTCTGAATCATTAACAATATATTGTAACCATTGTTCTTTTATTTTTGTAATTACTTACAGAAATATTTTACCAAAAAGGATTTGACTAGCCTCCAAGAATTTGTGCAGTCTGAAAGCAAAACTTCTACAGTAAGTTTCTTTATCTCTTTTTTTTTTTTTTTTTTTCCATTTGGAAACATTTGCTTCTGAAATAAAGGCAGAGTTTGAATTCAACACAGATTCAGAACATCTTAGATCTTGTTGGTTTGCTGTTAATTTCTTTGCAGGCTGTTAAAAGTTAGAAATTTCTCAGTCATTCACAGATTTGTCAAGCAAATTTATTGACTGTGAATAGCAAGCAAGTCACTTGAATCAAACACAATTCAAAACCTGAAACTACCAAAAGGAGATTTTTCTAGAACAGTTTAGCATATTCCATGAATTCTGATTGGCGTATTCACATAATAAGAATCAACTTTCCAGGAAAAAAACAGCTTTTCAGCTATGTAATGAAAATACAAAGGCTACCTAAAAAATAAGGGCAGCACTGTAAATGGATATGTTAACATAAAAGTTGAAAATAACATTAAAGTTGTTACTGCTTCTGTCCCATATTTATTATATTTAGTATATGAAATGTGTATATGAAAGTAATGGCATTCATTGTACAAAGGTAGTAGTAACTAAATCTAATATAGGAAACTATATTTAGAGCATCATGTGAAAATAGAAAATATTATTTTCTTCAAAATTTGCACTTAATCATCTCAAGATATGTTGTTGCGGACATTGTTACAAGTGTAAAAATGTGGGTATAATAAGGTGTTGTAGTGCAATGAAAGTTCTAATAAGAAAGGAAAGAAAATCAAAATCAACATGAAATTCAAATATATCTCTAAATAACTAGAGATATTTATTAAAATGATACATGTGTTTGTTGAAATTTACCATCAGTAGTCAAAAGAGAGAGAGTTTATTAATTGCCTGCCAAGGTGGACACAAGGCAGGGTCATTATTGGCTTATCTATTGACCAGTTAGAGGACTCATTATATGCCAGTTACAGCAATGCCATTAAAGAGACCTCTCGATTGGCCACTTTTCTTTAAATTCTTACGAGGGGTCTTTACAACTTGTTTATAATATTTTAATGTTTGGCATTGAGTTTACTAATTATTGTGATAGCAAAGCTGTTGGCATGTAATTTGATGTGAAAAATATTTTGTGAATTTTTTATCAGGTCTATCAATTTATGGAGGTTAAAATGAGTTCACCAAGTTGTAAAGAATGGTGGTAAGCTACTTGATACTCTATAACTGGAGGGTAGGTTGATTTTTCACTTTTTTTTAGAAAATCAACATTGCACTTGGTGAGAAAGCTGGAATTTGATGTGTAATAAAAAATTAGATTGGTTTGGTTTGTCAAAAATTTATTTCTGGCAATAATTTTTTCCTTTAAAAAATGTATTGCTGGTAATTTTTTTCAAAAAAAAAATATTGCTATTAATATTTCTTTCCCTCAAAAATGTATACTTGGTAATAGTTTTTTTTACTTCAAATATTTATTGCTGATGATAATATTTTTACAAAGTATTTCTGGTATTAAAACCTATTTTTACACTTTCATAGTGTTTTTACCAGTTTCAGGGTTAACTATATTCCCATAGCTGGGACCCTAACAGGTGCTACCACCCCGGGTCAGGGTAGACTTGGGGAACACCAGCAATTAAGAGGTGGCTCCACGCTCCTCAAAACCTTCTGATCAGAGGCCTTGCTGTTGGACGTAGTTTATCATCATACCCAAAATGCCAAAAATTAGATTCATAGCTTTTACCAATTTTTAAGCATTTAGGTTTAACGATCATCTGAAAAACTGTACAGATATACTAAATTTTTCACAGGTTCAACTGACTTCAAAATTTCACTATTTCAAGAATAAATTCAAATAAAGTTTTTATTTTTGTATTAGATACATTGAATGGAAAATATATTCAAACCAGAATTCTAATTATGTATCACCACATGCAAAATATGTAATTTTTTACTGTATTCAATAAGTGAAAACTAAAAATTGTAAAAGTTTACCAAAAAGGCTAATCAATGAATAAGATGGATCATGTTGAAAATATACAGTTTTTATGGAATTTATTATCCATTTCAATTTCAAACCAACTAAGTGCATATAATTCAATTATAAATTTTATAATGCTGTACAATTTATCATAGCATCCTGATGGATAGGCGCCTTTCCTCCATAAATATATGTAGAGACACATTTTTGCCAAGCAACAAATCTAGTGTTCACTTTCCCTCGAGAAATTCTTGCTGTATATTCTAAGAGTAGTTTCTGGTCACCACTTAAATATTCCACTCCTCCTGATTAAGATATAAGTTATCAGAGGGCAACTAATAATGTTAAATTCTACCTGGGGCAAATCTGGTAATCATTTCTGTAAAGTTTCTCGAGAAAACCAGTAAAAGTATTAGGGCTTCTTGTCGTTCCATCAACGTACTTAAAAACAGCTCTAAATGGAAGTTCACTTTGATGAAGTGAACAGTCACTGATGTGCATCTTTTAAGTTTTTTTTTCCAGAGCTGTAGCAAGCTCTGCCTCACAATGAAGGTTTCTACTGGTATTGTCTACAAGAGCTTCCTTAATGGAATTCATGCTGTTAAATTCTTCTAAAACAGCAGCAACATCCTCTACTTGCATCAATATTAGGGACATCTCTGTGGGTAACAAATCTACTTTCTGTGTCCATCTCTTGTGAAAGTCAAGTGGCATTCTGATTCTTTAGTTTTGTTAATCTTTTCACCATTTTCCTCTGTAATTCCTTTGTATTGCAAAATTTCTGTGGTAACCCCAGCCCCTTGTAGAAGCAAGTGAGCCAGAGTAGCTTGCATCTGGTGCATAGGAAAATAAGGATTTTACCTTAACGGGCGGTATGTGACATCAGCAAGTTTACCCCATGAAAATAGCATTACTCTCCTGTCTAGCAGTTCCAGCAGTATGTACGGTAATGAGGGTTTTTGTACAGTTTGGCATGCTTCCACCAATAGCAAGTCATGTGCTGATTGGTCAAACTGGTGGAGGCTATTTGCCTGGGTAACTGAGAATAAAAGTGAAGAACGCTTATTGGTTGGTCAACTGCTGTGTTGGCCTGATAAAAGAGGGCTGAAGCAGTGAAAACAGCAGAACAAAAGACAGATATACGTTGTGAAGTGTTCAGAAAGCAAGAACGATGAATTGAGCCAGCGGTATCTTGATTTGTACAAGTGACGTCGTAGCAATACATACTTATTTAAACTACAGTGTCCTTATCAACTATGCAGTTAATACCAATGCAGATGATATTTTCATCATTGATTACATTTACTCTTGCCTCTTGTGTATTTTTAATGTATCAATGATAATGTCCTTTGAGTTAAGGCTTTAATGATTAAAGGTCATATCTTGTAGATGTAATAAAAAGGGATTAGCAAGCCATGCCCCAAGGTTAGAAGATACATCACTCTTAATAAGTTCCATGCCATATCTAGGGATTGTAAATTCCCTTATACTGTCTCTTTGGCTCAAAACTGTCATCACTTGTTTCTTCACAGAAAAACATTGGTGGAAAAATATCTGTTGTTGCTATCTTTCAGTCTGTCTAATCTCTCTGCTTCAGCTGAAGTTTTTTTTTAATATTTTTTGACAGCATCTTTGTCAATAGTTCCAAGTTAGAAACTGCCTTTTAGTCTTTTTTTGCTTTTTGAGGTTTTAAAAAATGAGTATAAGTTTAAAAACAGATCTAGCATATGTGATAAATATGAAGGAAAACATTACAATATTATTTACCAAAGAAAGTAATATTATCAGGGGTAAATATATATTTTTAAATTAATTTAAAATTTTTAAAAACAGGACATTAACTAGTTTCAATTAAAAGAAGAAAAACAAGCATAGAATTAACCTTAACTTCTTGTGAGGAGGACAAGTACAAATATTACTGTTTTAATAAAATCTCAAAGGTAAATTTGAAATAAGAAAAATAGAAGGAAAGAGTATTACTTACCTAAATGGAAATATAGTTTCTTCCACAGAAATAAACAAATACAACATCTATATAATAAATGCAAATGTCAGTGTGTCACAGTGTCACACTTTTTCAACTTTGCTCCAAGAGGCCATAGCCAAATATATCATACCATTTTGGAATCAGGCTGACTCTGTGAGCAAATTAAAAACATTTTTGGTTGGATCTGGATCTGTCATCCTGAAATTTTGGATTCTCAAGTTTTCATTACTGTGATTGTTATTGGATCCTACCATCTTGGCTTCTATTGATAAAAACAATTAAAGGGACTCAACTCTCTAACTTTCAATAGCTCATGTTCAAATGAAAAAATACTGTTCTCAAATTACAGTGTTTCAAAAACAAAAGAAATCTCTGCCATTAGAGGACCAGATTGCAATCAAAATAGCCAAGGCTGCAGTGAGGAAAAGAAAGTGCCATGCATATGAAAACCCAGATCAAACAGCAGCCAAGAGAACTTCCAATGCTGAGAATATGCAAGACTTAGGGACTCTCAAACTCTTGAACAAACCAAAGGCCTAAGCAAGAGCCCTCCACAATGGTAAATACAAAATTATGTACATTAAATTAGATGCTTTTCTTTTTTCAAATAAGAACTAATTAATTTTACAGTGATAAATGAACAGTGGACATGATTTCAATATCGAATGTAATAAAAATAACAGTAAATGTTTATAATAGTCAGAACTTAGATAATAACCATTGAAAGAAAGTTCCACAAGATTCATAAACGAATTTTACTATTGTTGATTAAAATGAAGAAATTTGTTTTTTATGCGGTATTTGTGGGTAATTCAGTTCGCCCATTGTTTGCAATGACTGAAGTAGATTAAAGTGCTTGCATTCGTCCAGTACTCCAGTCTACCAACTGAGCTGTTGCTAGTGACCTCCTATTCTCTTGTTCTCGTTAGTATGTACACCATAATGCCAACAATGCATTCTCTTCTGTCCTGTCTTCCTCACAGACTCGCTATTTATGCCCACGTTGGGGGGGTCAACTAACATTTGCATACGAGACTTACTTCTCGCTCGCCCAAGACTTCCGATCTCATTAATTTATGCTGGCTTGAATTTTTAGTCTTTTTTATTTTTATTTTTCATTTTTAACGCCGGTCGTGATCTTTCAAAAAGACCTGACATGCCATGCAAATTTGCTTTGCAGGAGGTAAGTCTTCTTGTTTCTCACAGTATTATGGTGTTTTTGTTTTGATTTTTTTTTATAATTAGTTTTATTTTTTTCCAGTAAAAAATAAGGAAACCTCAATTCTATATGAGAGTAAAAAAGGAATCAATTTTCATCACAAGCCACAATCTAAATACATTATATTGTATTTAAACTCCATTTTACCTTTATAACATGAATATTTTTATATTATAATTCTGATTTATTGAGAACAAGGTAAATGTTGCAATTAAAAAACATTTTTTTACTAAATGACATTTACTCATTTTGTTTTCTATAAGGTCACAGAAGGTTTTGATAGTGTTAACTCTTTCACGAATTACCAGTATGAAATTCCAACTCTCCAATTTTGAGCCTAAACTTGATCTTTAAACTCATGTCCTCAAAAAAACATTAACAATTTAGAAAAATAAAACTTTTTGTCATTATTTATCATGTTAAACCCCAATTTTCAAATTGAGTGCAATACCATGGATCCAAAATCAACCTGCCCTAATGTAGCTGCAGGCTAAATTGGAACTGGATTACTGGACATGAGTGGAGAAAGCTGATTGTACTGATCAACACTAAACAGTCATGCTTATTAGAAATGAAAAAATACAAACCAAGTAGTAAAAATAACAAAAGTTTTATTTGTTTCACTGTGTGCTGAATGGAAGAGTATGATGGTGATAAAATCATTGATAGTCAAAATACATTCTCACTAAAGTTAACTTGGAAAGTTCATCAAACATTTATAGTAATGTTGAGATGTATTTATATGGTGTATCAGTTATGTTTGATTCATATCGGAACCATGAAGCTGATCTCTCCTCTGGTCATTTTCTAAAAACTCAATGCATAAATAACTAGCTTGTAATTTTGAATATTTCAATAACTAAACTACTATCGTTTTATCATCGCTGATAAGATTGTTATTTTTCTCCAGTCACTACAAACAGTTCCACTCTCAATGAGGTTTCATGCTTTTAATGTCTCTTGGGGCTTAAGTTCACTCAAGTGGAACTTCTCTATTCAATCCATTGACAAATATTCTGGAAAAATGGTTAGTTCATTCTGTCACTTCAGAAAGTATTTGACTGTCCCTGCTGTGCTTTACCTCTCCAAAAAATCAGACAAAAAAATATGTCTACCATATCTGGGCTGGAGCTACTCAATCCTCACTTTCCTGCCTTGAAAGAGTTCAAAATCATTTGTAGGACTTGTAGGTGATGACTTATTTGCCTCTTTGAAGCCTCTTTCCGCACAGATGAAACATTGCAAGCCTCTTACTAGTCTCTTGTTATTTCCATGGCAAATGTTTAGATATTCCCATTCTTTAGTTCTACCAGTTCAGAACTTTACAGCTTGGACAGGACATGTCACTTCATTGAATTCAAATCATCCTCATTTCTTCTATCTTCTTAATGTAAGAAGAAAATTCCATTCATCTTTTTACTAAGAACTACCATTTTATGGGTTTTTCCTTGAGCATTTCAATCATGACAATGGTCACTTGTCATCATTCCTCTTTACCCTCAGTCTTTACTTCCTACCACCTTCTCTTCCATTCATACAACACAACCTTATTCAGCATTACTATTTTGACTGTAACCCTCTACCTTGAATGTCTCTCAAGCCTTCTATTGGATGAAATTTAGCATAAAAAATTGAATCTCTACATTAAATAATGATTAATTGAGGGTTTTGTGAGTAATGAAAGTATAAACAGTGTGAAGAACATCCTGGTGACCTCATTATCACTACTAACAGGATGGGATAAATGGTCACAGGTTCTAAACAAGAACAATCAGAAAATCTATTCAACAGGGTTTCTGATTAATATATATATATATATATATATATATATAGATAACTAGACTCATTTCGAAAAACCCTCGAATTTTTGATTTGCTAATCAAATCAATCTCGAGGGAAAAAAAGGTTTTAAAAAAAGAAAGAGCTACAAACATGAACTTCTGCCGACAAAAAATCGCACAGATGCAGGTCTGAAGCCCAAAGAAAAAACCCCGATACGAGTAACAACTAACTAACAAAAGAGCTCAATACAACCGTAGAGCAGACCTAGATTGTCTGGCTCACTAGGTGTATCTATCTATCTATTTATATATATATATATATATATTAATGTGTGTGTGTGTGTATGTGCATATATATGCGTATATATATATATGTGTGTGTGTGTGTGTGTGTGTGTGTGTGTATATATATTTTATATATATATATTTTAAATAAAATCAGACCACTTTAAGGTTCCATGTAATAAATTATTTCACCACAGCCTTTTTAAAGGGACTGCGGATCATCATACTTTACTTCCAAAACCTAATTATTTGCTCTGAATTTACATTGAGCTCTCTGGATTTTATCCTCCTTATGTTTACTCATACAGATTACCTAGTTTATCATAAACTATATATATATATATATATATATATATATATATATATATATATATATATATATATATATATATATAGAGAGAGAGAGCCACCTATTTTTATTAACAGAAATTTGACTTTTTCATTTGAATTTTGATCTTCTCTAATAATAAAGACAGCCATTACATCTCTATAAAAGGCAGGATGTGTGTGTGTGTGTGTAACGAATGCATGGCTGCAATTTTCGACAGATTTGCACCAAAATTTACATGCACATGCTCCAAGTTAGCAGGAAGGCCAAGACTGACTTTTCCAAACTCCCATCAATAGTGGAAATAATCGATTTTTTCATGCTTCTACACCAGTTTTCATGTAGTTTGCGGCCATTTTCTACTGGCCAGAGTGTGAGTCTATAGCTGGCTGCCACGAATAGGCAAGAAGATTCTACTGGTCAGCGTGAGAGCCAACAGCTGACTGACACGAATGTTAACTAGCATGCAAAAAAAATCGATAGCTGCATTCATCACAAGTGGGAAAAATTTAAATCTGCATGACACTTTACTCCAATTGGCTCATTCGCTTGCTTAAACTCAATGTTGATTCTGATTCCGCAGAACTGGATTGGATGTGAAAAAGTATTTGTTGTTAACATTCTTTTTTCATTCGGTTTTTCTAGTTACGAGTCCTTTTTTAAAGCTGATCATTTTGTGTTCATTTTGCTTAGTTCTTTTTTTGTAACAGATTTAATGTTTAGTATAGAGCTTAGAAAAAATTTGCAGTGTGAGATAGGCAAGAAATATAGCAACATCAGCATGGCAAAGAGCACTCCTTTAAAGGCAAGGAAGGGCAAAAATATTTTAAGTCAAGTGATAGCGATTGCTGTATGTCGTATGATTTTTGAATCAAGCACGGGCAACGCCGGGCAATGCTGCTAGTGTTTAATATTTAGCACTTTGCGTCATTTATAAATATTACTCCCTCTTTTAATGTATATGGAATCCACTCAAAATATTGTGTTTTATATATTATTTCTATATATTTGAAATTGCAGTAGACTAGCTCTCAATTTCAGTCAAGATTGTTTTAGGTGTTGCCATAGAAGGATATGACTACACAATCAAGAAATTCAAATTCAACTTGAATTGGCAGGACTGATATTTTGCTTAGCAAAAATAGTCACCCACAGGGTGCTAAAGGTTAAATACTGTCTGCAAATTTGATGAAAACAGTCACAAATTATTCAGAATTGTAACCATTATTTTTACATTTAAGATATCATAATTGCAAGGGATAGAAGTCTATATAGAACATAACCTGCATGATGGCATCTTTCCTATCAGGGAAATTCATGTTTGAGCCCAGGTCAAAAGTCAAAATCTGAAATGCTGATTTTCAAGGCAAGTAGTAGTCTTCTCACTTGGAAGATGACATAATATTTCAACCTTGATTTACTTCTGTCTGACCTTGAGACATGAAATTCTAAGCTTTGTAAATATCAGCATATTATCAGATGAATTCAGTAAAAGTCTATGAAAATTATTAAGAAATAATATATTATGAATTATAAGAAGTAATTGATAGCATACAGGACAAATAAGTAAAGTAACCCTAACCCTCCTTTTAAATGAAAATATTCAAGACAAATTCATTGTTTATAATTTTAAAAGCTAAATATTGGTTAAAAAAGACTTCATCTTCAATTTGTAGAGTAAGAGAATTTTCTTTTTACATTATTTGGACTATTGTCCTCATCTTTGTTGCCATATTTATTATGTTTTGGCCATTGTACACTCCAGCCTTCTTCAGGTGGTTGGAATGTCGAACTGAACCCTTTATTTCACTCACTGGGGTAGACTGTTCTAGTTCCACGTGCCATGTTTTAATGGATGTCAGTTATCAGTTGTCTCCTGTTAATTCTTCTCTCCAACTTCTCCAATGCCTTAACTGGGTATTGAACTCACACTCTTTGCGTCCTGTCACTGGATCTAACTAACGCCTTTATCCACTGTGCCATGTGTCCTTGAGGACATTCCAACCACCTGAAGAAGGCCGGAGTGTACAACGACCGAAACATAATAAATATGGTGACAAAGATGAGGACAATAGCCCGAATAATGTAAATAATGTACATAATACCACATCTCAGAAATATAGGAAGTTTCTTTTTAGTCATTTTATTTCTGTTTAAATTTCTAGCATGAGTAGTTATCATTATTTAAGGCTGGACTAATATCCTTATTTTTGTTATTACTACCACAGTTTCATGGTCATATCTTCTGGCCTTCTTCAGATGTCTGTCAATTTGAGTAACCTTCAAGTAGTTTTGAACAGAACCCTTTATTTAATCAACAGATTGTTCTCATTTTGCCAGGTGTCAGCATACAGCACTTTGTCAACAGTTTGTTTGTTTAATTGTCGACAGAAGTGCCAGGGTACAGCATTTTGATTGTTGAGAGAGGTGCCAGGGTACAGCACTTTGATTGTAGACAGAAGTGCCAGAGTACGGCACTTTGATTGTCAACAGAAGTACCAAAGTACAGCAATTTGATCCTTGGTAGGAGTGCCAGTGTACAACACTTTGGTCTTGGGCAAAAATTCTGATCCATATGTAAATAATAATATCATTTTTTTATGAGTATTTTAGTTTTACATTATTCCTCTAAACTGATAAAAACAATAAAAACTTTTTAGCTCCAAATTCATTGCATGCCAATTCACATTTGTCAAAATATCTTGAAACAATAAGAGCTGGATTATTTAGATATAAAAGAAAATGTCAACAATTCAAATGCTGAGTACTTTAAATTTGCTAAAGTATCAAGAATTTGACATAAATTAACCTCTGACCTATCAAAAAAACCCTTATTCAACAAAGAAGCAGAAAAAATCAGTTTAAAATAATGAAAAATGTACACCAGTTTTAGTATTTATCTATTATATATTTTATTTAAGTACTAATTTTACATTTGTTCAAAATGTAATTATTATAAGAACTTGTGTATATTCAACAAAAATGAATGGTCAGGTTTCAAAGAAAGATTGTGAAAGCAAGAATGTCTTTGACGAATTTGTGTTGATTATCTTTTAAGAAGCTATTGATTGGTTTTTAACTTTTAAGGAGATAAGACCAAATGAGTTGGAATAGGTTGGGCTTAGTTAAAGATTTTGTGATAGTATTCATTACTCCACAAATTATTCAAACTATTATCCTTATCTTTATCATTTCAGTTACTAAGTTTCAGCTGGTACATTCTCCAATCTTCCTCAGGTGTATATAAAATTCTGTAATCCTTTTAATACATTTAACAGATTCCTTTATCTGTTCAAATTCTGGCTGAAACAGTTTGTTTTCATGTTACACTAATGCCATTGGTAAAGGAATGAGTTCATCATTTGTCTCCCAGATATGGGTAAAATATTAACAACACTTGCCGTATGCTATTGACCTGGTTGGTAGTCAGTCTAGGCAAAAAGAAACTCTGAATTCAAAACCAGAAATGAATTCTCTTCTCCTCACAACTATAAGTAGAAATAACTAAAAAGTAAAGAATGGAGTTTGTAATCCCATCACATAAAACACTATTTGTTAAATATGATCAGCCCATGCTGATTGAGGGACCACTCAAACCCAGGCTGTGGTATACCAATGTACTATCTCATCCATTGAGTGTCCTAATACTAATATGATATACATTGGGTCTACAAAGAATGAATTTAAAACCAGATGGAGGCAGCATAAGTGCTCCTTCAACAATATAAATAAAAGAAATCAGACATCTCTATCTAAATATTTTTGGCATTTGGGGGAAATGAATAAAACACCAAAAGTAAAATGGAAAATTATAAACAAAACTAGAACTTGTAAAACTTGGGATGACCCATGCCCTTTATGCCTACATGAAAAACTACACATTATTAAGTTTCTAAATAATAAAAATCTATTAAACAATAGACAGGAGTTAACAGTTTTTTGCCGACATCATCAAATTTTCGCATTGAATAATTAGCATTAAAACAAACAAACACTAAAATAATTTTTAAATTCCATAGTCTAAATAAATAGTTTAAATGCCCTACAAAAAAAAAAAAAATAAAGATAACCCTTTATGAAGTTGTCAAAAAAACAAATGTTAGCGACTTACAACAGTTTTTTTTTTATATACACAAACCCTTTCAGAAAAAAATAAAAAATTAAATAAAAAAATAAATAAATCTCCATAGACACTTAACCAGACTAAATGATGTCATCTTCCACTTTAAGTTTAGACACCCCAACCTTACCCTGACTTGACGTCTGTGAATGTAACTGAGATATTGATACAAATTATTAACCCTTACACTCCTTTTCTTTAAACAATTGCTCTAGCCGTTACCATAGTAATCTTAATTTCAATAATGAATATGCTTATAAAACGTGTAAATTTCAGGAATAAGTTATTCCAAAAAAATTTCGCTTGAAGATGGAACAGAGCTTAGTACATTAATTCAATTTAATTCAAATAGTTATATTGAAGTTTTCGGCTCTTGTTTTGAAACATGAGAACTCTTATGTAGCGTTGGAATCATATTTTTAAATAAATAATTATATATATATATATATATATATATATATATATATATTGGCAGCATGTTTTCATTGAGCCATGTTTCATTGAATAATTTAGACAAGTTTTGTCTACTTATTTTCAATTGGATCCTTTCCATATTCACAGACAAGCTTTTTGGTGTCATTATTAAAAAAATTAATATATATATAGTGGACTCTCTCATCATATTCAATGTATGAAGGTCAAGCAGCTCAGTTCCTAGGAACCGATAGACACCAGCACATGGGATTTGATTATAGTGGTGAAAGCTTTGTGCAGAACCAGCCACACTTTTTGAAGGGTCGAATACAGAGACCTGGTGCACTATGGGCCACAAGTTCCCCAAACGACCCTCTGCAGGTTTTGAATTCAAAGTTGTCCTTCTCCTAGACCAGTTGCCATCCAAGGCTATAGAACCCAGTCTGTCCTTCTATTTACCCATAGCTGGGGGGAGAAGAAGAGGATTAATACATTTCCCATTAGCATGTAAGTAAATATAATGGATTCAACTGGAATTCGAACTTGGCTCTCTGATTCCTCACTATGAGCCACTATCCATTACTCCACAGTATCTCATATATATGATAAAAATATAGTTTTAAGACATGCTATGTTTATGGGTAAAAGTGTTCAATATTAGAGATAGAGCTGCATGGATCAGACAGGTAACAAGGTAGCAGATTTTCTGGATTAATGAAGCTTTAGGTAAAAAAAAAAAGTAAAAGGATTCATGCACTGTACTGTATTATTGATACTAATAAAAATTCTATCAGCCTAAACCTAGCTGCACTTTAGTTTCCAGTTTTTTAAATTCCAAAGTAAAACAGAATTTTGCGTTTAAAAAAAAGATAGAAATTATTTCTCCAGGTATTTACTTTTAAAATATGCAAAACTCAGAGCAAGCTTGATTGTATAAACAAAATAATTAGCCAAATTAAATGGGTGGGTGGGTTGTAATAAGATGAAAAAAATATTTAGAAATTTCTTTAAAATAATTTTCATCTTTTATCAGATAAGTTTTCCTAAAATTTTAGTAAAATTCAATAATTAGTTCATTTTTGAAATCAAGGTGTTTTTGCTGAAATATTTTTTTCTTCTAATGCAAATTATTATTATATTTTTGTCTACAAGCAAATAACTTTTCAAAACTTTTTATCTCCAATTCTATACAATACATACAAATAGTTTTTACATCATAATTTACACTTCTCTTTCTTCTTACTAATAACAAAGATTTTGAAGATAAAATTAACTAGTATACAAGTTTGGAATTTTTTATCTTTAAGTATTGATTTTTTTGTCAATGTTTTTGTTCATATCTAAAAGACCACCAAATTGAAATCATCATCATCATCATCATCATAAACCATCACAAGCATTAAAGTAAATCCCAGATCAGTGAAATTCAACATATATGTATTTTTTATGTATATATATCTCGCTCTCACAAATCTATAGACTCCCAGTGGAGCACAGAGACTCGCTCTCATGCTAAGTGATACTGCTACAAGCACATATGCAAAATGGTTTTATGGGGTAAAGTTGATAGCCTCATACCCAACTTGTTTGTATTAAAAGTTAGCCTTCACCTAGACTGGCTTTTACCCAAGGCTAGAGAGTCCAGTTTGCACTGCTGTAAAATACCCATGAGAGAGATGAATTCATGCCTTTCCCAAGGGCATTAGTTCAAAATAAACCTATGAAGCCAGAATTTGAATTTGCTGACCAATTTTATTTTCCACACTAATAATCCTAATATTATTCGCTATAACCAATTATTTATAAAAGTCAGTGATACGTGTAAAAAAAAGTTAAAATAAATTTAAAATAGTTTTAAAAAAATAAAACATATCTAAGAATTGCAAAATGTAAAAATAATTGAGAGTAATAAAAAATAGGAATTTAAAAGCAATTGAAAAAATAAAGGAATTAAAAGTATTAATAAATCTTGGTTTGGAACAAGGCCACTAATGTGAGCACCCAATGAGACTAAATACTTAACCATTGCTCCATGGTAAGGCATGCAATAGTATTAACTAGTAAAGAAAATTATTTATTAAGCAAGGGGAAATTACCAAAAATATAAGTCAGCCTTCCTGCAAAAAACAGTAACTACAATAATTGGCAATTTTACAACCACTGTGCTACACAGGACTTTTTACTTGGCACTGTGACATAACCTGTACGCACCCAGGCTTGGCATCTTTCATCTAGATAGCGTCTTGGATGCTGCTGTCTTTGAAAATACTGCCCAGTAGATGAGTAAGTTTTAAATGGCTTATGCATATGAACAGGTTCCCTATGTCTCAACCAGTATCTCTCTGATCTTGGTATGCTAGGGTAGGGATTCCGAGAAGATGGATTTACACTGTGCAATCCAGAATAGCCAAAATCATCTGGTGTATTGTAACTGTTATACCGTTTTATCATTGTTCCACTCTTCTCTTCAGGTCCGTAATTCCTGTAACGTCCATTTGAATGATGATGTGTTTGCCTGTAAACGTAGCTCTCACTTCCTGGTAGGCTATAACGCCGTTGAAGGTTACTTGGTGCATGTCGATGTTCAAGAGATGGATCTGGAGTCATTGACCGTTGGGCTGGTTTGACATTTAAGTTTCGTCTTAGATTCTGGAATTCTAAACAATTCACATAGATATTTTCTCTTTCTCCATCTTTATTGATTCTTGTGGTTCCAGCCTGTGTTTGTTGTGTTTTTTCCTTTGGCTTTTGAACTTGGCTTGGTTGGGTCTGCTTTTTAGCATTTCCTACCAACAGGGGGTTGATTTGGTCTTTCGAGTTGACCCAATCGACTTTGTAATGGTTGAGTGTTTTAAACTCTGGGATACCACCAACCCCCAAATGAGAATGACCACATTTTTCCTGGATGTATCTTGCTGAAGCCAGGATGGTGATAACGACTAACACCAACAAAGTCACTGACCCGAATATTGTCAGATAGAGTAGGTTTTTATGGCACTCAAATTTTGTAACTTCAAATTTCCAGATTGGTAGACCACTTCTAAAACTAGGACTTGTACAGATGTGGGCATGGCTAGTATTGTTCAAAAGTTGAACTGTGGTACTACGTAGCCAGTCTCTGAGAGGTATGAGACGGCAGTCACAAATATATGGGTTATCTGATAAGTCGATTTGCTCAAGATGAGTTATGTCAACAAAAATTATGGGTGAAATGCTTGTTAAATTATTGGATGACAACAAAATAGTTTTCAGATGTGGACTTCTTCTCAGGCTAGTGTTGCTGAGTGATGTCAAACAATTTGACGACAGATCCAAATATTGCAAGTTGGATAAAGAAGTAAAAATGTTGTTAAAGTCTGTGTTAGATCCAAAGTTGTTTCTGGAAAGCAGAAGGGTGGTAAGATTTTTCAAATGTCTAAAAGTTCCATGTTCTATAGTTTCAATCTGATTATCATGTAGGTCCAGAACTTCAAGGCTAAACATATGATAAAATGACTGCATGTGGACATATTGGATTTGGTTCTGAGAGAAATAAACCTCTGTAGCATTCTCCCACCCATAATGTCCAAGTTTAGTCATTTTGTTTTGAGACAAATCAATAATCTTTGGTGTAAAACCTCTAAATGTCTGCCCATGAATCATGGCGATATGATTGTTACTGAAATTCACCATGTGGATTTGTCGCATCCCAGAAAACTGAAATGGAACCATAGATGCAAGCCTGTTACTGCTTGCATCAATTATTCTCAAAGACATGATTCCTACTGGGAAAAGCAATGACCTCAACCTGTTGTTGCTGATATTAAGAATTTCAAGTTTTGGCAATAAGGGTAAATTCAGTGTTTCCAAATGGTTGTAACTGATGTCTAAATACTTGAGGTTTTTCCATTTTGAAAGGTCATTAATTGTAATGGTGTTCAGTTTATTGTGATGTGCAAGAAAATGTTGCAACTTTGGTAATTTTTCTATCAATGGTTTTTTGAGCTCAGCAAGTTTGTTATAAGAGATATCCAGATATTCTAAATTACTTAGCCGCCCCAGGCCATTTGGAGTTGTCAGCTTGTTTTTTCTTAAGTAAAAGGTTTTTAGGGTTGATAAATACTGTAAAGCATTTTCTGCAATATCTACAATGTTGTTACCAGACAAATCTAATTCACTGATTGTTATATGTTCTAAATTTGCAAAGAATAAAACAATTCTGTTATGTCTAAGCCAGGAAAGATCAAGCCTCTTCAGTGTTGTCACCATTTGTAGATTGGATAACAATGCAGACAGATTTCTTTTGTGTATCAAAGGATTATGAGACAAGGATAAAGAAACCAGGTGAGGGAAATTTTTAAAAACATTTGGGCTTATGTGTTGTATGTTACAATTTGAGAAATTGACATGTCTACCATATTGATGATCCCATTGATGTGCATAAAGAAATGTATCTTCTGGGAAGCTTTGAAAAGGATTGTTTGAATAATCCAAGACTTGTAACACTTTGGTCTCTTGGAATCTGAGTGTCAGTGCAGGTCTACTGAGTATATTGTAACTGATGTTGAAAACTTTTAAGTTTTTTAAATACTTCATTGCATGGTCAGGTAAACCAGCAAATTTGTTCTTGCTCAGGTCCAAGTGTTCTAATTTTGTATTTGTTTCAAACAGATGTGGAGCTAGTGTAGATAAGAGATTGTTGTGCAGAATCAAAACTTTTAAATCAGGCAGCTCCTTCAGAATTTGGCCTTCTAGTAAGTATATTTTGTTTCCAGAAAGATCAAGAAATTCTAACTGGAAGAATTCTTCAAATACATAGGAGAATGTTGGCCCAAGATTTGCATTACTTAAATGCAGCCTTTTAAGAGTATTAGTAAAATTTGGTAAATTCTTTGGTATCTCTGAGCACCATGCTGTATTTTTGTCTTCACACTGGCAGATTTGAGGGCACCATGAGACTGGAGCATTTGGGACAGATCCCATCACTGTCATCAGGCCATTTAGTGTAATTATTAAAAACAGTTTCATTCTGCAAAACAAATGTAAAAACTTGTTAGAAATTATAAAAAAATCAAAATTTGATATTTGTCAAAATTTCTTTATTTTTTTTTTTTATTAATTATTTAAAGCTGAGTATTTTATTTATAAGATAAAAGAAATTTCTAATTTTATTCTGACTGGAGTGAATAATTTTATCTATTTTATTCCATAAATTTTTGGGAAGTCAGTGGAATTGTTTCTCATTGCCTTCTCCTCATTTTGGAATTCAAATCAAGTCTAGAGAGCTTAGTCTACCCTGCTATTCACCCCATATCTTGGAGAAGGGTGAAAAGAGACAGGATTAGTCTTTCCTATGGGCGTGAGTGCAAAAGTAAATGCAACAGACTTGCCTGAAATTTGAACTCAGTTCACCAATTTCACTTTCCATGCCTTTATCCATTACACTGCTCTCACACACACACACACACACACACACACAATCATTTCACTCCAAGCAAGGTAATAAAGCCACTAAGATGCAAGGAGTTACTGTTAGAGAATATGAAAAAATATACTATTATGGAGAGAAGACAATAAAAAACAATAATTAAGAAAACAGAAGATAACAGTTGACATTGCATTTAAATTTTTGAAGATAAACTTGACAGGGAATGCAAGAAGTCAGAAGAGAATTCCACAAGTGAGAAGTGTGAGAGAAGAAACTATTAGCATAGAACTTACGGTTACATCTCGTCTTTTCAAGTGTAAAATGATGAAATATATATGACCAAGAATCATATTTTTTAATTGCTTCTTGGTTAAACCAAGAAAAAAAAAACATCTGATTTTTAGTCATTTGATCAGATTTTTGGAAGCGGGTTGGGCTGAGAACTTTTCAGCACCGTTTGTGTATGCATGTGTGTGTGTGAGAAAACATAACAAATAAATTTCATACACGTGCTGCTGTAGAAACAACTGCTGTATGAGGAAAGGGTTCATCAGATGATGACCTTTGTGTCAAGCCTGGCTTTGAGGCAGAAGTATTATTACCAATAACCTTGAGTGTACCTTAGTAGTACAATATAATCAGGCTTTGTTGTTTTTATATCATGGTGTAACAGCTCCAAAAACTAAACTGCTCTCTTTTAATCATCTTAGAGAACCTTTTTTTGATCACTATCAACATGGCTGATGCTAACCTCCAGTAGAATAATTCACTGCACTTTCTTGGTCTAATGTTTTCCCCTGACATGAATCAGAATGATTATATTGAATCAATTGCTAAGTCTGCTGCTAGGAAAGTTGGTTCACTGTGTTGTGCCAGACAATTTTATTACCAAAATCTATCTTACACATAAGTCTACCATTTGTCTGTACATTGACTATTACTGCCACATCTGGATTGGTGCTTCTGCTATAGATCTTGTCAAAAAATGAATAAAGAATCTGCAATGTTATCGGACCTGACCTGGCATCTCAGCTTCAATCACTTTCCCACCATCATAACATAACTTTGCTATGCCGTTTCTATAAATATTTTCATGACAATTGTTCTGATGCACCTCCCACTTTGGTACCTTGACTTCATGAATTTAAGTGCAGTACTAGATTGGCAGCTAGGTCTCATCATTTTACTGTTGAAATTGCTAGATATAACCATAAGTTCTGTTCTCATAGTTTTTTCTCTCACATTTCTCACCTGTGGAACTCTCTTCTCTTGTCAACTACAATGTTCAAAAATTTAAATACATCAATCATAATCTTCTTGAATCCCATTATTTTATGTCCTTTCCCCTCAATAACATTTTCTCAGGTTTTTTTCACTCTCGGTAAACACTTTTGTCTTAGTGGAAATGATTAAAAGAACAAAACATGCTTCTACTTGTATTCATTATATGTGTGAATGCATTGAATCTATTTTTCAGTGACAAATTTTCTTTCTGACTGAACCAAAAAGAAAAAATAAGAAAACATATTTACTGTCTTGGTACCCATAATAGAATTTGGTTTTAAATTCAAAATCCAAAATTTTTAAATACTAAATTTCTTAGTGAGCTGGCAGGCTCTCCCGCTCTGTATCAAACAATCTTCCTCCACCTATTTCCCTCAATCTGGCCTTATGCCATACAAAAGTAAATATCAGTTAAACAAGTACAAAAATATCTGGGAAGTGTTTTAACAGAGGATGGAAAGTGTGACACTGAAAGCCAAAGGTGCATTGAGATAATGAAAAATGCCTTCCAAAAACTAAGCAAAGTATTAAAAAACAGAAAAATTTCATTAGAAACAAAGAAAAGCATGCTGAACTATTATGTAATATCAGTCCTCCTACATGGCAGTGATTACTGGACAATCTCCTCAAAGATGAAGAAGAGACTTGAAGCAACATAAAGAAAAGAGTACTGAACTGCTATGTAATATCAGTCCTCCTATGTGGCAGTGAATACTGGACAATCTTGAAGCAATAGAAATGTGGTTCTACAGGAGGATGCTGAGAATACCATGGACCAAACATATGAGCAAAATCAAAGTTTTAGAGAAAATGGAAACAAAAAGGGTGCTGATACTTAACATCAGAAAGAGTGTTGAAATTTCATTGGCATGTAATGAGGAAAGAGGGCTTGGGAAATTTGATACTTGTGAGACAGAGGAAAACAATATATAACCTACCTAGCAAGCTTGAGTAGATGGATAGCAGAACAAGGTTTAGGAAAGATTAAGAAAAGACAAAATTTATTAAAAACTACAAAAGGCAAGAAATTGTGGAGAGCCATAATCCCAACGTCCTGAAGGGACATGGCACATAGAATATGATGTCACAAGGCTGTAATAATGAAATATCCAGTTAGGGTTTATATTCTGTGCATGAGCATTGGTCTGCAGAATTAGCTTCTTAGCCATTATATTATAACAGAAAGCAAAGTAAAAAAAAATAAGCACATCATCAAAACTAATTTTTGAACATGAAATACAAATCATCTTTAAATTGATGAATACAAGTTACTTCTTTCCACAAGAAAGAAAGATTTTGTAAGCATAAAAACCAACAATGTCTATCTCTTTTATATTTTTCTACTTCTGTTCCAACTTTGGCTGTCATCTTAAAGGCACTATACTTTATTGCATAAATGACTTTTCCATTTTATATTTCATATTATAATATTTATGGAGTTAAGCTAGGGATAAATACTGGTAGTCTACAGTGTCTGAATAAATATTAGATGCATCAATTTTGTAGATGAGACTGAAAGATATTTTAACTATTTTCTGAAGTAAAAAAACAAAAGAAGGGCCTATCAAATACAAAAATTTAAGAAAAATACTTAATATTGATAAATTAATTTTAAGTAAATCATTTCATGCAAATAATAAGGTATATGAAAATAATGTTTGACTTTGTTTCACTCAAGTAAAGTTACAGGTAAAAGTTACATAAAATTATAGTATTGAAATTCACTAAAATCTTAATATAGCAAACATCATTTTTTTCTTTTACCCATATTTTTCTGGCATCAGTTTAAAGTGACACCTTGTTTCTCCATATATTATGGCCATTTTGTCTAATATTTGTATTTTCTTGATTTCACTTAAAAACTTGAAAAGTTTCCAACATATTTCAGTGGAATTTTTTACTTTCCAAAATTATAATTTAGATATATAGGGAAAAAAAGGTGTCTGTTTAAACTAATGCCAGGAGGATATGGAGTTTGTAAACTGACAAAGTTAAATAAAGGAATGAACAAAATAAAGCACTGTCCTATAATAATTGTTATATTTATTGTATGAAAATATGTAAGCAGACATAATATCTATTATTGGATAGAGGCTATATCAGTTTTAAAGAAAAGATTTCAAGATTTTTTTAATGAACTCTAATATTGATTTGTCAGGAAAATTGATCATATTAAATAATTCCTACTTCAAATCGATTTATTTTCAGAATGTCTAAATGTTATACATGTAAATCAAGACTTAGATCTGTATTTTCATCTGTTCATAGCAAAATATAACATTTTATAGAAGAATAAATATTTTTACATTTGTATTTTTCTGAGATAAAGTATTTTCTCTAAATATTTCAAAACTAGAATCTTTTTCTTGCTCCTTTTGTAATGTGGCAGAACAGAACAAAGATGCTTACTGAAAAATATTTAATGTTTTAGAATCTGGGCAAAAGTATTCTTTCTTACCTGATTTCTGTTAACTTTGTGTTGTCTTCTGGATTGCAGTTGTTTTTGTAACATTTAAGAACTTTTTTGTTGTTAATTTTTATTTCTGGCTATCATTTTCCATTTAATGATGTTTTCATATCAAGTTTTGTATCTTCAATTCCTTTGAAGTCAAATTAATCCTTGGCTTTGTTAGCATCAACTCCAGCTGTGGCATGTAAATATATTCCAGATTGAAAAACCACTTATTTTCTTGATATATGTTAATTTTATTTTTGTATTAAAGAAACTTTAATAAAGAAATTTTTATAACAATATGCATATTAAAAATTTAATACACTTTAGTTTATTTCTTTTTTTTTTCTATTTCAATAATTGTTATAATAATCTCAAAAATTTTAGTTTAGGATTTTTTTTTCAAAATCATTTACTTTCATGTAGTTTAAATTATATACATTTGTAACTCCAGCAGAATTCAGATAAAATAAAATCTCTTGTTTTCTTCTACATTCAATCTGAAATATATTTTAACATATAATAATTTAAACAATTTAAAACATTTGCTCAACTAAAACAGACTAATCAGTTTTATTTTTAGCAAAAGTTATTTGTAATGATTAATATAAGCATTCTTGATCTGAAAATGCATTTCTTCCAGAATTCCATAAATATGTAACATCACTGAAAAACTAGAAACATGGTCCACTTGAGCAGAGGGTTCTGTGTATTTTCAAAACCAGAAATTTTATATTGAAAGTTTACAAATAAAATATAATTTCTCCTCCTTTATAAATGAATTTCTTCAAAATGAAAGTGTTAAAATATCCAAGTGTTTTTTCCTTTTTTGTTTTTAATACATGCTAACATATACTCCCTCAGTGTATATCTTGTGCTGGCTTTGTAGGAGAAATAAAAACAGCTCATTTCAATCAAACTCCATCCTACCAACACCACAAATAACTGATCCTGTTTCAGACTCCCTCCTCCCCATTTGTCTAATTAACCAAGATCTTATCTCTATTACTTCATCCCTGGGGATAATGTCCATGTCAGATTGAAAATCTTTAAAGAAATAAAAATACTTATCCCTAAGTTTTATTCTTGCTTGAGTTTAGATAACATTGTTCAGCAACCCTTCATATATATATATATATATATATATATATGTGTTAATTTTCTAAAGAAGTTATGAATTTTTTATCTATTAATCCAACAGATTTTATCACTTAAACATTATTTTTAGTGAATACTCATAATTGAGTAGATGATCAGTTTTTTTATTAAACATTATATTTATTCATTTTTGCCTACTGGCCAGAATATTCAAGAAATCTTATTAAAGAGAAATATGTACTCTCCAGCATAAGATTTCATGAATATTCATGCCAGTAGACAAAAGTGAATATATTGTTTGATAAATAAAGCATCTACTCGAATATGAGTATCCACTAAAAATAATGTTTAAAGTAATAAAAATATATATGAACGGAAGATTGTGTTCCAGCATAAAGCAGACTGTCATCATTCTGCTGTTCTCAGTGTCCACTTATATTTAAACTTGCTTTATCCATGATATTCAGCACTTTTAGCCATAAATAAAGCATACTTTAAAACTATATTTTTTCTCATTGAATATGACAAAGTCTATTTTATATTTTATTCATTTTTCTACTGTCTTTACAATTTGTGTTTTTTGAAAGTTATGCATGTAGAGGAATTATCTACAGTATTTACATTAGTCGGACTATTGTCCTCATCTTTGTCGCCATATTTGTCACAACGTTTCGGCCATTGTACGCTCCGGCCTTCTTCAGGTGGTTGGAATTTCGAACTGAACCCTTTATTTCAATCACTGGGGTAGACTGTTCTAGTTCCACATGCCATGGATACATGGCACAGTGGATAAAGGCGTTGGTTAGATCCAGTGACAGACCCAAAGAAGGTGAGTTCAATACCTGGTTAAGGCAGTGGAGAACTTTCAGAGGGAAAATTAGCAGGAGATAACTGATAACTGACATCCATCAAACATGGCATGTGGAGCTAGAACAGTCTACCCCAGTGATTGAAATAAAGGGTTCAGTTCGAAATTCCAACCACCTGAAGAAGGCCGGAGCGTACAACAGCCGAAACGTTGTGACAAATATGGCGACAAAGATGAGGACAATAGTCCGACTAATGTAAATACTGTACATAATACCTCATCTCAGAAATATAGACAGACTCTGAGGAATTATCTGTATTTTAGCTTTCAAAAAAGAAAACTTGTAAGGAGAGTAGACCTCTCCTTACAAGTTTTCTTTTTTGAAGCAACTGAATAAAAACTTAGAAAAAATTTCTTGTCCATCATATCCAATAAAACAGACATAAAAGAAGAATTACTGCAGAAGTGTGTGTGTGTGTGTGTGTGCGTGCGTGTATGTGTATATATATGGTATGTGTATGTGAAATGAAGGAAGACATTTGTGTCACTACCACACAAAAAAGAGAATGTTTAACATTGAAAAACATAAGGAAAATTAATTCATTTTAATATGTGGAAATATCCACTCTTTGCCTGAAGAAGGTTGCAAGACCCGAAACTCGTGTTGAAAAATTATGGAAAACAAAACATAATATATATTTTTTAAAAAACCCACATTACAAACAAAAACATTTGCAGTTTCTCTCTTCTTTTTAAAATATACATTTTTCTCTCATTGGAACAACCATAACCTCTTCCCTCCCCCTCTCTCTCTCTCTATATATATATAGAGAGAGAGAGAAAAAAAGGTTATAATTGTTCCAATGAGAGAAAAATATATATTTTAAAAAAGAGAAACCACAAACGTTTTTTGGTTATAATGTGGATTTGTTTTAATGTATATTATATTTTATTCTTCATATGAAGAATAAAATATAATTGGAAAATATAACTCCAGATATAAAAAACAAAATTTGTTTTTTATACCCAGAGTTATATTTCTGATTTCTTTTTGAATTTGTAGTTCTGATGAATTGGATTGTGATTATGATTCCAATGTAATAAATTATAACTATGGAATATTAGTGTTTGAACCTTTTATATTATATTCTTACTCTGTCCTGGACATTGAGTTCTACCTGGATTCTATCCTCTTGAGAATTTACATATATATATATATTGGCCACTAATATTATATATATATATATATATATATATATATATATATATATATATATATTGTGTGTGTAAAATTTTATTTTATGTTTAACTAAAATTTAATTTTTGAATATGGAAAAATAAAAATGAATTCAAGTTGCCAATATTGATTATGAAATCGGTCATTTTCAAGGCATCATTAGTTATTTACTGACATTAAGTTTTACTTATTGCATTTCTAAACCTAAATGTCTACACCATTTAATATTTCTCTTATCTTTTCCCTTGGGATTCATTTCACTTGTATGTTCCTCCCTCTTCTTTCTATAATCTCTCTTTATCTTCCATTACAGATGGAGGAATTGGATGATTTTGTTTTCAATTATCGCTCAAGAAGAAGAGATATTTTTTCATTTTTATATTTTTCCCTACTCACAAATGTCGTCTTTTTTTTTTTTGAAATCTCATTTAACCATTTATTCATCTTTTACTATATATTTTTAAAATGAGGTTTTATTTAACATTTTTTTTTTTTATTATAAGAACTGGATTTTATATTCCTTTTCATTAATTGCTATTGTATTGTGTGTTTTTGTTCATTCCTTTATTATTTTTAATATATATACTAGCTGAAAAACCATCCTACAAGCAGAATTTTAAGCTAGTTCCTGTGAAAGGCTTAACAGGGGCTTTTGGACTTTATCAGAGATTGTGAATTTGAACTTTTTTTTTTTTTTACAAAGCCCAAGAACCACTTGAGGTAAAGGGTTACAGATTAAGAGGCACAGTTTATGGGGATATGTGGGGAAGATAACGGTTAACCTTAGACTTGAACAAGTTAAGATTGTATTGATTGTGGAAGCAGCCTCTTGTAAGTCAATTCCACAAAACAGTGGTCTGTGGGAAGAAATTGCTTGATTGGAACTTACAACTCACCAGTGGAATGCGAAGGCAATGAGAGTTGTTAGCTACAATGTGCGGGGTATGGCAGGTCTTAGTCATAAAGGTTAGAACTGGTGGAACTAAGGAATGTAATTTGCTGAACACTTTCCATGGAAATAATGATAGGACAGCTAGAGGCATGTGATGTTTCATCTGTGAAAAAAGGGGTGGTAGGGTAGAAAATAATTTGTCACCCACAAGGACATAGAGTTGTTTTTGGATTTTATTAAAACTGGAAATTGAAGACTGGACAGCTTTTGCTCATATATGGCAGCAGTACTCCATTTTGGGCCTGGTCTGACTCTTGTAAAAGTAGAGAATAGGAGGAGGAATTAGGTACTTTCTGGAGCATTACAGGGAACCAATCATTTTTCCATCATCTTTAGTTCCACTTGAGATCTGGGTTGAGTTTCCCCCAATAGGTGCTCAAAGCACAGGGTCTCCATGAGGGAACATTCATTCATTATGATTGGTGATAGTTCAGGGTTTAATTGGCAATGATTGAATGTAACTAGTTTGGTTTTTGAGGCATTGAATGTAAACAACCAGCTTTTCCCCAATGAGATGTTAGAGCTTGATCAGAGGAGAGATCTCTGATCATCTAGAGGTGCACCTATATACTGTCGTATCATCAGCATAGATATTCACAAATGATTCAGAGTATATGTCTAGGCAGATCATTTATGTAAAGTAAAAAGAGGGTTGGTCCAACAAACAAGCCCAGGGGGACACTTGTATTGACTGCTAGATCCCCAAAAGATTGGCCATTAACAATTACATTAGGGACCTACTTATTAAGAAAGACTTTATAATTGAAAAGCCTTTTCCTGTGATTTGATAGCTAGAGAGCTTGTATAGCAATCCTTTATGCCACACCTTGTCAAAGACCTTTGAAATATCTAATGCTATAATTCTTGAGGTGCATTCTGTTGGGGCGCACCCACCTTCTAACTAGTAATGGACTGGTCCCTCTTATATAAGTCAGCTCTGGAGAGAGTGAGGGGAGCGTCAGAGAGAGTGTCAGCGTGAGCAGTCCAGATAAGCTTACCCGGTACATACCGTTGGACTATAGACTTTGGATATTGTTTCGTACTAACCAACCTTCGTTCTACTAATCACTCTATTGTTAATTGCTTTTATGAATATACCAGTATTTTCCTCTACAACTGTGTTTGTCTTGATTCATACACCGACACGCGGGAAACTCACAACATCTCAACAATTCAATGTCTAGTGCCTGATTGATTCTGTGAGTAATGGTAGTTAGGACATCAGCAGTGGATCAGGCCAATCAAAGCACATACTGCTAGGTCAGAAGAGAGATCAGCTGTCAATCTTTGGTCATCTACATTTTTGGAGGTGCACCCATATACTGGTGTATCATCAGCATAGATATTCACAAATGATCGGAGTATACTCTTGGGCAGATCATTTATGTAAAGTAGAAAGAAGGTTGGTTCAAGAAGTGACCCTTGTGGAATGACTGTGTTGATTGCTAGGCCCTTGGAGGACTAGTCATTAACAACTATCTTCAGGGACCTATGTATTTATTTGAAAATCATTGTGAATTCTTGGATCACATTTAATTTAAATATCTAGAAGGGAATTTCAAGTACCCTCATTTTTTTTTTTTCTTTTACTAATTTTTCACCCATTAGAAAAATTCGAGAGCCACTCAAAGTAGAGGGACACTGAATTATATTGTGTGAATATAGGAGGAGGAGATAAGAAATACAGATTATGAGGATATGTAGGAAATATAAAAGATTTAAAGAGATTGTAGTGATCAGGGAAGCATCCTCTCAGGAGTTTTTTCCACAGAGTAGCAGTTCTAAGGAATAAACTGCTCAAATGAAACTTCCTTCTTACAAATGGAATACTAAGGGAATGGGAAAAAAATGTCCCAGCATATGTCCATGGCTGATCTTAGCTGTGAAGGTCTGAACTTGTGAAAGTAATGAATGCCACTCATCATTTTGCCATAGAAATAAGAATAGAGTTTCATTGTAGGAAAGACGTTGTAGAATAGAAAAAGGCCTCGTAGATATTTTTGAACTCTATCAAAGCTGGAATGTGAAAATTTAGGACATCCAGCCCAGTTACGGCAGCAGTACTCCCTTTTCGTTCTAATTTAACTTTTCTAAAGATAGAGTATGGTGGGAGGAGTTAAGTACTTACTGGAACAGAATAAGAAACCAACTATTTTACCTGCTTCTTTAGCGATGGGTCATAGATGTGTGTAACAGCAAAATTGTCCAAATCATATAACAGCATAATTGTCTATCCCACAAAAGGTTTAATATCTAAAAAAAACAAAAAAAAACACTAAAATACACCCTTGTGCTAATTTGCACAAGGGTGTATTTTTAGTTGTTTTTTTTTTTTTTTTTTTTTAAGATATTAAACAACCGCTTTAGTTTCCTTTTTTCACCATATGGTCAGTTTTAAATGCACTGGAGTTACAGGCTGTAATCATTTTCTATTTTTTCCTCACATTAGTTCATTTGCAGTGGTGTGCAGTAATATAAATCTATTTTCAGGGTCTATGATAAAATTTGTTTGTCATTGAAAAATATTGCGTCATCCGTGATATTGCATCAGATTTTTATTACGCCCAGACACTATCGTCTCAACTGTCGATTAGTTGTTCTACAGCCATTGTCTGAAATGGACATTACTCCAAGGAAGCATACAAAAATTATAACGCTTCACAAATACACTTGCAAGCCTAACCAGTGAGCAAATCAAAGTACAATAGACTGGCCTGGAAACTCTCCTGATTTAAATCCAATCAAGAATCTGTGGTCAATCTGCCAGGAACAACTTCTTTGAATAGACATATGAAGTACTAACATGTGCACTGAGTCATGTTTCATTGGAAAAATATGAAAAAAGTAAATAATAACAGAATTATTCTTTTTGTTTCAATTAATTTGCACAAGGGTGTAATTCAGTTTCTTTTTTCCAGGTTTTCAGATAAGACATTTAGCCATCTTGACACCATTTGTTGTAAGAATCACTGAAAAACCCTTTGAGTTATTCAACTAGAAAGAGAACAGGTTAAAATTGTTTTATGTCAGACCCACTATGTCTTCCTAACTGAGCACTGGTGAGAGGAAAAAGATCATTTAGGCGCTGAACCGTTGTATCTTAGAAATCATTAAAGATTTCTTACTGGAATTCTCCAAGGTTTCTATAACACTACTGGACTCTAATTTGAGTAATGAGAATGTATAATTACTCTCCAAGCTTAACAGAAGAATTGTGATGAAATATATATATATATATATATATATATATTTCATCACAATTCTAAAAACCACTAAACTAACTGAGTTTCTTTTTTCCAAGTTTTCAGATAAGATGTTTAGCCATCTTGACACCATTTGTCAATAGAATCAAAACTCTTTGAGTTATTCAGCTAAAAATAGAGCAGGTTAAAATTGTTTTATGTCAGACCCACTATGTCTTCCTAACTGAGCACTGGTGAGAGGAAAAAGATCATTTAGGCCTTCAATAATGGTACCAACATTCATATTCTGGCTTCCCTCTTCAAAGTCCATTTAAGAATCATCAAGAGAATAGTGAATATGTTTAAAAAAGAAGGAACAGTAGAGAGGAAAACTGGATCAGGAAGTCACAACAGGAAGAGGAATCACTAAGAGCTAAAGAGATCAATTAAAAAAGATCCAACTCAATTCATAAAACGTTTGGCACGTGAGAAAGGAGTTTCAGCTATGATAGTTCAAAGAGCAGTGAAAAAAGACTTGAAAATGAAATCATATGTGAAACCTGTGAGGTACCTTGTTACTCCAGGACAGAAAGTTAGAAGTTTAGAGAGGGCGAACATCATCTTGAATAAGTTGGGAAATGATCCTGGAATAATATATATATATATATATATATATATTTGAACTTTATTTCAATATTTCATGATCTTCCAATCCTTATCTATGATTAATTAATGATGAACATGTCATTTTTGTTTATGATCAATTTCATCAGGATTTTTCTGTTAAGCTTAGATAGTAATTATACATTCTTATTGTTCAAAGTATAGTTGAATAGTGTTATAAAAATCTTGGGAAATTCCAGTAAGACATCTTTAATCATTTCTAAGATACAACAGTTCAAAGCTTAATCTAACAATTGGAAAATTTTGCTGTTACACAATTTGGACAGTTTTGCTGTTACACCCGGTATATGTATGTTCCACTTGCCTGGGGTGAATTTGAGTCCTGGTAGATGTTCAAAATTTATCCATCCCACTTTTTATTGCAGCAGATCTCTCATCTGCTCCTTCCATATATACCCTTACAACATCTCCATTCAGTAACCCTCTACCTTCAGTAGCACTTGGGCCTTATATATTCTTATACCATACCTCAGGACTATAATGGGTATGCCCCAAATCTCATAAATACAGTGGAATATACTGTCTGGGGGGGATTCACCACTAAGTTCACCACTAGCAGTGGATTACTTACTACATGCCACTGGCAAATCTTGTATATTGTTAATGTTATAAAGATAACCATTACATTTTGTTTTGGTTATTCTTATTCAGTAAGACATTTCTACGTTTCAACACACACACACACACACATATATATATACATAAATATTTACATTTTTATGTGTGCATATTGTGTATGCACCATATGTATTAACTTGCACACACACACACACACAGACTCACTAGAAAAAAATTCACTGTAATTAACTCATTCTTGAATATCCCCCTATGGGGTATGTATCCCATGTTGGGAACCGAAAGGTTAAACAGATAACGATTTGTTTTCGCTAATCTAGTAGACATAAAGTAAGGTTTGAGTTTAGCCTTATGCTTATCCTGTATATCAAACATCTTGCTAAAAAATAAAAATGTTTTGTAAATTTCAAAACCTAATATGATAAAAACATTCTCCAGAGTTCCATAACCACATAAAATTTGGTAGCCATGACCTCTGCCATCCTTAAGTTATGTGATTATAAACAGATGGACAAAAATGATACAGGATTATTTGTATAGAATGTTTGGGTGTCAATCTGAGGACAGAGCAGAGGATTCGGAAAGAGTTGGATGAGTCTAATGGTGATTACAAAGGTACGGCAGCTCAGAAAATTCACTCTGATTTTTCTGATAAGAAAAGAACTCTTGAATTTGTTGGTGAAGGCCTGAGACTGAACATGTTGTAGGGCATCATTTTCTTAAATAATTGTCTCATTCCTTATTTTTATTCATTTTCAGGCTTTGACTGTCATAAAAATTGGTGAAAATGCCCAATGGCAATCTCCTATTTCTAATTACCTTAAACCTAAGCTGAAAGAAGATCTCTGCAGCCGGTTGAATATTAAACCTTTTGACTTAATCCTTTTAGTTTCGGGTCCAGGATATGAACCGGTAAGGAAACCTTTTCTTTTTTTGCTTTTTTATTTTTATTTTATTTTTTTTTTTTTTTTGGTAAGCTTTATTTTCATTGGCATTCAATAGTGAAAAATATTTTCTCACGATGAATATTAATGAACTTACTTATTGAATGTTGATTCTTCATTTAATAATGAGCACTAGTATCTGTCTTAAGCAAATCTTACCCCTGAAAAGAATTTGTGTTTGTACTATAAGTTAAAAAAGAAAACCAGGTCAAGTTGATTTTAGTAGGCCTCAAAATATGGTAATTGTTTATGCTTCCCTACTAGTCTTGACCAATCACAACCTTTCTTATCCCTAATAAAAGAATGCCACTTGGACTTCAGTGGGGTAATGTTTGACTCTTTGTGGGTGAAGGTAGTTGTGTGTTGAAAGTTGAAAAAAGGATTTCTGACACCTTTTGATTTATGCCCTTGCCATTTTCTGATGTTGAACTTGCAATTCTGATTTATAGCCTTTGGAATTACGCCCCTGCCACCAACGCCAAACCAACCAACGGACTTAGAATTTAAAAAAAAAAAAATCCACTCCATTGCTATTTTCTCACATTTATTGTGTCACCAAGAAACAGACAAGTAAATCTATGTGCTATGCCCTTTCAAGTCGTTGATGATCGTGGCTCTCCACGATTTCCTATCCCTTGTAGCTCTTAGTAAATTTTTTTGCTCTCTTAAAACCTGTTCTGCCATCCATTTACATAAGCTCATTAGGTAGGCTATGTGCTATTTTCCTCGACCCCTCTTGTCTTCAGTATGTCCTGTCAGTATCAAATTTCCCAAGCCCTCTTTCCTCATTATGTCCCTTAGAAATTTCAACACTCTTTTTGATATTAAGTATATGTCCCTTTTATTTTGATTTTCTCTAAAACTTTGTCATTGCTCGGTTTAGTCCAAGGTATTCTCAGCATCCTCTTTAACCTGCTTGCATTTGTCCCTAATTTCTTTGGGCACAGTTATATTTTTTTTCTCTTTTTTTCATCATGTTAAGAATTTCATCAGTCATCCATTGTATTTTTTTTCTTTTTCTATTCTTTGGGATGATTTCAATTACTAAAGCTTCTCTTAGTGTGTCCACTTCAAGTTTCAATTCTCATTTTATTCATTGTATCAGCCTTTAATACTGTTCAGATATTTTTCCTTCACATTTGAGTTATTCGGGAGTCTGTTGTATTGCTGCATATATTGACTACTACCTGATCATTAGCCATGTACCATTAGCCCCATTTTTCTCTGCATTTATTATGAGTTCCTACTTTTGAAATTTGCCAACTATTTCACCATCTCTGCCCTTGCCTACTTTGGTATTCAGATCTTCCATGACAATTTCTTGCAATTTGCATTGAGGCTTGGTGTTATCTAGCACACAGTAAAATTTCTCAATTTCTTCTTCTGTACATTGTGCTGTCAATGTCTATATACAATTATGATGGATATGCTGAAAGACTTTTCTTTCAGTTTAACGACAAGAATTCTTTCAGATATTTTACAGTATCCCCAAACACATTTTTTCATGTCTTGGTATCATAATATCAGTAATACTCCCTTCTCATTTTCTCTTTGCCTGCATATATGATCCCGTGTTTATCACAGAGGAATTCTCTGTTGTTTTCCCACCTCGTTTTGTATATACCTAAAATATTAATCTTTAACTTATTCATTTCTTGAGTCATATTATCAAACTGCTCACATTGATTTAGTGTTCTGACATTCCATGTCCTTAGAATTATTTTTTGTTCGATGCAAACAGTCACTGGATAATGGTCAGCTTACACCTGTCACTCATGTCTTTTCTTACCAGGTAAGGGATCAATTCCAAGGAGTTTGACTCCCTTTAGATCGTATTTTTTGCTAACAGCCACTGGATGACAGGTGACCCCTGTTGCATATATTCTTCCTTACCAGGCAAAGAGTTAATTCCAATAAACTTAACCCCCTTCATGCAGTTATCTTTTATTACAATGTTATTGTGAGTCTTAAGTTTCAAGGGAATGATAGTGGAGTGGTTTCCTGTTGCATTCTTAACAATGATTTTATTGAGACACCACTTCTAGTTAGGTGGACATTGACTCATCAAGAGTTCTTCTGTCATTTGATAGGTCTTATTTTTCATCCTACAGGGTTGCTAACAACCTGTCTCACTCATAAGAAATTGGAGTGGAGGTGCTGGATTAGTCATCAACCATCCAACATTAGCATACTTGCACACATACACATATATAAGTTTTAACTTAGTTAAAGTACTAAGCAACTTGTATTTATTTAAATTCAGAATAACTTTTTACCTTGACTTTCTCGAGTATTTACATAACCATATTGCATATTCTTTCTTAGTAGTTTCTTTGTTAAAATAAATATAGTTCAAGATTTTTTTAAAAAGATATCAGATTCTTGATTTTTTTGTTGTTTTTAATCATTTCACCTCAAGCAAGGCAATAAAGCCACAAAGACACACAGGGTGAAAAAATATGAGGAAAAGAAAAACATTATAAAGGAGAGAGAGAACAATAAAAGAACAGGAATGAGGAAGACAGAAGATAATGATTGATATTGCATTTACATTTTAAAAAATCAAAGTTTATTGGAAAGCTAGAAGAGAGTTTCACTAGCAAGAAGAGTGAGAGAAGAAACTGTTAGAACTTAGTTACATTTAGCAGCCATGTCACCTGTAAAATGATGAGACCTAGTAGGTACCAAAGGGGAAAGATCAAAACAATTACCATAAAATATTTATAGAAACAGCACAAGAATTCTATGTTGCAGTAGTGGGAAAGTAACTGAAGCCAAGTCGTCAGGTCAGAACCAATGACATTACAAATTCCTGTTTGGATCTTATCAAGAATTTCTAAATATATAAAAGCACCAAACTAGATGTAGCAGAAATATTCAATTCATGGACAAATAGTAGACTTATAAATATGTAAGATAGATTCTGGAGAGAAAACTTGTCTAGGATGACACAGTGAACCAACTTTCTGAGCAACAGACCTAGCAATTGATTCAATATAATCTTTCCATGTCAGCAGAAAATGTAAGTCTGAGAAGGTGCAATCAGTCATTCTCCTGAAGGTCATTAATAAAAATTAGGAACAATATAAATCCAAGGATAGCATCCTGAGGGACAGATGCATTAATGCAAAAAGATCTAGAAGAGTGGACATTCAAGACAACTTTCATTACACAATTTGATAAGAAAGACTGAATCAGATCAAAAAATTTTCAGAAATACCATAACCTTCCAACTTGTTAAGAAAACCAGCATGCCAAACCCTGTCATCTAAAGCTTCACCACTCCCAAACACCTTTTAAGATACCCAACCCTCACCATTATTATCAGCTTGATAGACTCTTTCAGCAATAATCATTAATACATCAACAGTTGACCTAGAGAAATGAAAGCCAAATTGGCTAATAGGATGATCAGACAGTTTGCCTGAGTTCTTAATGACTAGAGTTTGAATAATAGAAAAAAAACTCAACTTTTATTGTCTCATGAGATATGCAGAGAAACTTATTGATTTATTTTTAAATAGTCAATATATTGTTAATAATCATGATTTCCTATTGTTTCAGCTATTGAACTCTTAAAATCAATACTGATTATATTTTCAGCATGTACTTCTTGGAAAACTACGTCTGCTATGTGCTAACATATTGGAATCTAAGGGTAAGCCAACACTAATATCTCATAGCATCATTTATCAAAATTATAAAGACATTTGTTCATCACATGAAGATTTATATTGAAATGGTATTAAACTTAGTCACAAAGCCATAAACGTGTAGCGCTTAGTGATGATCACACTAATTACTGTAGTAATGGCTGGCTCCATTAGCTTGCCTATCATTCTTTTATATGAAGGCACTTCATACAGCTATTTACTAAACTTAACTTTATCTGGCAGAAGGCCATTAAATATGAGACATTTAATGTAGAAGAAAATCACTATTGTAGTAATGGCCAGCTAGACCAATTTGGTAATTATTGCTGAATATAATGAAGGATCTAAAACATTCATTCAATTACCATAAAAGGCTTTTATAAATTATGTATTGAGAACAAAAGGATTTTAGTCTTTCATTAGAATCTTGAGTATAAAAATTATTTGTTACTTGTTAAAGAATATTTCTTTTGCTTTTTTTTAAAGCAAACATTCATATATCTAATCATAGGCACATATAATTTTCAGCAAACTTGGACCTTTGTGCTTTAAATAAAACCAACTGTCAAAGGGATATTCTTTCCCTTGTCACTGCTTTGATTTTACCTTCACTCCTCAGCAATGTTTATAGTTTTAAAAAGCAATGATTAGAATCTGTCTATATTAGAAGTTTAATAAAACTTAAATATATGATGATGGCGCATTTATACATTTTTTTTTGTCCTTGAGAATTTACAACAAAAATATTAAACACTATTTATTAGATTGTCTATTTACAAAAATAATTTTATATTTACAACATTCAAAAAATTAATGCAATGCAATATTTATCATTTACCAGCTTATAATGGAATAAATATGAAAACAATTTTTTATTTATAAACATTTACTAAATTATTAAAATATGTGTGCCAGCTGTAAGAAAATCCTTATTATTTATCATTTTATAAAGTTTGAATCAATTGGCAATTAGCCAGTGTTTTGCCATCCATTCCAATAAACAATGCAATAAATAGTGTAAATAAACAATCTAATAAATAAATAGTGTTTAATATTTTGTTGTCAATTCTCAAGAAAAAAAAGAAAATGTATAAATTCACTTTCCTCATGTGTTTAGGTTTTATTACAATTCTAATCATCACTTTTTAAAACAATAAACATTGCCAAGGAATGAACTCAATTAAAATAATAGCAGTGTCATGCAAAAATCCGTACTTTTGATACTCAGTTTTATTATGGGCATGAGGTTCCAAGTTTGTCTAATTTTCTTTTTAAATATGTTTCATCAAAGATTTATTACAATGGTTTTAAAGGCAAAACTCCTTTATTGATGTGGTCTGTCTTCTCAAAGCGAGGATTCATTTCCTTGATTGCATTACTAAATTTCTGCATAAGTCTAACTTGTTCTACAAATTCTATCTTTATTACCAGAAAAAAGAATATTGTATGAAACATAAAACAGAGTTCTTTAATGAATGAGATAAATATATTTTCTCTTGTTGCAAGTATCCAAGCTGAGAAAAAGTCAAGATTTCAAATTTTGTTTGTTTTTTTTTTTTCAAGGCAGGCTGACATTCTGCATTTGGGGGATTGACATAACACAATCTTACCCACATTTGTGATGAACTTAATAAATATCAAACTAAAAATACTATGTCTTGTCAAGACATAGGTGAACACTACTCTTCACAAAATCTTTTATCTGTGAATTGCTATACATTCTTATGAAAAAGAGTAGAGTGGTTTTCCTGTTTCCTTTGCCATGAATTCAGAGTTTTCCTACTCTTTGACAAATTGCTACCCAAGACTAGAAAGCTCAGTCTACCCTGTTATTTAACCCATAGCTAGGGAGTAAATATCTACCTACCTGTAAAAAATTAATATCAGCTGCATGATTGAACCATTTCACATTGTGACTGAGTTCCAAGAAAGTTTGTTGTTGAGAAAGGTCGGTAGAATGCTTTAGGGTAGTGGTAATGATGTTTTAAAACCTGAAAACCATGTCCGACCTCAGGGGGATCATCTTCTCATGTCTTGCTTGTTTTTACAGCAGAAGGTATATCAATTTATATAACCACATATGTAATTGGAATAATTATTATTTATATTGAATAAATTTTTTATATTTTTTAAAAATATATTTTATTTATTTATTTGTATCAATTCTATTTTATTTATTTAGGGGTGAATCTCAGAGATCCAAACGAATTTAATTTTCTCTGGATACTAAATTTCCCACTTTTTTTACCCAGTGAGGATGGTAGTAAGTAAAGTTTTCATCTTATCGTTTCTCAGAATTATTATAATTATAGCAAGCATAATCTGTTAATTTTTAATTAAAATTTAACAAATTATGTTTTCCATAATTAATTTTTGTTTAAAAATTAGCATTTCTAATCATGTTTAAAAAAAAATCACATAAAATTTACAAGTGTTGAATAGGTTTAACTAATCTTGAAAATAAATTAGAAAATTAAAAAAAAAAAATACCATTTTTATCTCAAGTGGTTTAAATTAAAAAAAAAAAAAAAAAAACAGGGTAAAGAATTCTTTTTTTTTGTTACATTGGGATACAACAAGTTCAGTAAAATTTTGGCAGGTGTACAGGGCCAAACATTTTTCACTAAAATATTTCAAAAGTAATAAAAATGATACAATTTTAAGAAGGTATCCTAAATTCAGCCAAATTTTTGTGGCCCTGCAGTATTAAACTTGACAATTTTTTTTTTAATTGATGGAGAAATATAGGAATTAGTCTTAATAGGGACTCTAAAAATAAACATTTTAATGTATATATAAATATATACAAAAATATATATAAAAAAAACAAAGAGGAAAAAGAACAAGGATACAAAAAAATTACTTACTGCAAAGTGGAGGATTGCAAACATATAACAAAAAGGGCTGACCGTATATTGCTCCTCACTCTTCAAAGCCAATCAAGGACAAAAATTTAATATATATGATAAATATATAAATGTGTTAGATGCTTTTTTTGTTATTTCTTTTTTGTTGTTATATTTTTAGTAATTATTTTTCTTATCTTTGTTCTTCCTCTACTTGGTTATATATATATATATATATATATATATTTGTGTATACTTTTAAAATGTCTGTTTCTAAAGCCTTAATAAAAGTTTATACCTCTCACAGATTATTTAAGAAATTAGTATTATTTTAGGATTTAGTCTTGGGCCTGTAATATCAATAATTTCCATTTAATCAAGAAGTAAATTTTTTATCCTGTAAACAATGATGTGTATGTTGATCCTGTAAGTACCAGCTAAGTCAACTAGTATTATTAGTCAATATTAAAATATTATTGTCATTTCCAAGTAGTAGATAAGTGTCCAGAGCATTTAACTAATGACTACAGAGCATACACTTTAACCCTATTTATATATATGTGCTAAATTATTGCTTTAATTTTAATTTCTAATTAGGAACATTACAGTCAAGTTAAATTATTGGTCTACTCTTATAATAATTTTTCTTTATCCTGCAGAGGGTCTTGAAGCAGCACATCATCCCTTCACAGCACCAGTATCTGAAGATGCTGAATTATTGTATACTCAACCACAAGAGGTCAGTTTCAAGAATATTTATATCTTTTTTTTTAAATTTAAAAACTGATGTGGTCTTAAAAAATTACTTATATGTTACATAACATAAGGGAGACACGGTAGAGTAATGGGTAGCAACTCAGATTGAGGAATTGGAGAGCCAAGTTTGAATCCCAGTCAAATCCATTAAATTCTCTTACATGCTAATAACCTTGGGGAAGGTATGAATCCTCCTCTTCTCCCCAAGCTATAGGCAAATAGCAGGACAGACCGGGTTCTATAGCCTTGGATGGCAAATGGTCTACCACAGAAAGAAATGGCAACCTACTGCGCGAAAAAAACTTCCCCATCAGTCATGTATTGAAAGGTACATCATCACTGAAGCATGTATCATGTATGGCCCGTAACTGACTGACATAACATAAACTTATCCAGATTTGTTTGAACCCCCTTTTGTTTCATTTGTTTTGTTTTTTTTCTGCTGTTACCATAATTCATTTGGAGTGTATACCCACCTTCTGCAGATGTACACTCCAAATGAAAAGAAGGTGAATAAGGCCCAAGTAAGTGGAATCATAAGATAAGAAACTTGAGAGAAACAGCTTATATTAGCATAATGAATAAATGTATAAACCAAGCTGGTGTGGATGTCTTTGATTAACAAAGAACAATGCTGAGTATAATATAAGAAATTGTCTATGTTGCTGTGAAATCTAATGGTTGAGTCTGATGAATATATTTGCCACCATTTTTTCTTTCTTTTGAACGACTATTTGATGAAAAGTAGTGTGTTCAAAAGAAATTAGCAACTCTGTTTTGGGACGAAATTTCAGATTGGGCATTTCTTCCCTCTACACCAGTTTCTTGGTATTTATCATTGTTCTTTTCCCTGTATCCGCTTCATCATTCGTTCCACCTATCACAACTATAAGCATAGTACAATGCACCCTGACAGAAGGCCCCTCTCATCTCCACATTGGTCTACTTATTTTTTGAAAATTGTATAATTTTTCTTTCTTTTTTCCTATGAAATTGCAAATAATTTCACATATTTTGTAAAAACTGAAAATAAAGAATTTGGTTTGAAACGATAAAGAAATATTGTGTTCAGCTCAATGCAGATAAAAATTGGCAGGTTTGCATTTCTACCTTGAAAATCTGCATTTGAACTCCTGACTTTTTACCTCAATTCACAAATTAATTTCTGAGATCAATAATGAATATGAAGTAATGAAGTAATACAGCTACAAAATACCCCCCCACACACACACACCAAATATTTTGCATTAAATGTGTGATCAAAGCATTAATGCAGAATATATTTTTCATATGCCTTTAGAATTAACATGTGAATTTACAGAGATACTTTATACTCCAAGAAAAAGATATGATTTTTCTTTTAGTGACATAAATTATAAAACCCATTTTTTTTTCATTTCACTAGTAATGAAAGGCTTCCTGCTTTTTATCAGTTTGCTTGAACTGCATATATACATAGATACATAAATTTCAATTATAAACTTTGATAAGATTAAGCATAGATTAATCATCAGTGTCAATAACATTAAATTTACTTCTCTGTTAAAATCCCCAAATGGTACATTTTTTTTCAATCATTTCACTCCAAGCAAGGTAATAAAGCCACTAAGTTCTAATTAGAAAGTCAGGCAAAGATACCCCAGATGAGTCAAGAGTAGAATTTTTTTTTAATCAGTGTCCTCCTTAAGCAAGGCAGTAATGCCACTAAAACACAAGAGATTACAAGGTGTAGAAGAATTAGGAAGAGAAACATTAATAATGAGCAGAAAGAGAAAAGAGTAATCACGAGGACAGTAGTGATTGACATTGCATTTAAATCTTTGCCGATTAAAGTTGGCTGGAAAGCATAGATCTGGAAAGGAATTCCACAAGCAGAAAGTGCAAGAAAAGTAACTTTTAACATAGAACTTAAACTGCATTTAGCCAGCTAGTCTAGTACTGTACTTAAATTCATAAAGTCAAAGTATCATAGCGAAGAGCTCATCTGAACATTTACTATGAATTATAAGAGAAGTTATGTGCAAAGCCTTTTGCTCAAATTGAGTGAAGATTTTTAATATCCTCAAACAAATGCTTAAATATGTCTTAGAATCTGTTTATTTTTTTTATTTTTTTTTTTGTTTAGCTATTTTTATGATGTATTGTAATTTCGAATCAAAACAGATGTAATCGTAGAAGGGAGACAACTTTCATTCACTGTCTGAAAAGGATTGAATGTTTATCGTTTTAAAAATGGGAAAAAGACAACAAATGAAAGATAAAAATTATAAATTAATTTTTTTTCTTTTACTTGAGGAGAGAAACTTTCAGATTAGCTGAAGAAAATAAAACTTGAGGAAAATGTTGGCAACTTTTATTCATAGTTTGTGATCATTCAATATTCAAAGACATTTTTTAGCTGAAATTTTGAAGATCAATTTTTTAGCTGAAATTTTGAAGATCAATATCATTTTAATTAGTTTGCTATTTATTACATGAGTTAAGAGAATAGCTTTTATTTTTTTTTAAATTGCTTTAAGTTAAATAAATTTTTAAGCTAAATACATTTTAACTTAAAATGTTTATCATATATATATAAGATATAATTTAATTAATGCTCTTAGTGGAATAAATATGTTTTATTTACTTAAATGAAATGTCTTATATTTTGCCAAAGAATGCAAAATGTTTGATGCTGTTTATTTCTAATATTGTCTTTTCATACGAGATTAAACAATATTTTATATTAAGTTTTAAGGTTTTAAAAATTATTTTTTCAAAGATGTTGGTGGATATCTCTTTTGGTGGGTATGATTTTTGTTTATTTGTTTTTAGACAAAAAGGATATTTGCTAAAATATTTCCTTAAACTAATATATTTTAATATTTTGAAAATAAAAAGAATCTAAAAGAAATAAAACTGAAAAAAAAAGAGTCCTGAATAAAGATGCAGACTCATCAGAAATAATAATAAAAAAAATACAAATAAATGAAAAAAATCTAATCTGTTTTATTGATTAATGTTGTTTTCTACATTTACAGGTCAAGGGTCAGCATTATGATTTGGTTTTAAATGGAAATGAAATTGGAGGTGGTTCAATCCGTATTCACTCTGCTGAAGAACAGAAATTTGTCTTGGAGAAGATTCTCAAGGCAAGAATTTTTTAGAAATGTCTATACAAGATATTTGATTCAAACATCATTTAAAGTTTTCAGATCTTGGATAACTTCATTTTTTAATAAAAATGTTGGCTCTAATTTAACTTTTTAATTATGCAAAAAGTTTGAAAATTTAGACAGAAAAATTCAATCTACCATATTTGATAATATACATGACATCTGTCCCCATTTCAACCAGAATGAAGAAAAAACCAGGATGTCTGGTATATTGACTGAAACATCATCCATGTTCCCTTTCTTATCCAATTCAAAACAAGTTTCTTTTCATTCATTTATTGATATTTATTGTATTAAAAATACAATTATGGTACAAGGCCGAAAAGGGTTAAAGAGGTTGAGCCTGATCTTCACTATCTATCTTATACCTAGCTAATCTATCATCTTTTCATGCATTTATTACAGATTTATGGCATTCTAATTGGGAGTGACAAATGGGTCTTTTATTACATCAAATACAGTAATAGTTTAAATATTTTACTTTCTTTACAAGAAATACAAAAACTGGATCATATTTAAGCATAAAATTCTTTATGATTAATGTTTATTCTCTCTTATATGATATCACAATTTCCACCTATTTGTCTCTTTAATAGTTTGTTTCACTTTCTAGTTAATGTATATTTTATTGGATGAACAGTTTTTTTTTACTTACTTACAAAAATAAGTCCCTGTTCTGGGTGTAACACTCACCATCATCCACAATGTCTTGTCTTGTTCATAAAGTTGTCAATAATTTTTTTTAGCCTCACTCCATCTTAGCCAGTCCATTTATTATAATAATATTAGTGAAATATATTTTTCTTTGCAATGTCATACCTAAGAACTATTTTAGAAATACAACTCCCTGTGACTTCTGTCTTTTTCCAAAGCTGAAATCAATATTTAAATACTATAGACAAGATTAAGGAAAATGTGATGAGGCAGCTGATGGTGAGCCTAAAAGCAGCCTTTATAGACTCTTTCAAAAGATGAAAATGTCTCTAGTATAAATGAGAAAGATCCAAAAAGGATCAAATGATTTTTATGTTAATATTATATAGTTATACACTTCCCAGGCATTGCTATACAAGGAAATCTAAGTGTTGACAACCTGACAGTTCAATTCACCAACCCTGAGTTCAGTTACGCTGGTATCTCACTACTATAGCCTTGTACCAGACTAAGCTAAGCTTAGAAAATAACTATGTCATCCATCTTTCTTTTTGAATGAATTTACAAGATGCGGTGTTGTAATTGAGTAATTTTTATTTCACATATATCCTTATCTTTGTTGTTTTCATCGCTATCCTTCAGGGAGTTTCAAATTAATCCCTTTATTTCACTCAGAGGCCATATTGATCTCTTTTTCTTGTAATATGTACACTAAAATGTAGTAGAAATTGATTATTTTCCTCCTGACAAGGGTAAATAATACACAAGGCAAAGTTTAATATCAGGGCCTCATATATTTATGCGTAAAGAGAGCCAAAAATAAGCCCATCCCCATGTTCAGTGTCAGAAAGGTCTTTGAATATCCTACAACCATTCTCTCTTAGTGCAATGAAGAGATTGGATTCTTCAAGGACCATGCAAACACTTCATTTGTATTGTAGCAACCAAATATGCTGGGTAGCTGTGATGAAAGTGATAGTAGTCATTCTTAACAATTTTTTAAATATATTGAGTTGTGCAAGAATCTCCAGGGGAAACTGTAAGTAAAATTAGGACCAAACAATAGGAAGGGAACGGGTTGGCCTGGCACCACCTACTTCCGGAAGAAACAAAACTCCTCAGCTTCAAGACAGGTTGCTCAAAACAATTTAGCTACAAAACTCCACTGATCTTTCCACTCAATTATTCAAACACCGCCTCGTAGTTCGCTACACACAATCTCCTGAGTGGTCTCCCGCCGTCACATTTATGCCAGCGAACACCAACCAATTTGCATACGGCCAAGTTCACCTCTCGCCAATCCTTGCAGCTACAAGATCGCGATTCCCATAAGTCCGACTCACCGTAATGGCGGTGTTTCTTCCTTTGTGGGTGAGAAAAACTGACCCATTTGACCTGTGAAATGACAGATTTTGTGTGTTAAGAAGCAATGGACTTTGGCTTTTATAGAGAGCAATATTTATGAACATAAAGTTGAACAGAACTGTAGCACATTGACACTTCATGGGTTTTTTAAAGGATTAAGATAAAAAGAAGTGTCATTAAAAAAGAGATATCTGTCAGGTTGCCAACAAATTCAGGGAACAGAAAGCAAAGAGAGAGAGAGAGAGAGAGAATAGAAACTTGAGGTTTGATTTGTAAACAGTCTTGATGAAAATATCTTTAGAATATTTTATCATTTCCTGACAAGCCTTATTTAAAAACATCTATTTGAATTTTCTTCAGACTTGTATGTGAGGAACGAGAAGACTTACCTCCTGCAAAACAAATTTGCTTGGCATGTCAGGTCCTGTTGAAAGATTGCGGGTGGACGTACAGGGGAAAAAATTAAAAATAAAAAAGACTAAGAATTCAAACCAGCTTGAATTTATAAAACCAGAAGTCTCGGGCGAACGAGAAGTAAGTTTTATATGTAAATTTTAGTTGCCCCCGACACAGGCATAAATAGTGAGTCTGGGAGGAAGATGGGAGAGAGCGCATTGTTGTTGGCGTGATGGTGTATGTGCGTACTAACGAGACTGAGCGAATAAGAGGTCACTAGTGACAGCTCAGTTGGAGGACTGGACGAAAGCAAGTACTTTAATCCATTTCAGTCATCGCAAACAACGAGCGAACTGAATTACCCATATGGTAGCTATCATATCTTTTGCTGTGTGTATTGACATGTTAAATGAAAACTTTGTTTTCCCAACCAAGTGTAATGATATTTGACATTGTTAAATATATTTGTTTTAAACAGGAAGATAGCAGCCAATTACAACACCTACTGACTGCTCTTGACAGTGGATGTCCACCTCATGGAGGCATTGCTCTAGGTAAAACTTACTTATTCTATAAGTTATATGATGTATATGTTATACTGAATAATTACCATTTGTGAATGTAATATAACATACATGAGGCAATATTCTATAAGTTATATGATGTATATGTTATACTGAATAATTATCATTTGTGAATGTAATATAACATACATGAGGCAATATTCTATAAGTTATATGATGTATATGTTATACTGAATAATTATCATTTGTGAATGTAATATAACATACATGAGGCAATATTCTATAAGTTATATGATGTATATGTTATACTGAATAATTATCATTTGTGAATGTAATATAACATACATGAGGCAATATTCTATAAGTTATATGATGTATATGTTATACTGAATAATTATCATTTGTGAATGTAATATAACATACATGAGGCAATATTCTATAAGTTATATGATGTATATGTTATACTGAATAATTTTGTCATTTGTAATGTAATATAACATACATGAGGTAATATTCTAATAAGTTATATGATGTATATAACATTATACTATAAGTTATAATTATCATTTGTGAATGTAATATAACATACATGAGGCAATATTCTATAAGTTATATGATGTATATGTTATACTGAATAATTATCATTTGTGAATGTAATATAACATACATGAGGCAATATTCTATAAGTTATATGATGTATATGTTATACTGAATAATTATCATTTGTGAATGTAATATAACATACATGAGGCAATATTCTATAAGTTATATGATGTATATGTTATACTGAATAATTATCATTTGTGAATGTAATATAACATACATGAGGCAATATTCTATAAGTTATATGATGTATATGTTATACTGAATAATTATCATTTGTGAATGTAATATAACATACATGAGGCAATATTCTATAAGTTATATGATGTATATGTTATACTGAATAATTATCATTTGTGAATGTAATATAACATACATGAGGCAATATTCTATAAGTTATATGATGTATATGTTATACTGAATAATTATCATTTGTGAATGTAATATAACATACATGAGGCAATATTCTATAAGTTATTATATGATAATTATATGTTATACTGAATAATTATCATTTATGATGAATGTAATATAACATACATGAGGCAATATTCTATAAGTTATATGATGTATATGTTATACTGAATAATTATCATTTGTGAATGTAATATAACATACATGAGGCAATATTCTATAAGTTATATGATGTATATGTTATACTGAATAATTATCATTTGTGAATGTAATATAACATACATGAAATATTCTATAAGTTATATGATGTATATGTTATACTGAATAATTATCATTTGTGAATGTAATATAACATACATGAGGCAATATTCTATAAGTTATATGATGTATATGTTATACTGAATAATTACCATTTGTGAATCTAATATAACATACATGAGGCAGTGTATTTTTTTTCTCTGATATTATAATGATTGTTCCCTGTGAAGGTTAACAAGCAGCATAACAGCTTTTTACTGTCACTGTTTTGGCCAGATGCTCATTTGTCAGCTCTCTTCTTTTTCTATGTGGCATGCCAGTGACAAGACCTTTGGCAACAGGACAGTGTAAGGATAAATATTGTTTTAACTTTTCGTGCTGAGGGAACACAAGAAACGCAAGCTGGAATTTGAAATTATTCTATTAATTGTATTTTCCATGTTGGCAATCATTATGAGACCTATTTATAATAAGAGCATGAAAATAAATTCTCTCACACTGCACACATGTATAATGACATTAAGCTATGATTCAAATCATAATGTTATACTAGACTCATAATATATACAAGTTTTATCGACATCTCTCCAAATGTTGAGCATTCGTAAGAAACCCTTAATAAGTTGAAATGATATAAAAGGAAGAAATAAAGAGATAGAGAAATTGAAGAAATGTTTTACCCTTCTCAAACCACCCAAAATAATCTTTCATTTCAATTGACAGTGCTGCAATGAAAGCAGATAACTAAAATTTTAATATGAAAATGGTATGTACATTTAGAGCAGGTTTGCAGGCTGTTTTGCATGCAGAAGAATGTGTGAAGTTAAACAGTCAAGCATATTGTTGTATTTCAAGCATTCCATATCTGCCACAGAAAATAATCAAACTTTACCATCAAACTGACATTGAAAAAGGTAAATTTTGGAGATTAGGAATGGTTTTAAAAAAGACTTTTCCATATAAATTAATGGCAATTGTTTCTTCAGTTTGCACCATTTCGGATATCAAATCCAAATCTTGGTCATTTGTAAAAGCAAAATGGAATTGGTCGATAATCTAACTTGTACTAAATTTAACAACTACAAGAACACATATTTTCTACAAAATTTCTTGAACATTCAGACTGGTAAATATAATTAATACTGTTTAATTAAAAAACAGAGCATTTACTTAAATATAAACTGTATCTATAAAAATAACTTATTAACAGAAAATATATTAAATCAGACTTAATCCATTTCATTTTATATATATAAGTTTCGTTGAAAATGATTGACGGGTAACAAAGAAATATTTGACAATAATAAAACTAGATATACTAGAACACAGCAACCATAAAGTGAAATTAGAGTATATAGAAAGAAAAAACATTAAAAATAGAAGTAGGCTAAACCAATGCAAATGTAACATAATATGGTTCAACCCATCTTACAATAGTAATTTCAAAACTAACATAGATAGAAGTTTCCTAAATTTAGTTCACAAACACTATCAAATAAACATTGACCACAAAATAGATTTTAAGAATATTAATATAATATGTAACACCTATTAATATTCAGAGAACCCATCATTAATAACATTTTTTATATATCTATCAGTCAGTGTTATGTGCCATGTGTGATACATGCTTAGGCGATCATGTATCTTTCAATACATGACTGAGGAGGCAGATTTTTTTCCCCGCGGTAGAACATTTGCCACCCAAGGCTATAGAACCTGGTTTCTCCTGCTCTTTACCCACAGTTGTGAGAAGAAGAGGATTTATACCTTTCCCAAGGGTATTAGCATGTAAGTGAATGTAATGGATTTGACTGGAATTCGAACTCGGCTCTATTTATAATTCCATATTACCGTACTCAACTAATATAACGTGTGTATAGGTAATTTCACCTTTGTAAGTATAAAGCTAGGTTCCAAACACATTAAATATATAGTCTTAACCTATTATTATATTAACATCGTGATTACTAAGTTTATTCCATTAGACAATACTTTAAATGTTATAACAATGGTATTTTATGCAAAAAAGAAAGTTATCCCCCTTGATATATAACATGTTTACTTAATTTCTAATTTCAAATTTTTCATTTAAAATAATTTCATTTTCTTTTTAATTCTTTGTCTTTCGAACTTAAGAATTAGAAAAATATAAATTATAAATAATTAATTATAATATTTTAGGCAACAATAATTGAATAAACAAGTCTTAGCACACAATTTTAAGTCATCACCACAAGAAGGTGAATCTCATTATCCTATAATCAGACTGTATCCAGCACCTGAAGATAGCAAGTCTGCATGAAGTCATGTTGTCATATATATATATTCCAGGATCATTTTCCAATTTATTCAAGATGATATTCACCCTCTCTAAACTTCTAACTTTCTCTCCTGGAGTAACAAGGTATCTCACAGGTTTCACATATGATTTCATTTTCAAGTCTTTTTTCACTGCTCTTTGAACTATCATAGCTGAAACTCCTCTCTCACGTGCCAAACGTTTTATGAATTGAGTTGGATCTTTTTTAATTGATCTCTTTAGCTCTTAGTGATTCCTCTTCCTGTTGTGACTTCCTGATCCAGTTTTCCTCTCTACTGTTCCTTCTTTTTAAACATATTCACTATTCTCTTGATGATTCTTAAATGGACTTTGAAGAGGGAAGCCAGAATATGAATGTTGGTACCATTATTGAAGGCCTAAATGATCTTTTTCCTCTCACCAGTGCTCAGTTAGGAAGACATAGTGGGTCTGACATAAAACAATTTTAACCTGCTCTATTTTTAGCTGAATAACTCAAAAAGTTTTGATTCTATTGACAAATGGTGTCAAGATGGCTAAACATCTTATCTGAAAACTTGGAAAAAAAAAACTGGTTTTAGAATTGTGATGAAATATATATATATATATATATATATATATATATATATATATATAGATTTCATCACAATTCTTCTGTTAAGCTTGGAGAGTAATTATACATTCTCATTACTCAAAGTAGAGTCCAGTAGTGTTATAGAAACCTTGGAGAATTCCAGTAAGAAATCTTTAATCATTTCTAAGATACAACGGTTCAGCGCTTAATCTAACAATTGGACAATTTTGCTGTTACATCCAGTATATTTAGACAGCAAATGTTCTTGAAGGCAAATATTATTAAAGACAAGTATTTTAATCATTGACTTTTCCAAATTATGAATAATCTTTCTCAGGTAAGGAGGATATACCAGCAGAAATTATGTATAAAGCTGTCTAAAAATTCTGAAATGTATTTTTTATCATCCTTTATAAATGCCTAAAAGGTGAATAATAATAAAAAAAGAATTTGTGGACATGTTTTTGTAAACACAAAGCATAGTATGGTACAAGGACATAGTTCTTAAGCATTCAATGAAGATGAAATTTTTCTACAGCTTGTAAGAGAAATTCACTAACCATTGCATAATGTTAATTGTAACTGAAATATATAAGCAATTGATACTTGATCGAAAAAAATCAGTATTGATTTTCACACTTGATATTTACTGTGTAAAGAATGAAAGTAACTCTAAAAGTTATGTTTGTAATCAATATTTGACAAAGTGTGTCATTGATTTTGTCAGTCATCCAATAATTCTCATCCTCTAAGGTAAAGTAATTTCCCTTGCATGTTTAAAGAAGTGTCTAGATGTAAATAGAATAAAATGGAACAAAAGATACAAACAAACATTAGAGAGAATAAAAGAGTATAAATATTAATCAGTTCAATTTATTTAAGATATGAATTATGTTTCTAGCAACAATTTTCTGAAGATAATTTTATGGTTTTGAATTTCTTAAAGCTTCATTTTACACTGCACATTTCTTTAAAAAATATTTTTGTTACAATGTACCAAAATATTTTGAAAAAATTGCTTTACTTATTCAATGATTTTTTTTTTTGTTTTTTAGGACTTGACCGTCTGCTAGCTATCATTTGTCATGAGCCCAGTATTCGTGATGTCATTGCATTTCCAAAGTCACATGATGGAAAAGATCCAATGAGCAAAGCTCCTGCTACAATCTCAATTGAAGATCAAAATTATTACCATATACAAACAAAACCTAGCAAATGATATTTTGCAACATAACTTTGTTTCCTGTATTTAAACTAGCAGATGTGACTAACAAAGAATATCATTGGTTATTTGATTGATTATATCATGTAAAGAATGCTTTTAATGACCACCTCTAGAGAATATAGATCTACTAATGTGTGTTTAGGGAATGAAGTGAAACATCTTTTCTATGTACTAAAGTTTACCCAGTACAGGGCTTTAGAATCATTCAAGGTAGAAGGTTACTGTTAAAATGGGAATGATGAATGAGGTGTGTGATATAAATGAAAGTGGGAGTGAAGATTTATGAAGATGAGGAGGTTAGTTAACAACTGATAAAGATCACTCACTATCTATCCTCCTTATCCTCATAAATTTGAAGAGGTTAAAATTGTAGTGTTCAGGGAAGCATCCACATTGGAGTCTCTTCCACAAAATAGCAGTTCTTGAGGAAAAAGCTGTCTGAGGGAAACATTCTCCTTACATTTGGAATGCTGGGGAAATGAGGGTGATTTGACATTGTGGAAGTGGCATGGTATGTAGGGGAAAAAAGTTGCAGAGTGGAAAATAAGTCTTCCCACACTAGAACACATAAATGATTTTGAACTCAATGCTGGTTAGTGAGGAGTGAAAAACTTCAGCTCAGATATGTTGGCAATACTTAATTTTTTTCTCTGATCTAACTTGTATAAAGATGAAGCATAGTAAAAGGAGTTGAGTAGCTCCTGCAGTGATCACCTATTAGTCATGTAACATAAGCATATGCCTCTTTCTTTTAACTCAAGTAAAACTATCTTATCAGCCTTTTGAGATAACAGAACAGTCATGGTGTTACAAATTAGCCAAACTCAAAAGAAAATTCAAATATTTACTACTGGCAGCTATACTCAGCTGGTCGATCAGAAAAAGCGTTCAATTAGAATTGGGAAAAACAGCATCATGTTTAGATGTAATAGTCTATCTTCTTCAATTACTTTAAAGTACCTTCATTAAAAAATAATTTGAATTAATGCAGTTACTGATATAACAGAAGTAGTCTGTATTTATTCAATCAAAGTTAGCCAAGGACATGAAGGGATAAAAACAGTTACAGTGTAACCCGGATATAAGAGAAACCCGGATATAAGAGAGATTTTCTCTAGTCCCAAATTAGAGCCTGTGTTAATGTAAACAAAATAGACCAAACCCGGATATAAGAGAAACCCGGATGTAAGAGACTTCTTCTCCGGTCCCGACAACTCTCTTATATCCGGGTTACACTGTAACATGAAAACCCACTTCAGATCACAATTATTTTGGAGTTTTTGAAATTTAATTTGTCAGTGTGCTCCAGGGATGTAAAAGAGGATATATTTATAAAGCAATTGTCAAGTTTGACAAAAATTGGTTGAAATATCAATGAAATTAAGAAAGAAACCAGTAAAAATTGCTATTTACATGGGTTTTCACTATATGGGTGGACTCAGTTATCAAGTTAAATGACTTTTAAACAATCAACTTATTGTTGGCTACAATTGAGTGAAGTTTGTATTTGATTGCTTGAAAATTTAGGGAGTTTTTAGATTAAAATTTGTGTTGAAATTGATTTTTTGTTTTTTGTGGTTTTCCACTAAACGCAGGGGTGTAGAAATAAAAATGAGGTATCATTGAGCTCATCATGATCTAAGTAACCTACATACCAAGTTTGAACGAGATCGGAGGAAAAAGGTTGAATTTATCAATTTTTGATCGGCTTTATCAATTATTGATTTTTTTAAAAATTATCGATTTTTTTACACTAAGAACTTATCTCTTACATTTTACAATGTATGTGCCAAGTGTGGTCAAAATCAATTGGATGGATCTTGAGTGAAAATGTATCACACAGACATCCTCTGTTTTATATATATATATATATATATATATATATATGACAAATGTTTTTTTAAGAAGTTGTTAAATGATGACTTGTTTGAATAACATTCAACATTATTTAATAAATTCAGTTCAGTAGAAGAAATGTTCTTTTCAATTGACTTTATTAAGTACTATTGAATGTTTTCAGTTAGAAAGCATCAAAAGAAGATATTTAACCTTTTACTAGAATTAAGATTGCAATGTTCTTACCAAAATCAATGGCATATAAGACCGGCTTTTTTTGCCAAAAAAAATCGACTCAAATACATCTGTTGGGTTTTATATGTGCAGTTGAAGTATTTGAAAATCTACCTTGTTTTTCAGCATTATTATTAAAAGGACTTTTTTTGCTGTCTTAGTTGCATTTTTTGTCCATTTTTTTCTGCTCTGCTGTATTCTGATATGCCACAAGTCATGGTCATATACTAAGTAGTGCTATCATACCTTAACATGAAAATGCCCAAACCTGTATCAGTTGTGCTCTAACACCTTATGTGTCAGTGGGAACACCAACTAGGTTTCTCATAGCAAGGTAATATAAATTATCAGAGTTTGAACAGAGCATGATAGTACATGCCAGATAGGTGGAATATTTGACATCCCTTGATTTATAGTATCACGTATATACTTAGAATATCTGATGGAAAATATTACTACCCTACCTAGTACAGTGGTCATTAATGATTTTAACTGGAGGTATCTGTCTAGAATTGTCTACAGTTACAGACAAGCAACACTGGCTTAGATCACATTCAATGAAGGAGGTACCAAGCATATATCTAGCAGGTCAGTTCAGCATTCTGGGATATGAGAACAGAAGACCGACCAGGATGATCCAGTTAATACTACAGTATCAGACACAACACCTCATAGTTAATTGTATCTTATAAGACTGGCAACAAGTGGTGTGGTCTGGTAAGTCATGGTTCTAGCTGTTTCATGTTGTTGGTAGGGTTTGGGTGTGGTGTGAACAGCATGAAGTCATTGACCCCATTTATCAACATGGCAGCTTGCAGGTTGTTGGTGGTCTCATAATGTATGTAGGGTGGGTTTACATATCATGGGTTATGTCTGTTAGTCCATTGAAACTTATCATTGATTGGGGATTGCTTCATGCCCATTTTTTTTTTAAACCATTTCAAGGCAACAAAGCCACTAATCCACTGAGTGTGAAAGAATATAAGAAAATATTAAGAAGCAAGAATAATAAAAGATCTCTAAATATGTAGCAGGATTACCAGACCATATGTGGCAGCAATATCCTAAGCATGAACAAATGATCCATTTACCTACAACTGTGTAATCAGGCACAAATTACCCAGAATTGGTTTGTGGAGACTTCTAATAAATGATGTAACCACTATATTCATCCAGCATGATCCCAACTGAACATCTGTAGGATGTGGTGGAAAGATCTATTTGTATGCAAGATCCTGTGCAACAGGAGGTTTTTCCACTGTACATGTCGGTTCCATTTCAGCTTCTCTGCAATCTCCTCTTTAATTCTGTCTGGGTCTGGTCATTCTCTTTTGGGCCCTTCTCCTCCACAGGGACCAATTGCAGGCTTCCTTTCCTCATTTTCTTCCCTGTCACCAGTCTACCCTTACCTGACTCTGCTGTTGTAGGAGGTATCTTTATATCTTCCTCCACCACTACCATTATGATTTCTTCTGGTGGACCTCCCAATGGCGTCTCTCACCATTTTGGAGTTAAACTCTATATGAGCCTTCTGGCTCTGAAGCTGATCTTCTCCTAAGTTTGCTTCCATACGCAGATTGGGTGTTATATAGAAATTCTGGATACCTCTTAATTTTCCTATTCTTACAGGAAGCTTCACCATCCCTTTTATCTCCAGGGGGCCACCATCCGCTTGTGTGATCTCTATATCTGCTTCTCATATCCATTCCTTCTGTTTTAACCGCCTGTATTCTCTTTCTCTTAGCAATAAAAAAGATGCTCCTGTGTCTATTAGAACTTTCATTGCTATTCCTCCTATTTTCACCTTACAAGATAATTCTCTTTCTTGTGTCAGCAATGAGAACACCTTGGCCTTTTTTCTCCTGGGTTCCCAATTCTCTATTATCCCAGCCATAGGTGCTGGTAGTAATAACCCTCTGTCATCTTCATTACATAGGGGATTTCTTCACCTTCTCTGCCTGGGTGGTCTTGACAGAACCTTTCCCAGTTTCTTTGTTATTTCCAGTTAATTGATTGCTGAGAAAGTCAGGCAAAGAGTGTCAAAGTCAAAACAAGCAGATAATATAAGAACAAAGACTATTAATTTAAACTTTAATTACAAAGTAAATTGTGTTATTTTTACCTTGTTTTAAATCTTATTCATGTACAGGTATACCTCACTCTATGTCAGTAATTTGTTCCAGAGGTCACAACCCCATTGCCTATTACAGTATTTATGATATGTACACACAGTATTCTGAATAAAATGATTAATTTCCACTTTATCTTCCAATGATATAGCCTTACATTTAGCAGTAGCATTTGCCCTGGGACTTTTCTTCAAAGCCATAGGCAAAAAAGTTTTTTAAATGACAATCGAATTGTAATTGAAAGAACGTCAACAGCAGAACACCGATGTAAACAAGTCTGAATTCAAAATCGGTGTTGGAGCAGAAAACAGCTCACGAATGCTGCCTGTCGGCAGGAATTTGAAATAAGAACATCTGTTGAAAATAATACTTTTTTGTTTTTGATGATTTTATATATATATATATATATATATATATATATATATATATATAAATATAAAATAAAATAATATTTAACTTTATTTCAGTATGATTTTATGTTTCTTGTTATTTTAGTGTTTTACCTTTTTTAATATTTCTAATGGCTGACATAAACTTGAGTGAAACGACCTCAGGTGAATTTTATTTTTTCCATATAATATTTTAGAAAAACTGACATATCCTCGAAAATGACCCAACTCAACACAGCTTAAACCGAGGTATTACTGTAATATTTTGTCGGCTGCTCCAAGATAATCATTGCTTTCACTGTTGGCTTTATTGCGTACAAATTATTCTGAATCATTATCTAATTCACCGCCAGATTAAAAAGCCCCAGGGCAAAGGTTTCACAAAAAGTAATATTCTATTATATTAGCCTCCATTTTCAGAAGCATATGTTTGTGGTATATAAAGGTTGAACCTTACTACCAATCATCCATATTTTTTTTTTCTTCCTTATTACAAATAGCAGTAATCGGACCAAATGGCATCTGAAGTAAAAGTGTGTATGAAGTTGGGGTATTTCATTGAATTCTTCCATGCAAAAAAAAACTGCACCAATTGTTATTCATCAACTTGCTGAACATTTATGATGGGCTAAGAATGTAGACACAGGCAAAGGGTAATACAATTCAGCAGTGGAAACAGAGATATGGGTGGTAAGCTATGTTCGAGGTTGTGAATTTATAAAATGAAGAGCTCTTGTTCATCACCAGTGAAAATACAAAGTCCACAATGGTCATGGCAATGCTAAAACAGTGTTTCATTGCTGAAAATGTGCTCCAACTAACAGTGCTATTGTGCTCACTGTATCTGTTGTAGCTGCTTTGGAAATAAATAGGAGGCATTTGGAGAATCACTTCAATCATTCAGTATGGACAACTGAGGATGTCATTTTCAACTGTACTTATCTTTTTGTTAGAAAATCTGTTTTAATTGGTTTGGTTTGTTTGGTTTTATAGCATATCAACTTCAATGGGTTATTTAATGCCAACAAGATTTTCATTTCTGGTAATAATTTTTTCCTTCAAAAATGTACTGCTGGTACTAAAACCTATTTTTACACTTTCATAGTGTTTTGACACCAGTTTGGGTCCCATAGCTGGGACCCTGACAGGTGCTACCACTCAGCAATTAAGTTGTTTTTCTACACTCCTTAAAATCTCCCAATCAGAGTGCTTGCTGTTGGTTGTAATTTATCATCTTACCCAGGACCCAGATGTAGTTTATTGTCTTACCCAGAACGATCTGTTTAAAAAAAAAAAAAAAAAAAAAAAAAGTACAATTTTTACTATTTACAAATTCTTTACAAACCTTTCTTGACTATTTTTTTTAAATATGCATTTTTGAAAAAGCGGCAGGAGGATGTCTGTACCAACAAAGATTTTGATTCAACTATAAAGGTAAAATAAAAAAAATTGTTGAAAACATTTTTTGTCATTTCCAAAATAAAGCAAAAATAAATAAAAAATATTAGTTAATCTTTAGTACTCTGTAGATTACTTCATTTGCCAGATGAGAAGTTTACAAGCGTCTTTGATCACTGAATGATAACTTGTTTAAATTTCACAGTTGCATTGCCATGTCCAGCTACTGTAACAGAACAACCTTGACTTAAATCAATAACCGAGTCTACTGCAGTTGAGGAACCTCAAAAAAGTATGTGTTGTAAGATGAATACTCATGAATAATGCAGATTGCTAAAGGTTAAGAATAAACATTGTACTTAAGATTAAAAAACATGGATATGGTCTCATGGATAAAAGTGCTGGCAAATTTCTACTTCTCTGGAAATCTTGATCTCAGGGTCAGGTAGTACAGAAATATGTAGGTGCTCAATGGGATCAAAAGAAAAAATTACAAGTAGGACACCAGATGTGACAAGTAAAGGAAGGAGAATTACATTAAATAAAGACGAGGTTAATCTCACAGAGATCAACAGAAGACGTGGGCTGGCTGCAGGTGTCATGAAAGACCTCTGGAGATCACTATGGCAATGTCATGACATCCCCTGACGTACCAAGCTATGAGTTTACAAAGCCACTATTCTCTATGTTACTATATGACACCAAGATATAAACTCTTAGGAAGACCCTCGTCTCCTTCATACATGTCTTCGACTCTCATGCCCTCATATGATCTTTGAGTGGGTACACTGGTCCAGTCTTGTGTCTAATGAGGAGAACCAGCCAGCTGGATATCCTCCACACCATCAGTCAGTGCTGTGTTTGCTGATTCAGTCACCTCTTGCAACAAGCTAATGACCCCCCTACTGGAGTTATCTACCAGTTCAACCCACTATCTGCAAACTGGCGATGACCTTGTAGAAAACCATGTAACTGCTGGAAGGACGTCATCCAACCAGACCTCCAGTAGATTAATCTGGCACTGCAAGATATGCCAAGACTGTGAGTGCTGGAGGGACCAGGTGGCTCTCATGGGCTGGCACCTTCATTGTATGAGATTTAGCAGCATCATGCAGTTGAGGAAACTGGCATGTGCAACATTTTGGATAAAGGTAAACTTTTCCTCAAAGAATGATTGCATAATGGGAACAACAAAAGGAAGCCAAGGTAGTATATCAGGCAAACTCATCTGATAGAATGTTCTATATTATAAAAAAATAGCTGGTTTTCTGTCCATCACACAGTCTCCAAGTGATTTTATATGTAATACATTATGCATGTGTGACTTACATTTGATTGTGCCATTTAATGAATACACACACATATATATATATATATGTATACAGAATTTAAAATAAAACACAGGAATAATACATTCCCTTTCCACTTAGTCTGGACAACCCATACACTGGGCTGAGCAATAAAATCATACAGTTGGAGACAAAAAAGAATTAATTTTTTAAACCCCAAAAAACTGGATAATTACAAGATTTTATTGAAATTATCAGGAATTATTCAGTAATAAATAAAATTATTTTTTAAAAGTTTTTTTTTAATTTTGTAGAAATTTGTTTTTGTCTGTCATTGAATTGAAATATGAATACAGACATCCATCAGCAAAATGACAAGGACTGGAATATTAACAACAAAAGAAAAAGATTTGACCAGAATGTTGTTTCTCTTGAAAATTGGGATATAATCAAGATGTCAAACATCTTGAGGTGTATATTAGTCAATGTTCATATGCGAGGCGTAAGTAAGGGGCTTGTGTTCTGTGAACACAATAAATTCTCATCCTTCAAATAAATATTGAAATGTCTTATAGATAAATATATAATGATTAGCTCTCATAAGAAGGTACTACTATGTTTTTGTTGTGAGCTCTAGTTTTACAGAGCAAAAAAGAGTTTTTTTTTTTTATACACCATTCTATTCTTGGTGTAGAGATTTTCCAAGCGTAGCATAGATGTGGCACAAGGCCAAAAGTATGGGGCATCCAGTGAGGATTGAACTCACTTTTCAGTAGTAACTGATCTAGCAAGACAAGCTTGCTAACAATTACACCACGCCGAGGTGCCCAACGTAATTTTTCAAGCATAGCTTGGATGTGGCACACGGCCGAAAGTAAGGGGAACCCAGTGAGGATCGAACTCACTACTCAGCCGTAATTGTTCTAGCAGATCATGCTTGCTAACCATTACACCACCTCGAGGTGCCCTAAAGGATTTTCTAAGAGTAACTTAGATGTGGCACAAGGCCGAAAGTAGGGAGCACCCAGTGAGAACCGAACTCACTACTCAGTTGTAACTAGTTCTAGCAAGACAAGCTTGCTAAGCATTACACTGCCTCGAGGTGCCCCAAACGATTTTCTAAGCACAGCTTAGATGTGGCACAAGGCCGAAAGTATGGGGCACCCAATGAGGATCGAACTCACTAGTCAGTCGTAATTGATCTAGCGAGACAAGCTTGCTAACCGTTACACCACGCTGAGGTGCCTCATTCTATTCTTGGTGTAAGACTGACTTGAAGAGGCATCAGTTGTCAAAGTCAAGCTCTCATTTTCACTGATAAAGGAGAGATTAGTAAAATCTGCTAATGCTTTATTAATGCCATGAAAATAAAAACTTCTAAGGTTATGCATATGTTTTCTGTTTTTGTTTCTGCCACAAATTAGTGGAGTTAAGATTCTGGCACAGCCTGAAATAAATTTTTGGTAGTAGTTGATTAAACTGACGAATCTTCACAGTTGTCACAGCAATGTTGTCTATGAGACTTGTATTGTTGCAACTTTCTTTTGCGTAGGTGTAAGACAATTTTTGTCAATGACATGACCCAGGAAGGACAGTTGAGAAACAGTAATTTCACTAATTTCAATAATAGTTAACATTATTTTTTAAACCAAAGTGTGCCAGTCAATCGAAAACCTGTCACAGATGGCCATGATGCTTCTTAATATCACAACTAGTGATGAGAATATCATCTATATAAACTAAAGCAAAAGACAATCTTCTCAGAACTTCAGGAATCAGTTATTGGCATGTTTTGCAAGCTGAATGGTGTTTTCATAAACTTATAAAGCCCAAAAGGAGTTCTCTTTTGTGTGTCTTCTTCTGCAACCGGGATTTGGTAATAAGACTTAACCAAATCAAAATTTGTGAAAACTTTGATTCCTTGTATTCCTATGGCAAAATTGTGTATGTGTGGAATTGGGTATCTATCAGGGACAGTTATAGCATTCAGCTTATGCAAATCTCCACAAGGTCACCAAACTCCTGTATCTAATTTTTTAACCATGCGGAACAAAGAGTATGGACTCTTTCAAGATAATGTATAATGCCCAGTTGTAAAGTGTGTTGAAATTCGTCTATTGCTACTTTATATTTGTCCGAACATAACCTGCATGGTAGTGCATGAGTTGGAGGTCCAGTTGTTTTTATGTGATGCTTCACCAAGTGACAAATTTTTTCAGTGTGCTTGAAAGGAGTGGTGATGAGAAATGTTTTTAGCAAGCCTTTGTATTTTACCATCAACTGGTGTTGTGCAGCAAATTCTAGTTGAAAAGTACAGGCAGGTTATTTTTTTTACTGCTTAGCCTTGTGTCACTGTCACTAAGGGAGTGAGTAGCATATTTATTGATAAGAGATTGTGGGATAAAAAAATGCTCCATGTATAGGGGTTTTGATTTGGGCTTGTGCAAAAATACACTGGAAAAGTCATCAACCTAAATTCAACATGAGCGATATTTCCTGTAGGTCTAAATGTTATCCATTTGCTGCTTGCAGCCTATATGTGGAGGGTGTGTGTTTTTGGTATTCTGGTATTTGGTATTGCTATCCCCAAAATAAAATAGTCAACATTTTTGTTATATCCCAGCAATCAGTGGTTCTTGCTGCCATTTCTCTGTTGTTTGTATGGGTTGCAAGAAGTGAATGTACATGCTTCTATGCACTTCTTTGCATCCTATCCAAACTCGAAATGATATCAGCAGGTATTGTTTCATTGCTCTTTTATGATGAATTTGATGGATTTTAGCTAATTCTACACTGGGAGTGAGAGTGTGGAGTTACCCCACATACTTTCAAAAAAAATGCTGCTAGGGGACTCTCCCTAAACCTATAAATAGGAAGTGACATTCTCTGTCATCCTCTTTTTCCTATTTCACTCAGGGACGGTAGGATGTAGGTCATACAAGGAAGACAGGTAATCATTAAATGACAAAATGGTTTCTGAGTGAGAGGATCTGTGCATCCTTCTGGTTAATAACTTAATCCTTTAAAAATAAATATTTAATATTTTCCAACCAATGGGGTTGCATTCCTGCTGACAATAAAAGCATGCTTCATGATCCCTTTGGAGAGTAAAATCTCTAGAGGGACAAAACTAATAAAAAAATAGAAACAAATACTCGCGACATTGATTTACAATATGCATGAGACTTACACTTTCCTCTCCTCCTCACTTTCACCCTTGTCTCTTTTTTTCACACATACATGTGAAGAAATCACATTTCTTTTCATCTTAACAAACTACAAATGAAGAATTTTAGCACGAGAACTTTAATACTCATTCATACACGCTACACAAAATTTAGTTATTTTTTTTTTTTAAGTAAGCAAGGCAGGAAGCCACTAGGACGCAAGGGGTTACAGAAGATTTGGAGCAAGATCAGATAGAAGTGATAAAGGAAAGGATGAGGAGAAGAGTAGTGGATAGATCAAGGCAACTGGTGATGTCGATTGACATTACATTCGAATAGTTGGAGATTATAGCTCTCAGGGAAACAGGAATAGGAAAGGGAGTTCCACAGATGAGAGGTGCGAGATATGAAGCTATTGGAGTAGAAGAGACGGTTACATTTAATAGTTTCAACAGTGAAAGGGTGAGAGCGGGATGCCAGCCTCATAGGGCACTTGAATTCATGGGAACCAGCGAATGCAGCTCCTTAGAGCAATTACCATGAAAGTATTTGTAAAAAAGACAGAGAGAGGCGATAACGCGTCTGTGAGAGAGCGACTGTAGACGAGATGCCAGATCAGGGCCAATTATATTGCATATCTGCCTCTGGATCTTATCAAGATTTGTAGATCAGAAGGATCAATTCCAGGGAGAAAAATTGTAAAAATACAAAAATAAAAAGTCGATTCCAGGGAGAAAAATTGTAAAAATACAAAAATAAAAAATATTTTATATTTAAAAACCATTCTTACCTTTTTCTTTGTTATGAGTTGATTCAAATCTATAATATATTAAATTTTAATGATAGATTCAGGATATGTGCCATCACTGCTTTTATTTCAATTCCAGATCATAATTTCTGTTTTGGAAAAGTTTATTTTGAGTCTTATTTCTTAGAACACTTTATAGAGGATATTGATCTTCTGTTTAAGATCATTTTTATCCCAACTATGAATCATCAACATCCGTATATTGCCCTTAGGAAGGAAGCAGGATTGTTGTCTTCTATTGGTAGATTTATTTGGAATGTGGTATGCAATGCTTAAATGATCAATGCCCATCTCATTCCATCTGTGTTTATAAATGTGCAGGACATAGTCCAGGAAAAGATGAAATAGACTAGGGCTTTCATTTCCTCCTTGTCATACTCCTGATGAGATTTGAAATGTTTCTGTATTGAGGTCCTCAACAGACATGTAAGATTTTGTGGACTGCTAAAGTTCCTCTATTGGATCAATGCATTCAGTGGATTTGAAGGTGATTTCTAATGGATGAGAAGAGGAAATCTTTATTGATGTGGTCATATGCTGCAGGTATACAACTTTCTTTTAGAGAAGTATGCAATTTTCTAGAGTTGTTTGATGACATATATGCCATCATTGGCACTTTGACATGGTGTAATGGTTAGCAAGCTTGTCTTGCTAATTCAGTTACAACTGAGTAGTGAGTTCAATCCTCACTGGATGCCCCATGCTTTTGGCCTTGTGCCTCAACTAAGCTTGGTAAATCACCATATCTTGTTAATGTTAGTAGTCATCAAATGAGCTGTTCTTTTGGGGGGCACTTCAACATAGTGTAATGGCTAACAAGCTGCTCTCACTAGATCAATTACAACTGAATAGTGAGTTTGATCCTCACTGGGAGCCCCATACTTTTGGTCTTGTGGCACATCTAAGCTATGCCTATAAAATCACTATATATGCCCCTTACCAGAACAAAAACCAAACTGGATTGTGAGGAGTTAACATTCATAAAACAATGAGAGCCTAGTTAATACAATTTTCATTAGTACTTTCACCATAATGGATCCTATTGAGATATCTCTATATGCATAAGAGTCTTGAGGGCTGAATGTAGTTTATTGATGTGTGTCTAATACTTGTTTTGTATGTTTTTGTTAAATTTCACAATATATGCATAGATAAAATCCTTATTTCTGCTTAGAAGTATCCTAAGTATATACTATGTTCAACTTAATTTTTAGGTTTGTAGACACATTAAAAATTGTTTTTCCTAAAAAAGCTTATAGAAATGTTGTCCAATACTTTTGCATATGACCATATATTAACAAAGTGTGAGTGACTACAAATCATTTATAGTAATAAAAATGAAGTTAAAACTATTCTTTTATGACAAAAAAGAGATTTCTAGTTATTTTGTCACTCCAGATTCTTTGTTCAATAGATGTTATTTAAATCAACAGGCTGAAAAATATCAGTCATGTATTGTAAAATAATATTTAATAGCTAAATAGTAACTCCAGAGATAATCAAACGAATAAAAAAGGAAATTTAGCTTACCAAAAATAAATAAATAAAAGAACATTAAAATTACAAAAAAACAAAAACAAAGTTTATTTCGATTTTTAAATATTTCATGAATGTCACTTTCTACTTGAAGAATTATATTTAGGTTAGAAATTCCGAAAATATACCTCTTTTTTTTCAATAAATAATAGAAAACAAACGGTGAATGAACCCGACTACCAATATTTATTCATAATTTACAAAGTAGTGCGTGATTAAACCTACATTATTACTAGATAAGTAATTTCTTCTTTTTTTTTTTTTTTTTTTGGTTACAACTAACATGGTACTAATTTTAAAATCTGTTAATAAATTCAGTAACTTTTTAAATTAATATAAAAAGATATTGATTTTTTTTTTGTAAGATAACTTTACTATAGTTAAGGGAAGGCTACTTTCTCGAGTACTATTTTTTTGTGGGATGCGGCCATGTGTTCGCATTTAGACAAACTTTTTGGGGTTGTTTACATTCGTATCCAAGGAGAGTGGAACTCTTCTGTGTTTAAAAATTATAAAAGTCGTCGAATAATCGTAACAACTCTATTGCAAACATGGCTGAAGGCGCTGATCTTGATTCGACTCTGGCTAGACACATTAACTGTCTCAATGACTCTAACAAGATGATTCGGAAAAAAGCTCTGGAAAGCATTCGTACTGAAATTTTAAATCGCTCTACCCCACTAAATCAACCCAACTTGCAAAAGGTATTTAATGACTTACTGAAGCCACTTCTGAAAGTATTCCACGACACAAGCGAAAGCTGCCGCGAGTTGGTCATTGAAATGGTCACTGAATTAATATCTCGCGTACCTGAACCTTGCGAATGTTTGCCCTACTTGATACCTATATTAGTCCAGAGACTCGGTCAGCCTGATTATGTTGAACCGTCCGAAGAAATCAGACTTCTTTTAGTTAAACTGGCTCGGCAACTTGTCGAAATTTCCGGAAAGAGTATCGGCGTCTACCTCGATGATTTTGTGAAAATTTTGCAAAGAACCATCGTTGATTCATATCCTGAGGTGAAAAAAGAAAGCTGCTCTTTGGCCTCTTGTCTATCTAAGATTATACCTGAGAAATTCCACATGCAGTCTGAATCTCTAATAAATCCGCTACTCCGCAGTCTGACACATCAACATTCCAAAGTTCGAATCTGTGTTGTGGAAGCTATCGGTAGTTTTTTTTTCTTTCTTTTTTTTTCTCCCTTTCTTTCTTTCAGTCATTTTTAATCGGAGTTGAACGTAAAGTTGAAAGTTGGGCTAAAACTTTTTCCTCAACTTAATCCAAGACTGTTTTTTTAATGTCTCTTACTTAGATTTACTTAGATACAATTTATCCTCGATGTTATGTAAGGTGGGCCAATTTTAGGATCACTTTTTTTACTACAACGCAAAAAAAAAAAGAAGGCCTCAACACTTCGGGCCCCCAACCCACCCGCTTGCAAAAGTTCCGTGAAAAAGGAAACCAAATTAATTTTTCTGTTTTTTTCATATTATAGTACGGGTACCATTAAAAACAAAAACAAACCCTTTCTCTTTCGGATAACATGAGAGAGTAAAACAAAAACACTGTCTATGATCATCACAGAAAACTAAAAGGCATTAAACGTAATGATTCTCTAAGTGAAGTTTCACGCAGCTGTTTTTTTTTTTCTTACAAGAAAATAATTACGTTCCTTCTATTATTTTTTGTTTTGTTTTGAAAAACTAATGGAAATCTTTTGTGTATCATCAAAAACTTGCCTTTAACAGTTCCTGTTTGTGTTTAATTTTGTTATCTCCCAAATAAAATGACATATGCCCGAATGAACTTAATCAGTTCCTAATATGAGTTGAGTAGTTGCAGTCAATAGGGATTGAATTCGCCATCTCTTAAAAATAAGAGAAAAAAAAAGTTGTAGGGTAACTTACAGAGACCCTTGTGACTTTTTATATGCACGTGTTAAACTTTTATGAAAAGTTATTGTGAACTTTCCTAAGGCACCAAATTTAATTTTGGTAAACGAAACCTCTTCTCTCACGTACTTGACTTGAAGCTTTGTGAGTAGAAAATCTCTTCAACTGTCCACTACTGGTTATTATTTATTTTTACCATAAAATTTTAAGTAGAGGGGGGGGGCGGGTAGTTTAAGAAACCTTTATTACTAGAAAATCGTAAGCGGAAGCTTGTATAAATTTTGATGGGTATGTAAGAAGGTAATTCTTCGAGAAATGATATGCGATTCTATATTGACACTACACAATAATTATTACATTTTTTTAAAAAGTAGACTAAACTATTTTTCTCCATTTCGCTCCAATATTGCTTTTTTTCTTTTTTTTTTTTTTTTTTTTTAATTAAATGTAATTTTTTTTTTTCTTTCTATCTCGGCCGGGTGTTAAGAGTAAGAAGATTATTATTGATTTATTTTTACTTTAACTTTCGTAATCTGTTTTATTGTTGAAGTTGTGAGATGACTTTATTTTTTTTTTTTCTATAAGCAAAAACTTTTGGAAGTGGTTTTTTTTTTTTTTTTTTTTTTTTAACTAAAACAATTTTTGTTGTTCACTACAAGATTTCCCGTTTTAAATATTATTTGTTCGCTATAACTTGTTTTCATGATAATGTAAATCGGGTAATGAGGCAAAATCTTGATTTAATTTAGACAATTATCGTCGATACTGGTATTTCTATTTTTAAGTTTGTAAATGCAGTTTTGAGAAAAACTTATGAACGTATAAAATAACACAATTGGTTAAATATGGTGCATTGTCAATCTGTTTGCAGGTGATGTTATCCAAAATGGCAATAACAAGAGTGTTGATGATGTGAGGGGACACTTGGCTCAACGTCTTTTTGATCAGTCACAAGCAGTGAGGATGGCAGTCATTAAAGTAACTGGGGAATGGTTATTGAACTTAATGGACCGCTATTCATTTCACCACAAATTGATTCCATTATTATTGACTGGTCTTACAGATGAACAACCACAGATTACACAAGTAGCAACTGGCTTCTGGCATGATATTGGTAAATTATTATTTTTGTTTATTTTTTACATTAACATGCTAGTTGTAAGTGTAGAATACAAAATCTCTAACTTGGCCCTTGAACTATTTGGCTGCAACTCTAGCATTGCTATTCTACAACCATTTCTTTTGTGACTTGAATTCCTAATGTAACACAAACTATCTTGACGTACTCCCCATCAATTTTTACTGTTTTTTTTTTTTTTTTGTACTGGTTAAATTTTTTTCATATTTTGTCAAGAACCCAAAATCTTATTTGTTGCACCTTGAATCCCAAACTTTCTTTGTTTCAGGGCTGAAATATGAACAGGAAAATGAAAAAGATTTCAAAGACCAAATGGATTTTCCCGCAAGCCCACCAGAAAACTATCCACCAAATAGTAAGCATTTATTATTTCTTGTAGAGCAAGATGTTGATTCTCTCCTTTAATAAGGTGTATGCGCAAAATTGAAAGGAATTTGCCAAGCAGCGTACTAGCTAATTGATTTTCACTACAAAGGATCTTCAAGCTGCAAATACTAAATTGCATGTCTGCAGATAATCATAACAGTTAACCCAGTATGTTAGTCTGGTAATCATCTTAGTATAACTAGGCTTTCTTTTATGTCCCCCCTCCCCGGAAAAAAATACAAACCTCTATCTTCCAAGAAATATACCCCAATAATTCAAATGTTCAAACTGAGTGTTTGTTCAAACTGTGGTCTGTTTCAATAAGTATATTTCTTTTTGCCTCTTAGGCAAAACAAAATAACAGAATGGAATAACAAAATCATTCATTTATTCCAAAATGCGAGTGATTTATGCAAGGCAGAAATATTCAATTGAGATATTTGTTATACCTGTACACTTAATTGCCTCTTTAAATCTTTGTAAAAGAAAGTGTGCCACTATGCCAAAAGGTGTGTATGTATGTGTGTGTATATATATATATATATATATATATATATACACACAGTTCAGCTGTTCGATGATGCTTGGTTCAGGTGCCACTTCATATGGCCGTGGAAGCAAATACATTTACCACAAACACACCTACAGGTGGGGCAAGTGAGTCCAGATACTAGCACAATGCTACCTGATATAAATTATGTATTAATAAATATACATTTTTTCCTTATGTGAGTTTCATGCACAATGTAATCTTCAGGTGCTTAATTCAGCCCATGAAGATAGCATCGTGCTACCAGTGAGGGCAAAAAAGTGCACATATTTGTTATATACCTTCAACAGCGTATCTGTTATTTGTCTATAGAGAACCTTATGAGGTAGGGTGTTGCTCAGGCATACAAATGATATACTCTATCCAGTGCAGGCATTTGTTGGCCATTTTTGCTTCCATACAAATGCTGTTAGGCATATGTAGAAGAGAACTTCCTTCCATAGCAGGTAAAATATTTTTGAAAACAATGGATGTGAATGGCTTCCATGCTGGTGATGTGCTATTTGTAAGGGGGTTCATGTTTCTGTCTCAAAGGAATGGTCACATAGAACATTGTAAACAGTAACCTTGGTACTAATCTGAAAACCTCTTTTTGCCCAAAGACTTTTTTGATACAGTTACTTGTGTCAATGTTGAGGGAGCAGTCTGAAGAGTGTGGAACTAAGTGAAGTGATAAACAATGTTATGTGGGGATATTGATTGTATGACAAATCTGGAACTAAAAACTTATTTTCAAGTGGTGACTTAAATCATAAGGATATAAAGTTAGTAAAATTGTTTCTGTAACCACGAAATCGATGAAAATGGTGCCAACCTTGATGAAAACAAAATTTTATCGTCTAAATGCTTATGTTATTATTAAGAGGAAAGACCAAAGTTTTTTTTAATTATTTTAAAAAAATATTTCCTTTTTAGACAATTCTAAATTTTGATTTAAAAAAACCTTGTTTCTCTTTGTATCAACAGAACTAGTAAAATAACATACAATTTTTAGCATGTTTTTTGGTATGACACACATTAATTTGGAAAATCTTGCAAAAATATAAATAATTGTTGGACGTTAATGAAATTTTCAGAAACTATTCACAGATGATTAAAAATTATTATAAATTTTTTTTATGTTTATTACCCCCCCCACTAATTTTATGAAAACACTAGAAATTCGATAGTCTAGTTTAATGATTACAATAGTTAAAAGCACAAGGCTTTGAGGAATGCAAATCATGTTTTTTTTTAGTTTTTTATTTTATTTTATTTTTTTTTAAATTTGACAGCCAACTAACCCCCCCCACCCCACCACCACCTGAAAATCAGCTCTGAATCGTAACATACAAAACTCAATAAAACAGTTATTTAATTTCAAATGCTTTTATTTGCTTTTAGTTGTTTTTATGAATATGGACAATATTTTCTGAAAGCAAAAAATTTTCGATGAAAAATGAATTTTTAATACATTAATCTCAGTTATGACATTTTGTCCATAAATGAAATATCAAAATTAATAATAAAATAAATAGAAATACAAATAACACAGTAAAATGTAATAAATGTACATAAAATTAGAGTATTTTATGTACACTTCTGATAAAATTTTATAAGAAAGGTATATATATATATATATATATATATATATATATATATATATATATATATATATATATATATATACCTTTCTTATGAAATTTAATCTCGCTCTTAAGTCTTATTTTAATTTCTTTATAATATTTTCCATAAAGCATCGTAAAGGTGAAAGCTAAGTACAAAAAAAAGATTAGAGCACTGAAAGTTTTCCTTGAAAATAACGAGGTAAATAATTTGTTCACTTAAATGTAAATTTCACTTCTCCTACCGTAGAACAAATTAGACTCACGGAATCCGTCAATATGTCATTCATCACCTGTCAAGTGACGCAAAAGTTTGACCTGCTTTGTTTTATTTTCAAATTACATCTTTTCGGCGCAGAAGCTTGGTTCAAAATATTTTAAATAAACATTTCTGATTTTCTTAAAATAAGTTTTGAAAATTGATATTTAAAAGAATTTCAAAGTGAGATTTCCAGTTTTTTTTTTTTTTTTTTTTTTTTTTATAAAATGGAAAAAAATCATCAATTTTGCTAACTCAAAAAAAAAAAACCAAGATTTTTAATGAAAATTTCAGACATGTTAGAACGATTAAAAAATGTAAAAAAAAAATTCCCCCAAAATACTTTGATCTTTCCTCGTATAAATAACAAGAAAAATTTAGACAATAAAATTTTGTTTTTGTGAAGTTTGGCATCTTTTTCATCATGCTATGCTCTTTTTTTTTTTAGCAATCTTGTGGAGGTACCTACTATAACGGATGAATTGAGTCACGTACAAAAAGCCCTCTTATTACTAATACTACTTTTAATACAAGACCTTGGACAGCTGCTTACTTTGACTCTCTGTATTTTCCAATTACAAGACAGTTGTTAAATTATGAAAGCAAGATTTCAAAAACTTGCCTACCAAACATTCCAGATAAGCTTACACATTTCTCTAATTACAGAGAAGTTTTATATCATTGGTGACTATATCAAACAGATAAAGCTATGGAAATCAAACGATAAATTGAAACTTATGATGCTAAAAAACTTGTATATAATACAGGTGATTGGAAAAATGTTATCTGCTGACAAATCATTTAGTTATAATTGGATAAACCATAATCCAATGTTTCATGTTCATGGGTTTTTATCAAAGATAATCATATGTGAAATCTTAAACCTTGTATCCGGAAAGCGCATCCTCTATATGTCAAACCAAATTCATTATATTCGAGTAACGCTACTCTCAAATAGATTCTTAATAAATTGACACTATGGGCTACCAGTAACAGAGTTGGGTCATGAGTTTATTTGAGTTGTTTACCTGAAGGCGAAAGGATTAATACAAACTGGAGATTATGGTGATTCTCTAAGTGTAGCTCAGGTGTGGTACGAGGCTGAAAGTATAGGGCACCCAGTGAGGATTAAACTCTGTCATAATTGTTCTAGCAAGACAAGATTGCTAACCATTACACCATGTTAAGGTGACCAACAAACTGGAGATTATGTTGAGAGCATATTTAATAGACTCTAGGGTGTGTCAGAACTGAGTTGAGTTTGCAGATCTGGCAAATATTTATCTTTGTGCAGGCCTGGAACTGCCTGGGGCATCCATCAGGATAGTAATCCAGTTGAGCACCATCTTTGTGTCCTGGGAACAAGGTGAAAAAAGAATTTTGATTTTAGAGAGGAAAAGGTCTGGTGCAAGAACACAGCCTTACTTCAGTTCAGTACTGGAATCCTCCTGTAAGAACTCTGACCTACATTCTGAAAGAAACTTAGGTGGTACTCCAATTTTCGCATGCTTTCCAGAGTATCTCCTTGCTTATGGTATCAAATCTTTTGCTGATCTAACTAAAGCTTGTATAAATATTTATATGCTGTTCTCTGCTCTTGACACAAACTGCCATAGGACAAAAGTCATATCTGAGATGGCTTTGGTTTCCCAGAAAAGAGTTCTCAGATGTGGTCCATGAGTCTATTGAGCATGATCTCTAACCAGTAATTTTCCTGCATTGGAAAGGAGGGAGATTCCGTGGCAACAGCCACGGAATCTCCCTCTCTGTTTGACGATGACAACAATGTTGGCATGTGGGACAATCATCTTCCAGATGTAGGTAGTGTGTCTGATGGTACCCCACCCCCATTTGATAACCTCTATCAAATAGCTAGTTGCGTTTCACAGAACAGAGGTAGTGTATCAAGGTGCCTGATTGGATGATAATCTGGTAATTTATTAAGGATAAAAATAATGTGATTAAAAAGTGTCTCAAAATGATCTGCCAGCTATTTAGTATCATTCGTCCTTGTGGAGTGGCTTCTTGTCTTTTGGACAGGGAAAATGGTTTGTTTCCTAAGGCCATTTAGGGCTTTAATAGCCTCATAAAGACCCTGGGTATTGTTGCAGTCTGCAAAGTTTGATTTCTGAAATTACCTGGTGTTATCCATTATACAGAGAGTATACTTAAGAAAAGGTAGTTTTCTCAGTAGAGGAATCTGGATTGGTTTAGGTGAGCTTTCAAAGTTTTATGCTTTGATTGTAGCAGTGACTTGATTTCAATGGAGTTACTGTCAGACCAGTCTTAATGTGTTTCCTGGACAGATCAAGTGCTTCTGAGGCTGTACTACATATAGCAATACTCAGGGTTGACCAGTCATTGGATTCCTCTGGAATTTGGTTCAGATTTCTTGCAGAAATTATCTTCAATTAAGGCACTGTTGAGAACTGTTCTTAGATTTTTTTTTTAACTTGAAGTTATCATTGGTCATTTGAATCTGATTCAATGTTGATCTTTTTGCAGTTCAGAAGGTACAAGTGTTTTGAGTTTGAGGAAATGGATGTTACCATGTGGGTTAAGCTTTTAAGCTGAAAAATGGTTCTGCACATAGGAATAGGGGCCAGTTTGTTGGTGTTTTTCACCATGCTGGTCGAGAATTTTGCTCGTATGTCCCCCACCAAAAAAAAAAAAAAAAACTCTTAAGCATTGAAGTTCCACATGAATGAGTTGGAGTTTTTCTAAATGATGGGACCAAGTTTTCTGCAAAAGTCCTCTCTGGTGCTGTGTTCTGCATGACTGCTGACACGGATGCACAAAATTTAAATTGATAATACTTTACTGAGTATCTCTTTTGCTACTCTACACTAAATGGCTAAAATAATTCTCTGTCACAAGGTGTGTTTGTGAGTCTAGAAGTCATGCTTTACTGCCTCCAACGAATACATCAAACCTTAAAATTTGGCTTTCTTTCTAGTAAACACCATAAACATTTCTTTCTTTTCAGCAACAAGACCAAATCTAGGCTGTCGTATGTTGGTTGCCCGCCACATATCAAAAATCCTTCCATGCCTGATGAATGACCTCACTGACTGGGTTGTAGCAACACGTATTCAAGCTGCCAAACTGCTATATCCACTTCTGATAAATACCGAGGAAAAAATTGTCCAACATCTTCCATTAATTTTAAATGGCATGTATTCTTCTTGCAAGGATAGTGAGAAAGAAGTTGTACAAAATGTAAGATTTCTCTTAAGTAAATGTATATAAAAAAAATGAAAAATATGCATTGACTATTTTGACTATTTTTGGAATTGGTTAGAATTTTTGAGATGAGGAATTCTCATCTTTTGCGTTTTTTTATGCAATCGATCATGTTCATTTTGGTTTCTAGGCTCACAACATTTCAGCCATTGTACTCTTGGCTTTCTTCAGGTATCTGCTGTACTTGGTGACCTTCTTGGAATTTTGAACAAAACCCTTTATTCAATCCATGGGAGGAGCTGGTTCTTATTCTGCTTTCCATTTAACTGATATGAAATATCTAAGTGTCAAAAGTAAAATGAGAAGAATCTTCCTCTGTTGATTGAATAAAGTGTTTGGTTCAAAACCCTAAGGTTACTAATTGTAACAGACATCTGTGGTAGGTCAGGCGACACAAAATGTGTAACACAGATGTACCTGACAGTCTAAGTAGAATGGAATGTAATTCTTTCATACTTACACAAAATGAACCTATGTTTATAAAAGTGGCAGAATAAAATTGTTGTGATTGAATCTTAATTTTTAGCACAGTTCTGACAAAGTTATGCAAGTCTACATTTTAATATCAGATGTTTAAAGTGTTTAAGACCCTTCAAGAGAAATGCTTTAAATCCTGAAGAACTTTCAAACTATAAATTAGAGATTCTCAAGTCTTTTTGATTTGATCAAAAAGAAACCATTTACAAAAAGCTTACTTGTATGATCTTTTGTAAATTCTACATTTGTTTCTTTATTCCCTCTTTGATAAGAGTGTTACGTTTTCAGTGTTGTGAGGTTAGCAAACTTTCACCCTCCTTTGGGTGAAGTGCATGTTCAACTTGCAATATATGCAATTATTTAAAAGCAAAGTTATTCTTCCATGTTTCAGCATATTGGCAAATTAAACTTCTCTTCTTTCAACAGATTCTTAAGTCTGCAGAACTCATTGGCTATTTTGTGGAAGCAGAGGTCTGGACTGCCCTTATCCTGGAAGAATTGTCTAAATCTCAATGTCCTTCAGTTCTGATGGTTCTGGCTGCTATAATCAAAGGCTGTAAACAAAATCAACTCAAGGATCATCTTCTTGTTGTTTGTGATAAACTTGCTTCTCCTGACCTTTGTTATACAACAAAGGTATTATCTCCTTTCTTCACTAGTGAAATATACACCTACCCTGAAATAGAATTTCACATAACTTATTTGCTGGTGAAAATTCTCAAGATTCTTAAAATGAACACACATCTAGTTTTTAAAACTAGTTTATAATAAAAATTGAAGTTTCTTTTTTAAAAGTGTTTGCTTCAAGCCTGATATACTAAATTTGATAATGCACTTGATATTTAGTACAATATAAATACATGGAAAAATTAGAATCTTTATTAAATTTTGTAAAGATTGCCTGCTTTTTTATGCCTTTTTTTTAAAGTTAAAAAAGAAGTAATTGATCCTGTTACTAATGAGTGTTAAGCATATTCATTTTCCCTGAAAGGGAATCTGAAAGCAAAAATCTGTTTTCCCAAAATGCACACTTAGTTTTCAATTAATAAAACTTACAGATGATTACATTTTATTTTTAAACTGTATTAAACCTATGAGATTCCAAATGTGAAAAATTGTACTACTATTGGGTTCTTTTCCAACCAATATATTTTTGACACTGAAATGTTTTTTTCCTTATAGGCTAGAATGTTAGCAGAATTGGTGAAGTGTAGCAAAAATATAATTCTTGTTTCAAAAGAAGACTGTGTATCTGTTGGTTTTCAATTGTTTTCAATTCTTGTTACTGCCTTGGCCTTGTCTTTTCCTGAAAACAATTCTGATGTGGAATCTCAGGTAAACATATTTTATTATTCTATTTTTATTTTATTTTTTTTAATCCCCTAAATCAATTCATAAATTTAATTCTCAAATTTCATAGAATTTGAGCTTTTTTTAACTTAACACTATAAAACAATGACTTGATTTACCTCAAGGTAAATACTTAGAGGAAAACTTAATGGACAAATCTTAATAAGATGAAAGATGTTCTGAAAGATTTTTTTTTTTTCTGCTAAAGTAATCTACTGCCAAGTGAGCAGACACCTTTTCCCACAATACACTTGTCTAACCTTTGCTTTTTTATGTCTTTCTCTTTAAGGCAAGGAGTTGTCTCTGTGACCTGACTCTTATGCACCATATGACCCCTGGATCCTGTCAAATTTATGCTCAATACAGTCACCGGTTAGTCAACAAGCTGAAGGAAAATTACACAGACTGGACAAGTACTTCATTTGAAGTCAGAATCTTCGAAACAATTTTCTTCAATGTTGGGGGTAATTTTTTTTTTTTTTTTCTTATTTTTGTTCTGCTTTTAAAAGGGTTCTTCATGGAATCTTTGTCCAGTCTAAAATTAGAATACTACATCATGCTTAACTGTAAAGTTTTCATGTTGAAAAGCATTTAAAATTGAAATTGGTACCTGAATTTTCAAACAAGAACAGTCTATGCCATTTTAGGATTTTTAAAAATTTATTATAAATCAAATAGCCATGAAGTAGCTGAGCAAGTTGCATTTGTAGGTAATCAATAGTAAGCAACCAATTCACTTGGTCATTGGTATTTGAAGTCTTGGACTAAACAAAGCTCTGCTTAGTATATAACTCTCTTCTATTTAGTGAACAAGCATTAACATGTTTTCTTTAGTCATTTCTTGGAAAATTCTTGTACAATTGTGACATGTCCAGAAATGTTCCTCTTTGGAAAAGAAATTTTAACTGTTAATCACTCAGCCAGTAAGAATTATACAAGGCTTATCTGTCTGTTAGCCTATTTTTTTTTTCTCCTTTTCAGTTGATGTTTTACCAGAGTTGGTAGATGATCTCATTGAAGTTATGTGTTGTTGCCTAAATCCTGACAAAGAAGACCAACTTCAAATGCGAATGATGGCTATGCTTGTGGCTTTACTTTCTCAACATATGTCCAAAACAGCGGTGCACCCACTGCGCCACAACTCTTTATTGCTTCTAAAAAAAATTGTCATACCGAACTTGGTTTGGAGGGCTGGACGGATAGCAAAATCTATTCGTTTCTCTGCAATATCTACTGCTTGGTCACTATTCCAATGTGGCTGTATCTCTGATGAAGATGTAAGCATCTTTCCATATTAATTATTCTCTCCCCTCTTCTTGAGTGCCATTAAATTCCTCTGTAAAAAATAGTACAACAGCTTCACCATACTCAACTATTTTTTTTTTTTAATTCGGAATTTTCCCTCTGTCATGTTATTTAACCCATAGCTGGGGGAAGAAGAGATGGATTTATGCTGACTTCACTTTCTGTGCCAATAACTGCTATGCTATACACACAGCCATCCCATTAACTATCAGTCAACCTTTTTAAAATTATCCTCCTCCCCCATTAAATAAAAAAATTCCTTGCTAACACTAGAAAGACTAATATTAGCATTTTGCTTCTCTTGCATGTTTGCTTTCTTCCATCAAACTTTCTTAATTATCTGTATTACAGAAATGCTTGGAGATTGTTCATAAGACATTGATTCCACATTGGCTATTAGATCTATTTATCTTTAATGAGAAATAATTTAATATAGGCAAGTTACAGATTAAGGTAATCTCTGGGCACTTCTGTAATAGATATAGACAAATATTACAGTTTAACAAAAAGGCTTTCCACTTCTTGAGCTAATGTGTTTGTATAATTTTAAATAGTTTAGTCAGAAGTGTTAAGTGGCTAACATTATAATAAACCTGCAATGGATTTAATCATGAAACATTATTCAAGAACTTTTATAGTTCAAAGGAAGCACAATATCTTACAAATTATTTTTTATTTCTCTTTTCAGCTGATGAAGATAATAGATGAATTGCTCCCCCAATTAATGACAACTCTGCAAGATGATAATAAAAATACTCGTCTTCTCACCTGTCGACTACTCATTCGTTTACTGGAGAAACTTAGTTGTATTGAGCCACCAAATTATGATATGTTGCATAGCATCTACCCTCATCTCTTGACTCGCTTGGATGATAATGAAGATGATATCCGCCTGATGGTGACCAATGTGTTTCTGGCATATTTTGATGCTTTAAATCCTCGTAAATATGATGTTGGCCTATTTCGAGCTCACTTGGAAGCGTTGTATAAAGGCCTTGTCATTCACCTGGATGACCAGGAGGTAAAAATTCAAAAAGCAGTATTTGGTAAGTAAATAACATACCCAAGTCATTTGCAAAAAGTGAGAAAATCAGTTGAAATACAGGGATTCAGTTTTTAGGTACAGTGGTTATATCAATAAGTAGATTATATAGTGATTTCTAAACATAGCTCAAATGTGGCACAAGGCTGAAAGTATGGAGCACCCAGTGACGATTGAACTCAATACTTGGTCACAATTGTTCTAGCAAGACAAGCTTGCTAACCATTACACCATGCTAAGTGCCCCAATAAGTAGATCATATGGTTGATGATGTTATTTACTTCAGGCCTCTTCGTGCAACAGAGGTCCAGAAGTGGAGGCCTCTTTCAAATATCGTACCCCTCCCCCTCCACTGGAAGTAACGAGTTTTGGTTTGGAATAATTCATTGCTGTAGTCAGCTTAAGAAATTTTTGCTTTTTACACTTGGAATAATTTAACTGAACTAAGTACAAGATTTCTTTGAACTTGGTATATTATGCCGCAAAAGCAAATTTTTTTTTTTTTTTTTTTTTTTTAAACTGAAAAGAAAAAAAAAATTAGGAAACTTTTAAGTTAATTTAACATTCTTCCAAAATTTTTTCTATTCACAAAAGCAAATACATGACTGATAATTTTTTTTTTCATTATCTGCATTTCTGTTTCTTATAGAAATAGTGAAACTAAATGATGCATTTTTTTTTTTTTTTTTTTTTTTTCTGAGTAAAAATGTCTTCAGACTAATAATTGTTTTAGTAATGGGGTATCATTTGCTTACCCACTATTAATCTGATATATAGATCTGTATATTTGGAAGATCTTTCAGGATTTCCAATATAATTGGGAATTCTGCAGCAAATATGAAAATGCCTTATACAAGAAATTGTTTTTTATTTTAATAGTCCTCTTCCTAAACTGTACAAGCTGATACATTTTATAAGCACAGACATTCTCTAATTTACTTATACCAGAATATTTTTTTTTCTTTTCTCAAGATCATGTCTTTTTGTTCTTTGTAGATGTGCTGATGAAGGCTGGTCTACTTGATAAAGGTTTGCTCATAACTGAACTTGAGAGAATAATGCACAAACATCGAAGGCAAAACTATTGTAAACTACTCATTGAAAAATTTACACATAAATCCAGAAAATGAATAACATCACAATTCAACACAAATTCATTACAATCTCCTCCATTCGTTCAAACTTTCTGCTTTGCTAAAAGCATTGTATTTAATTTCAATGTCATAAAATAAAAGATTTGTATAATTAATTTGTTCTAGTGTATCATAAAATTTTAAGTCCCTAATTTACAAAAATGTATTGAAATTCTCATTCTTTGTAATTTTCAAATTCTAAACCTTGGGACTCGCCTGGTGGGATTTATCTTCTGTATCTGCACCAAATACACTGGCTACATCATCATTGTACAGCACAGGAATTGTCCATTGACAGGGTTGTGATGACAATCACCCCCAGTCTCTCCTACTCTGGTGAGAGTGCCAGTCATGTTGCTTGTGTTAAAAAAAAAAAAAAAAAAAAATTGGAATCGGTCTTGAATAGTGTTGTTCCCCCCCCTTATTGATTTTAATGATTAGAAACAACAATCAATCAAGATAATATATACAATTTTCTTTTATTCTTTCTTTGTTTTAGGTTTTAATTTTTCTTTAGTCACAATAACAGCAACAGTGATAACTGAAAAAGAAAGAAAGAAAAAAAGTTAAAAACTTCCTAATGCATAAAGACAATGTTCAGGGAGTTCATCTTAATCATTTCTTAGTAACTAACACAATTCATAGACTGGGTTCTTATTACCAACTGTAAATTAACTACATTCATGTCTTTGGGGATTTTTTTTTTTTTTATTTCAGATTATAATAATTGCCTGAAATCTGTTTATGTTTAAAATCTTTATATGTTCAGAAGATTACCAGTCTTATTAATGGTAAAAAGTCACTTAATGAATTTTAAATTGCAATAGCAGGTTTTCTAATTTAGGTGATTTAAAATCTTAAGGTATAAACTATGCTAGAAATATATATCACTCTTTGCAAAACTAATGACTAGAATTAAAAGTTAAATGGACAAGACATTATTATTGTCCTTCACCTGAGTTCTAAGGTGTCTCATACAATGAAGTGAAGGATTATGTAATTTTTTTTCTTTTTTTTTTTTTTTTTTCTTTCTTAAGAAATTTTCCAAGGCCATCTTGTTTATTAATTTTGCACATTGTGATTACCTGCCCCCTCACACTTTTACTGCATAATAAAAAAAAAAATTGTAACAAAACATTAATTTTAGAAATTAATAAAGACAAATTAGTTAAACTTTATTTTTCTAAAAGAAATTAATTTCAACCTTTCAGTTTAATTATCTTGAATAATTTTACATGGAAATGTTCTAATTTTCATGCTCAGTAACATTCATTAAAAAATTGTGCTGTGTTGATTTCTATATTAAAAATATTAATGCATTTCAACAAAATTAAAAAAAAAAAAGTCTTAATCAAAAAATTAATTTACAATTATTGGATTCACATGACTTGTTTTTAATTCTTGTATTTTCAATTTAGAATTTGATAAAGAGATACAAATGAATGGTTAAAGGTTCATTCAATTTACTGGTTTAATAAGTTTTTGAGAGCATGCGTACGTATACTACACTTATCAATAGTGTCAAGGTTTTAATATGTATTGGAGAATAAAAATAATTTTAAGAAATTAGTTTCTTTTAGAATAAACATAAAATTTTAATGAATCTTTTCATTGCCAGAACAATCTTGAGTCCTGATCTTTCCAGGCACAAAGAAGGTTTAAGATTTTTTTTTTTTTTAATTTCAAGTCTACTCACCAATAACAATAAGGGCAATTACCATAAGTGTGAGTGGAATCGTAACTGCATAAGACCTTGGCAGGAAGAAGGAATGTATCTTTTCATGAGGTGCAATAAATGGCTGGAAAATGGAGAAAATTTAAGGAAGATTAACTGGAGCTGATATTTCAATATTGCAGCCTCTGCAAAATTACTTGTCCACCTAATGCCAACATTTGTAATTCTCTATTTTGCTCTTGAGTTCACAAAATCTTACTCTCATTTAAGACTTTTTAATTTTTATGAGGAAATTCCAAACCGGATTTACTTTAAATAGTTTGAAAGTTTTTCAACATTTGAAATATAACTAAAATTATTTAGTGTAATCAGTTATGGTAGTAAAAAAAAATTCCCAGTTAACTTAATTTGATTGTCTAAAAGAAATTGTTAAAAGTTAATGGACAGCAACAAAATCAATTATGATTGGAATGGTAAAAGCCTTTTTCTAAACAAAATGGGATTAATTAAATATTTGGGATATGGTGATCAATTTCTCACTATATAGGTAAGAGTGCTCAATATTAGATGTGTAGAAATATAAAAAGTGGTCACTGAGTGGACAGTCTTAAACTCTGTTATATATATATATATATATATATATATATATACACACACACTAGCAATACCTTTGAAAAGTTTTCAAATTTGAATTTTTCTGATAAATCATAATTCTTAATTGTTTTGAATAAGCTCTTTGTAATTATAAAATACCGATGGAAATTCCACTACTGCATCATTTAAATATTTGAGCTTAACAATATTGCAATAACAATCATAAATATGATTACAGGTTATTATTTAAAGTAAGAGGGTACAATTGAAAAGATTTTCCATTTCATAAATGCAGATGTTAAATACATGTGTCATTGTCTCCTATCTTCTCTTCATTAAAACGAAACCGTATTTGTGATACATCTTTTTCTCCTGTATTTTCTTGCAATCAAAATGGAATGGCAAGGAATAACATAACTTGCTAACCAAGGAACAAGCAGAATTGATACAGTTAAGTAAATTGCTTTAGCCATGCCATCTACTATTATGATTGATAAACAATAAGACAAGCAATTGTTGTCATTTAAAATAGTGAATTATTTGTCTACATTATTTTAAGCTTTTATATGTATATTGAATGGGTTGGCATATGACCACTATTCACAGGTGTGATCCCACTACTGCCTGAGATGGAGACTTTTGTCTGCTGTGTTTCTGCCCTAAACTGAGCCGCCCCTCCTTAGTCAACCTGGTCAGTTTGAGGTCCCTCCAGCTAGTCATATTGATGACAGGCCTGACAGTAGTTTGCACTGATTATTGAACGGGAACATCTCGTGCCAATGAGAGCCAAACATGGCACGCCATTCACACGTACCCTGACTATGGGCAAATCTGTACTTACTGATTGACGGGGGGAAAGGGTGGCAACAGTTCCGCACTAGATGGCCCAGATTGTTACAGCAATAGCAACGTGGTTTGCTACGATTCCCGCTCCCCAACCACTTCTCTCATAAGTGCAGGAGTCAAAGTAATACTGGAAGCGGGAGTTGTAGGAAACCACGTTGATATTGCTGTAACAATCTGGGCCATCTAGCACGAAACTGTCCGGAGGGAAACAAGCTCGGGGGCAAGGAACTTAAAATCTTTTTTTGATAAAAAGCAGGCATGTAGATGCAAAATCCAAAATGTTTATGCAGTTTAATACAATGGTACTATTTATCAAAATTTTGAAAGTGTTTTCGTACATGCATTATCAAATCCCCAAATTTTCTATATTTTCAATTTTTGTTGTTTGAATTTATTTCCTTTTTGTCTAACAATCAAATAAAAAAGCACAAGTTTTCCTTGTGGCAGTAAAAGTGGGTGACTAGGAAAGCTGATACTAATGGCATGGAAGTATTTCATCAAAATAGGTAAAACACTATTTTAGTATCTAAGTTACTAAAACTTCAGAAACAAATGGACACCACTCACCAGCCATGGGTTTGATACCCTACTGAATATGATTTTGTTTGCTAAGTGTTGTTCCAAGTACACCAACTGCAGGATTCATCCCTATAACACAGCCATTACCAGACAACCAATCAAAAATAACCAAAATATTTTAATATAAATGTTTGAAAATACCAAATTTTCAGACATGGTGGTAGCCGTGATATCATGAAATTTCTTCAAAAGTACAAAATGGTATTTATGGGACCTGATTTTCGGCGCTGCCTCCCTTCCACACACTGAAATATCAGTGGTATTTTAAAATTTCACAACCTCCAAATTTATAGACCCAAAATTGATTTTCATTTTTCTTGCCAAAAAAAATGCACAGTAAAATAAAATTAGATAGGAAATATTCATAAGTTTGATTTCTTGTTTAAAACATTTGATGAGTGGCAAAACTAGTGTTGGTAAGCAAGCACAAAGATTATTTTATTCATCAGTTCAATAAACTTGATATTCATGTAGAATAAAATATCAGATTTATCTTCCCTTTGTTGAACAGTGGTGAACATTTCTAAGATATTTAAAGAATTTAGTGGTCACACTAATGTTAAGTCATTTTTAAGTTTTTGTTTTAATGAATTGACACAAAAAAGTTTTTTTTTTTTATATACTGTCACTTTTTTTTTTTTTTTTTTTTAACTATTTTCCTAGTTTTGTTGTTTATTTGTTTTTAATAAGAAACTAATAGGGGTGGGTCAAACAAACTACTTATTAAATTAAAACTACTTACTAAAACAATCACCCAGACTGTATAGTAAGCAAAAATAGTGACTGCCAAAGCTACCATCGTCCATCCAACAGCTTTGTCGAAATTAGTGGCCTGAAAGGATAAACATTTACAGAATAGTGTTACAAACAACTTTTAAGTATTATTCAAGTAACATGAACTCATTTTATTTATGGAGTTCACAAAAAGAAAAAAGTTATTTCTAAAATGCTAATGTTTGGATGGATATGGATCAAAATGTTTGCTACTCTAAGCATAATTATTTTGAAATAGACAAGAATTCTCATTAAAAAAAATGATGAAAATATTAATCCAAACAATTAAGGAAATATTTATTTAACTATAGATTAATAGATGAACTGTTGTACAACAAGTAATATTAAGAATACTTTTATACAGTTAAAAGAATCAAATTGAGAATGCCAGAACTGGTTGAAATGACATCTTAAAAGAGAAGAAATAAAAATATTTACCATATTTTTTTCAGTACTTTATTTTGGTCTGAAAAAATGAATATAAAATCTAACAAATCATTAAATAAAATACCAAAAAGTTAAGATGAGAAAAAGTTTAAACAAGTCACAAATAAAATTTTATTTTAGTTCGCATCAATAAACAAAATTAAATTCTCATGAAACAAATTTAGCCATCACGAAAAAAAAATTAAAAAAGAAAATTCTCATGGAGATATGATAAAATACTAATAGTCAGATTTATCGAAAGTTGTACACGTGTATTGAAATTATAATCAGTTGATATATTAGATTGGGGCAAAATTTCTCGGCACCAGGTGGGGAGTCGTTTTTTAAATCAATTTAGAGAGTAATATATCTTGGTAAAAATCATTTTTCATTCTGTGATCATCCATTAAAGAGGATCTGATTTTTTTGATTTTTTTTTTTTTTTTTTTTTTTTTTTTTACTAATAATAATACTAACCAGAAGTCCACACCTAGTAATTAAAATAAAATTTCTAGTCCCTACTTTTTATATTTCTACAAAGATAAAATCAAGAAGATGATTGTTTAAAAAAATAAAAATGTTTAAAGATTTCAACACATGAAAAATTTTCCTGAAAACTGAAATACTGTTTTTAAAACAAATTTTTAAGGCAATCCCATTTGTGTTGTGTTGTAATCTTTGTAAAACTTGTTTTTTCAGCAGAGATACATCAACAATTAATCGTTTTAGAAATGTAAAAATTAGTCATGAAAATATTGGTGGTTATTACAAAAAGAATAACATTTTCTCAGATTTTTTTTTTTTTAATAAAAAAAAACCTATTATAAAATTAAATTCACTGATAATGATAAAAAGAATCTGTGGAGAGTCATGATCGTGTTAAAGTAATTAAAAATAAAATTGCATTATAATAAGTAATAATCATTTAATTTCAAAGAGCAACTTACTGAAAAATTAATTATTAAAAAAAAAAATGTAATTATTTAGTTTTGATTAGGTAATTATTTACATGATTTACATTGTCAAATTGTTGTCCCCATCTTCATTACCATATTCTTGACGTTTTGGCCATCATACACTCCAGCCTTCTTCAGGTGATTTCAAACTGAACACTTTATTTTGTCTACCAGGCTAGATTGTTCTAATTCCATGTACCATGCCTCTTCTAGATGTTTCATTTATCACCCTTTAACTAAACTCTCCAAGTTTTTGTTCACATTGAACTCACAACTCTTTGGGTCAAGTCACTGGATCCAACCAATGCTTTTATCCACTGGGCCATGTGTCCTTGAGGATATCAGTATATGAATTTTTGGGACTTATAAATCTAATGTCTCAGTTAAATTTTTTTTTACCAGAGCTCATATTGCAATATTTGCTCTTATTATTGCTTTTCTGTATTACTGGTTCCCATATTGTATTCATTTCTATGCTTGGCCAGAAGAGATTTTTGTGGCCTAGCATATGTGCTGATTCCTTAAGTTTTCATATTTTCTAATGATGTTCTTATTATTTCAACCTCATCCCACAGGGGCAGTGATCTCTTCTCTTCACATGTGGTCAGATACACCTGATTTTTCTATTTCCCCTCATGTTACAGCTTTACGATGTTCCTGCAGTTTTACCTTAAGGGGATGGCCTGTTTCTCCTTTATATTTCTTACCACAGCTGCACAGGATGGTGTACACACAGTCCTTAGTCATGTTGTCATCTATGGTGGGGGATTCACTCAGAAGAGGTGTCTGCGAAGTGTCAAACCACTTTTGAAGGTCATCCTGATGTTGCATGGACCACAGATCTTTTTTTGAAGATGTTTTCTGAGTGTTGTTATCCTCATGTACCCTTCTATCCCAGTTTGTCAGAGCTGCTGCTATGTACCCAAAGTAGTTGTTACATTGTAGGGTACTGCTTATACTAACCATTTCTTGTTCATATGTCTCTGGGTCTCCACTTATGACTTTTGCTCAATGTTGTAAGCAAAAGCTGATCCCTTTCTTTACACTGTATGGGTGATTGAAGTTGAGGTATATCTTGAACCCATGCCCTGTTTGAGTTATTAGTACATCCAGAAATGCAAGTTTGTTGTTTTCTCTCTCCATTGTGAACTGTATCAATGATCTTATTGAGTTCACATGGTCCAATAGTAGCTGGACTTCTTTCTGGTGTGGCCAGAGTATGAAGGTGTCATTACATAACTCAGCCATAGGGTTGGCTTTAGTGAAGTGGATTCTAATGCCCTTTCTTCGAAGTATTCCATGTATACGTTTGCCATTGCTGGCAATAAGGACAAGCTCAATGTTAAGCCTTTATCCTGTTAATGCATGACTGATCTCATTCTTAAGTGTGTTGTTTATATACAGAAAGTCATCATTTCCATCAGGTTATCTATTGGTATACTGGTCTGTTCTAAGGATTAGTCTGAGGCCAGTCTGTCCCTGACTACCAATAGTGCCTCCTCTGTGGGTACCTTGGTGAACAAACTCACCATGTCCAGGCTCACCATCTGGTTTGATTGGATGGGAGTATCTTTGATTATTCCCAAAAAGTGGGCAGAGTTTCGAACATATGAAGGTGACATGGGTCAATTATATCTGCAAGAAAGTGACCCAGAGGGTGGCACATAGAGCCTTGGCAGCTAACAATTGACCTGAGTGGAATACTGTCTTTGTGAGTTTTGTGGACACCTGTGTGAGGTAGGTCGGTGTAATGCTGTGACAAGTGCCTGTATGTCTTAGGTAGGAAGTGGTCCTTGTTCTTGATTAGGATCTGCGACAGTTTTTGTTCTGTTTTCATTGTTGGATCTTTATTTTACAGTAGCTATCATTTCTAATAAGTTCTTCCAACTTTTCTGTATATTCTGATTTGTCCATCATTACAGTCACATCACCTTTGTCAGCTAGTAGTTTGATGATGTTTTTATTAGGGTTCTGATTGCCAGCTTCTCTAGTTTCATGATGTTTGATTTGGGTGGCTTGGCTTTCTCCAGTATCAGTCTCACTTTCCATCTTAGCTCATCTGCCCAAGCTTGAAGGATGTTCAAAGCTATTTCCTCGATTCAAGCAATGATGTCCAAGTATGGTATCTGCCTGATGGTTGTGGCAAAGTTTAGACCCTTATTTAGTACCAACTTCTCTGAGGCACTCAGATGGTGTTAAGTGATGTTGATTACCGCATTTACTGGGGGGGGTGACAGACCTTGTGCATCACTTTTTAATCCGTTTTATTTTCGTACTTGATGGGTCTGCATTGAATTCATGCCTGAAGGATTTATCCAGATCATGCTGGATCCTCTTTCAGTCTTCTTTATCAGTAATTCTGTTGGAGAAGGCTTCAAGCCTCCGGGAGATATCAGATTGCAGTTTTTGTTTTATCCAACAGTTGTACTGAATTCTTTCTCAGACAAGGGCATGTCCTGCATTTTTTGTGACAAGTTGGGCTCTCCTTGAATATTGTAACAAAGATGAGGATAACAGTCTGAACAATGTAAATAATTACAATACCTCATCTCAGAAATATACACTGATTAAATGCTTAATTGTAAATTTGAAAATTGAAGTAAGTTGAATTAAAAAAAAAAAAAAAAGTATTTCAGACCTAAAAAGAAAAAATGGCAAAATATTAGAATAGATTGATTTTTCATAAATTATTTTTTTTTTTTGGTTAACTTTTTTTAACAATCCTGTTTAACATCGAAGAAAAAAAAGACGGTGATTTAATTGGAGGAAAGGATAAAATTTAAATTTAATTTTTCGTGCAAAAATATTTTCAGTCATAGAAACTAAGATTTTATTTTCTTACATTCGAATGTTAAAAGAAGTAATAATAACTAAAAAAGAGTTTATGTCAGTGGTTTGTGTTCGAGTCCTGACAACAACAAAAAAATAGATTGGGAACGCTGATTTTCAAGGTAGGCGTGTTTGCTTAAAGAAACTTTATCGCACTTAGCTAAAGGCACTTAAAAAAGGCAAACGTCTAAAAAGAGGGAAGTAATATACTTAGATACTATTATTATTATTATTATTATTATTATTACTATTCTGTCTTAAAGCTAAATTGAAAGCAATTTGTCTTTTTAGGATTTTTATAGAAAAGAAAAACAAAGTTTTCTGAAAAATTAGAGACAAGTTTTAATTTTCAAGTTAATCGAAGCATTCAGTTAACTAACAATTAACTTTCATTTTCTTCATTGTTTTAAACACGAGTACCATAAAACAAAAAGATAAGAAATAAAAGAAATTCAGCATATTGCATGCATGAAACAGGAGAGAAAAAAAAATGTAAACACAAAAACCGAAAACGTAAATGCTTTTTTTCATACTTTAACTTAACAGTTAACTGAACATTACAAGAATTTTTAAAGACACGTCAACAATTCTTCCTCGTTGTCGTCAGGAATCAATTTAATAAACAACTCATTTAGTAAGCACAAAAATAGTTAGTAATAAAATGAATAGATGAATAAATTGTCAATATACCTTCTTTTTTTTTTAAATCTTAATAAAAATAAAGTGGCTTTTTCGTTTTTAATGTGGAAACGTGTCGCTACGGCGGCCACTAGAGGGCGTCAATAATTTTATCAAGCTGACAGCAAAAAAGCAAAAATCTTCCGGGTGAAGATAAACAAAACAAAACCTGAAAGTGAAAATAAATAAATTATAAAAATGAAGCAAATTAGATTAGAGATCAACCAATTTTACTTCTTCGAAAAAAACTTTTAAAAAATATTCGAAAAACCTATGGAATATCGAAATATAGTTTTAAAAAAAAAAAAGATTAAAATTCAAAATAGTCATAATGTTCCCTAGGGAACATTATTTCTGTTAGTGTTAGGCTAATAGAAATATGTGTAATTCGCTAATTGTTAATACTGTGTAAAAATTAAGTGAAAAGGAAAAGTACAAAACTAAAAGGTTTGAGTTTGAGAGAGAAATAATCTCTCGAAATTAGCTTTTCTTTACCTTTTTTTTATAAACACATTTTTAGATAATTCCAGAGTTCAGAGAGAGATAAATGAAATAAGAAGAGTACAAACAAACTTACAAGTGTAAATAAATGATGCAGCAAAAACTAAATTCAAACGTTGTTTACTGTAGTAGTGTTATTGTTCAGCCTGAATTTCATTCAGGTCATCTACAATTAAAAGTCAGGAGGATTAATGGGCAGATTAAAAAAATGATCCTACAAAAATAAATTGGATGGGGATATTTTATCTGATTATCAGCACAAGAAAAGGAAAGGAAAAATACGACCAATAATACCATTGGTTCTCTTTTCTTTATCATTTTCATCTGTATCATTTCGGACTCTCTCTCTTTTTTTTTTTTTTTTTTTTTCTTCTATTCATTGAATTCTTCCTTTTTTTTAATCATTCTTTAATCTTTTTACTACAGTAGAGTTGGCTCTCAGTATCAGTGAAGATTAGTTTCAGGACTCAAGTCTTCTATAGACTATAAAATGGTGTAGTATTTTCATAACCAAGGCACATCCTACTGTTTACTTAAAATAATCCGTAAAATTACTTATTTCATACAATGTAAATGCTAGGCAAGTAGCTGTTAAGTAAGTGTTGTGTGTATGATAAAGAAATAATTTCACCGATAAATCGATATCTAAGGGGAAAAACTTTGTACCAATAATAATGTCATAGTGTAGGAAATTCAGTCGTTCAGGGTTTTTTTATATTAAAAACCCGAACGTCCGAATTCCGAACAATAGTAAAAAAAGAAAGAAAACATGATCTCATGCCTGTTAAATAATTTGTATTTAAATATGTACATGTTGTGGTGTAATGGATATCGGCTTAGAGTGAGAACTCGGAGAGATGAGTTCGAATTCCAGTTGGATTCACTTATGTACAAATACCCTTGGTAAAGGTATGAATCCAACTCTTCCCCCGACTATGGGTTAAATAGCGGAACAGACTGGGTTCTTTAGCCTTGATTGGCAACCAGTCTACCACAGAAAGAAATGGCAACCTAGTGCAGGAAAAAATTTGCCTCGTCAGTAATGTATCGAAAGATACATGGTCGCCCAAGTGTGCATCACGTATGGCACTTAACTGACTCACTGACATGAATTCAAAAGAGTCAAAACAAAAAGGTTTACAGAAAAAAATGAGTGGTTTAGAAAAGATTTTTAGTAGTTGACCAATAGTAAAAAGCTATAGTCAAGAAAAGACTTTGATTGTCATCAAAGATACACTGACTGTCAATTTGTTTGAAGTCACCAACACATGTTTCTTTCAGCTTGTACTCAGGGCAAGCAAAAGTCATGTAGCCACATCTTCTTGTTTTTTTTTGAACAACTTGGAGAGAGCTGCATTTCTGCTCTTAAAAATAAAAATCTGTGGGTTTTTATAAGAAAATTTTCCCAAAAATAGACTTGAGAAAAATAGGGTTTTAGTTTTCTCTGATTGGTCAAATATTTCACATGGAGATGTTAATTTTTAACTTTGGTTTAAATGGTGTGTCTTGTATTGTGGAATCTTTTTCCATGTTTGTAAATATTGTCTGTTATTGGGTAGAAAATAAAGTTTGGGCGTGTTTTAATATGGTATGTATGTAGATATGTAATTGTGTTGGAAATGTGGTTTATTTCCAATTATAGTGCAAAAAGTTATTTAAGTCTAAACAAAATAAAAACCTAATATTAATTCGGGTTAGACTGAGAAGAAATAGATTTTATGAATTATAGCTGACAGTAACACTGTTTGGTCAGTGAATGCCAAATGTTTTTTGCATGGAAATGGTTAATTTCACTGATACTATTATAATTATCTCCAAATGTATGGTAAAACCATAAATTATATAATAGATGTGCTTACCAGAGAGCTGGGATTCTTAAAATGGGTGGTACTGTCCTACTAGGAGTAATAGAAAGATCAGCAGATGGTGAGGAAAAGTGGAAAGTTAGAAAAAAGGTGGTTGTAGGGCAGCAGGGTAGCATTAGAATCAAGTAAGAATTTTCTTTCTTTTTTTTTTTTTAGAAAATTGATATGAAAATGTTGAGAAAAAAATGGTGATGAGGGGGGAGTCAAAAATTGCAGTGCAGTGCTCGCTGGCAGGCCAGCTGTTTTTTCTTCTCCTTCAGTCGCCTCAAGAAAATGAATTGCGTGACTCTCTTTCTCAGCTGTTACACTGGGCAGTTGTGAAACAGACACCAACTCAGCTGCGTCTACTTTGACTTCCTGTTTGTTCATCTGTCAATTTGTACATCCAGCTCTATTGCATGCAGTCCACCGAATGACTCCTAATTCAGTTGTACTGCTGGCACCCCACTTTTTATGCTATTCTAATACAGCCAAAATTTGCATGTGTAAATATTGTCTCATTTTGGATGAGATCAGCGTGCATAAATTGCATCTTTAATAGCAGCCATATTTCTTTTTGTCATCACTTTGCAGGCAAGACATGTTCATGCTCGTTTCAAATTCTGAGGTAAGTCATGTCTTTCGTCACAGAAAGGATCTCAGTCACCTTCACTGAATGTACATGTATGCTTTACAAAGAATAAAATTAACATAAGATTTTATTTTGCTTTCCAAATGTTTGCATCTTCCTGATGTAATCTAGACAGGATGTACCACACACCAGCCAAATTTGTTGGTGCAGTGACATAGCTAGGACCGGTGCATGGGTCTCGCCACCCCCTCACAAATCTATGATAAAGGGCCCCCACTCTGCTACATCTCAATTTTCATAAGATAGTATTTATATAAAATACAAATTTTATTGTAGTTTAATTATGTACAATAATGGATCATATACAATATTGGTGAACAATTCAACAAGAAAAATCTAAAATAAATACAATGTATCTAAATATAAATTAGAGAGATGTCATAATAGATCATTCCATCTTAAATAAATCAACAATGGTAATTTTTAACATCAACTTGAGGTTTTTCTTGTTTCAACTAAGTTGAATAATTTTAACACATTCAACATTATAGTTAAAAAAAACAGTGAATTTAAATAGTATTTTTTCAAGACTTAAGCAAGACAAATTCACAGATTTGGACAAAATAAAGGCCCTAGAATGATGTCAAAATCTACAAAAATGTTCATGCTTTTATAATCAGTTGTGCTTAGTTTAATTTGTAATATATATAAATGTAAGTAAGACAGCGAGGGTCACAAAGCATTGCCTAGGACCCCTAATCAAGCTTGGGCTACATCTCTGGTTGAGGAGTTCAGAGGTAGTATATATCAGCCCTGGATATAGCCATGGATGTTTGTGTAGCAATATCAGTGTCAGCTGATATCTTGTTAAATGGAAAACAGCTGACCTGTCACAAAAATGGATTCAAACATTTATTTTCCCAATAATTATCAGTTAAGTGAAGTGAATGAAGATAAATTACTGTTTTAGATAAAAATGATAAGACAAAGAACAATATGTCTGTAAGACAGTGGTCACTACCCGTGAAAAAAGCAGAGTGGCACAGAGTGATGAGAAGATCATCTTCTATTGATGGGAAAGGGAAGACACTCGTTAGACTGTTCACCTCCCTCATCTGCTATGCTTTATCTCGGCTTTGCTTGTCTATAGCAGTAGGTTACAACCCAATAATAAAATCTGCTTACTGCTACAAATTCTTATGTTTTTTTTAATTCGTGGGAAATGATGTGGTCAAAGGGTTTTTTTTGAGCCACAAGCATTTGACTAGAAGAAACTGCACCCTGAGAATGAACCTGGTGTCTGGTCTAAGCTGCAGTGCTATATTTATCTGGTAACATCTTATCTAAATATAAGAAAAGTTGTAATGCATGTGTTTACAGGGATATATTAGTTGTTTTGAATACAAAAATATAAGTGGCTTCATATGTGTGTGAGAGGGAGGTATGAGGGATGTTGCCTGAGACCTAAGGGGGCAGCAGCCAGAAAAAAAATTGAATTCTACTATAGTATAATATCTGTCGAGGCATTTGAAACCTACCATAAATGACAATGCATTCATTATTGCTGGAAAATGCTCAGGAAAAACGATGACCTGTTTACTGATTTTCTAAATGACATCAAATCAGCTTATAAACAATAAAATCACTATTTGATGATTTAAAAAATTTTTTTGTATAAAAAAATTGTTGATGATTTTTTAATGCATAACCAGTTCACTGCCTTTAACCCTAACCCCTAACATATGCTTCCAACAGCTGGCAAATATCTAATAGAAAATGAATAGTAGATATCATACTATAGTAGAAAAATGGATGGTAGATCTCATACTATACTAGCACCAAAAAATTAGTAACCTCTTCTGAATAATAATAGAAGACTAATCTTGGAAACTATTGCCAATAAGTGACTCATAACTGAAGTCTTGTATTAGATGACTGTAGTAAGATGGAAATTTGCTAAATATTATTGTTAAAATCTAGAAGGAAAAGGTTTCCTTTAACTTTTCATTATGAAGAGAAAAACATATATTATAATTAACTAAGACATATACCATATCTCTTCAGGGTCTGGCTGATCATGGCTCTCCACAACTTTCTATCGTTTGTAGCTCTTAGCAATGTTTGTCCCTTTACTATTCTTACCAATCCCTGTTCTACTATTTACACAAGTTTGTTAGATTACTTGTTGCTTCCTTCTGCCTCCCTTGCCTTCAATATGTCCAATGGCTGTTAAATTCTCCAAACCCTCTTTACTTATTATGTATCATAATTTTCTACTGCATCTGATTTCTCCTTTTTGTCTCCATTTTCCTTTAAAACTTCCATATTCCTTACATGTTCTATCCATGGTATTCTCAGCATCCTTCTGTATAACCACATTTCTGTTACCTCAAGTTTCCTCTTTATTTGTGAGGAAATTGTCCAGCATTCACTGCCAAATAGGAGGACACCTTGTTCAAATTTAAATTCAATGATTTTTACATACACACATATACACTCACTGGCTACTTAATTAAGTACACATGAACAAGGGCCATTTTATGCAAGTTTCTAATCAGCCAATGACATTGTAGCAATTTAATGCACATAAGCATTTAAATATTGCCTTAGTAATCTGCTGATTTTTCATTTCATGCATTAGTATGGGAAAGAAAAGTGATTTAGTGACTTTGAATGCGGCATGGACATTGGTGCCAAACAGGGATGTCTGAGTATTTCAAAGACTGCTGATCTACATAACCATCTCTAGAGTTTACAGAGAATGGTCAGAAAAAGAAAAGAATCTTCCAGTAAGTAGCAATTTTGTGGGCAGAAATGCCTTGTTTATGAAAGAAGTCAGAGAAGAATGACCAGACTGGTTGAAACTGATAGAAAAGCAAGAGTTGTTTGAATAATCAATCTTTACAATGGAGGTAGGCAGAAAAGCATGTCTGATTTTCAAAATGGAAGATTACTTTTTAACAGCATTCATGAAATCTTTTGTTCCTTTCATGCTTTTCAAAAGAATTGCATCTGCATACGGAGAGTTCGAAATAATTTCATCACTTTTATTTGTTAGATTTTTCATGTTCTTAGATTCTATGATTTGTAGTTTCTCCTAAAACTAAACTAAAAATCTCTAAGCATGAAGCATCATTGTAAATGATAAATAAATTGAAGTTGATCATCATCATCAACATCTTTTGCTTTCTGTTCAATACAATCCCTTACCAGGTCATTATCTGAAATCTGTAATAAAGCAAGGTATGCATTCTGTTTGCACAAATTGATACTTAACATGTACAGTGTTTATATCTTTTTTATATTGCTTATACTTTTCCTGAGTAGATGAGCATTTAAACACAATAAAATTTTTGAATCTCTTGTAAACAAGGGCTATCTCACTTATTGCCTATTGTGGCATGTGGGGGCTGCCTTACTTTGCTTGATTCAGCAGTAGCAACAACAGAAGCAATCAGCAGGGTACAACCAAAAGTCCCAGAAGTCATAAAAATTCTAACTGAGCCCTATTCAATCTCTTTTCCATCTTCCCTTTCAGCAGCCTCTACTTTTAAGCCCAGCTCAAAGGGCTACTCACAACCCTGCTGCCAAAGACATGTGGCCCTGTTTTGGTTACTTGACTTAAGATTTCTCATTCCTTGTGGGAGCAGGCAGAGAAATCTCTCCTCAAGATACCTACTAGAAGGATAAATGACACAACCCTTGCTGCAGAAGACACATACCAGTTGTAGCAGTTTCACACATTTCCCATGGGTACAAGCAGAGAAATCTCTCTCAAAAAGAACTTTGTTAACTGGGAAACCCAACTGTTTTCTCCACAAAATACTTCTATTTTGCACTCTTTTAACCACAAAATAAAACCTGTTAGGCAGATATTTCAAGCCTTGTTCATTCTAGTCTCACCTTTAAGTCCTTAGCCACTGGTGGGTTTGCAAATTGATCTACACTACATAAGCATTTTTGCTTCAGAGAAGAAACTCGCTTGTAGAGGCTTTGGGCCCCAGTTTTCTTCCATTTGTTTTTAGCCAAGTCTTTTGCTTCTGATTTTGTAGCAGTTGTATCTACTCCAGCACTATTTTTCAGATTTAACCCCAAATCATTTGTATATTTATTTTTATTATTTTATTCTTTTTGATTTCTGATGTATACTCATTTCTTTCTGGGTCCCAACCAGAGACCTAAGATCAGAAATGGCATCTTGACACCTTCCACTGAACATTTATTTAGTGGGGGGGGGGAGAAAAACTAAGATCACATTTATTTTACATAGATAAAGCCCATTGTAAGGTGTGGGTTGTACTTGTGAGTAGGTGTTGGCTGTACTTATTATTATTATTATTATTATTATTATTATTATTATACACATGTAGTTGCCCACAGAGGGGTTGCCACTTAAAATAAAAATATAAGGAATATACAGGAAGATACTGATATCAAAAACTGAGTTACAACAAAAGTCAGAGTTCTTAATAAAAAGCCTCAAGTTTTATTATTGGCAAACAATCAACAACTTAATTCCAAATATGTACATTTGTTGATTTGTAAGAATTGAAAGGAGTCACTACTTGGCAAGAGGTGGGGAAATATTAAAAACACATAAAAATGTTCCAAAGTGTGAATGTGTAGATATGCAAATGTAGTTAGATTACTAGTCCTGAAAAAGGAGTAAGGTAACCACACTTGAGTGGTAAGTCTTTGGAAATGTTTGTGTGTTAGGATCTTTGATGAAAGGAAAAGTTAAACTCAAATAAAATCACTTGAATGAAGTGATTTGGGACTGGTAAGTAAAATCCAAAAATGGTGGTGTGCTAAATGAAAAAGATGTTGAACGTGGCATGTCATTATGTAAATCCAGAAATTGGTGGGAAACCAAATCAAGATGCTGTGTTGCAAAGTAGAATTAAATATGGTGGTGTGCCAATGAAAAGAGAGCCAAAATGTGGCATGATTGCTAAGTAACCAAACATGGTGTTTCTGCAAACAAATGTTAAAAGAATTAACATGAAAAAACAAAGCAACAAGAATGAATTTACAGTACTGGGTTGCTCAACAGAAATGACAAGATACGCTTGACTGTCAAATCCTGAGCAATGGCAAAGAAAAGAAAGGAAAAGCAGATTCACTGCATCTTCCCAAGAGAGAGGATAAGCTAAGAAGGGAAAGACAATATCTGCATCTTTCCAAGAAGGAAGAGATGAAAAGAAGAAAAGAAAGCAAATATGAATAAAAACAGGAAGGCGAAAGTTGCTTCTACTTTCTTCAGGCAACTCTTCTGGTTAGAGAGGTGATCAGTACTGTCATAATAACAGGATCACACATAAACCTGGCAGGGGTGGGGATAGTCCAAAGAGAGGCCAAGAAAGCTCTGTATACATATAAGGTTGTTATGGTCACGTAACTTGGCTTGTCTTTCCTAGTTCTTTACGTAGACATTTGGAAAACATCTTTTCTTTAAGCAAAGGTTCCTACTAATATTCCGGAAATGTTCATCAAGGTTTTATGGAATGTATATGTATAATATTTGAAACATTGAAAGTTTTGTTAGAATTGAGAAGCACTGGTATGTGGAGGTACACAACAAAACCATTGTCAGTCAAGGGAGCTAATCCATTTCTGGTTGCTAAACTGGTGGATGCAACACACATAAGGTGAGATGAATTAATATTATTGCAAAGAACAAACATATAAACTAAAAAATATTAATAATACTGTTATCTGGGTTAAATTAAAAATTTATATAAAAAAATGAATACAGGAAATTTAAGATATACTGATAAAGTCTATATAAACAGGATACAGGACAAAATCCTTAAATAGTGGACATATCCCCATATAAAGAGGACACATTCCGAATAAAGTAGAAAGAACTGTTTAGGACATTGAGTTATTTATTTCATTTTTTTTTTTCTGTTTGTTTTGACACTCCTTTCTTTTGCTTAAATGCAGCAATATGAGCCACACTGAAAACACCAATCTCAGTAATCAACATAGCAGTTATACTTCTCTTTTTATGTGCTGTGTCTCTTCCAGACATGGCCAATTATGGCTCTCTACAACTTCCTGTCTTTTGTAGATCTTAGCAATGTTTTTTTTTTTGTTTCTAATGTCCCTTCCAGTCATTGGTCTGCTTCCCTCTTTTCTCATTATGTGCCCAAGAAATTTTAACTGCTTCTTTCTGATTCAAAATGTCTTTTTCATTCTCATTTTATTTAAATGTTCCTTGTTGCTTACATGCTTCATCCATGGTATTCTCAGCAGCTTTCTATAGGATCATATCTGTTGCTTCAAGTCTTTATTGATTTGTAGGGAAATTGTTCAGCATTCACTGCAGTGTAGAAAGATTGATATAATTCAGCACTCTTTTTTTTGTTTCTAATTAAATATTCTTGTTTCTTAATCTGGCACAGGCCAGATAGATTTTATCATCTCTCAGTTGCGTCTCTGTCTTCGTTTTAGTTGCAAAATAAAAGGAAAAATTACACTGTGAGGTGCCCACCTCTGGGGACAGATGCCCAAGACTGCACCTTCTCATAGTAATAGAGTGAAGGATCAATGCTTGAACTGAGGCCAGCACAACTGAGGGTTGTGGGGACTCAGGGAATTTTTGTTCTTGGACCAAGTGTACACACTTGGGTTCCCCACATTAAACCCAATCTTATATCATGACCCGTCTCAGTGAGAAGGCTAGAGTAAATATACTTAATACTTTATTCAGCTTTTAGGAGGCATCTGTCATTATTTCAATGTGCCTTAAGCTTTCAAAAAATTTCCCAGTTACGTAAATTTCTGTATTTGCTTGATTTTGACATTTCGAATTTGTAGCTCATATCTTCAACTGTTCTTGTTGACAGCTGTACATTCTGACTTCTCATAGTTGATGTCTTTATTTAGATGCCTTCCAATTTCATTTTTGTCAACGAAAGAAAAAGTGCTGGATTGTACAACAAAAGAATAAATTGGTTGAAAAGTTGTGATAATAACAAAAGTAACATTAAAAATAAATTCAATAGTTTAAACAACTTTTGGGATGATTATAATTCAAACTGAAAATTAAAAAGTATATTTTTTTAATCTTTGGCAAACAAAGAAAAACTCAGGATTAAAAGATTTTCTATTTATTTGTAAATAAAATGATCTTCAGAAACAAGTTTTTTATTTGTCATTTTATTACTTTTTGTTCATGAAATACAAGAACCGTATTGAATAGTCATGCTAGTAAAACATTTTTAACATATATAATAAGCATGCTGTTTCAAATAAATGTTCCACCATGTATTTCTATTTTTTTATATAATTTTAATAAATTAATTTATAAATAATAATAATAATAAATTATATTTTATATAATTTTAATGAATGTACTAGTTCAAGTAATACTGTCAGGAAGTTATTTAAAAATCAATAAGTGTGTTCTACCAAACAGGCACCATGGCTATGTTGGAGAGAATTGAATCCAGCCAGTACTTGTATTTGCTATACAAGAGTACATTACATTTATTTTATATCTTTTTTGGCTTGACTGATTTCCAAAGAGAGCTCAAAGGAGACAAGGGAAAATAATATAGAAATGAGAGTTTTGTTTGATTACTAAGGGGATAAATTGTCTGAGGAGAGCTCATAGGAAATAAATATTATATCAATGAATTCCTATTTGGTTGTATTTTTTCTTAGGAATCTGATATTGTAGTTGATTGAATTGTTAATCTTGATTAACACACATCAGAACAGGAAGCTGTAATAATTTACTTTCTTTACTTCAGAACTGATCTCTGGTAAGATCTGAAACTGATCTTCTCTAATCTACTGCCATATGATCTCCCCTCCTAAGACTATCAGCCTGTACAAAGTAGGTGCTGAAAAGTTCTCAGCTCAACCAATTTCTCAAAACCTGACCAAATAATCAAACATCAGAATTAAAAAAATATTTTCTTGGTCGGACTTTTAGTATCTCCTTGTATATATTTGGAACAGTTCATTTCATTTACAATAGTGAAATTATATATGATAGAACTGACCAATGTTCGCTCATATAAGGGTGATACATTGACCAATATTTTTGTTGCATAACAACATCTCTTCTCTTGTTGTAAATACAATGCAGCGAATGAAGTTGGGATGGGAAGTTCTTCTGCACAAAGTATATTTTCAGACTATCACAATCAGACAATAACTTGTTTTATTCTGTACAATATGCTTTATCTGGTCACTGAGTCCAATATCTTGAAGATAATGAAAACATCCTTGAAAAATGTATAAAATCATAACTAGGAATATTCTTTTATGATGGAATACCCAATTAATACACAAAATGACAGACAAAAAATGCCATGAATATTCCATCAAAACCAAATTTCAGTGGAAGATCAAACAAATGAGCAGGAAGAATATACCAGAAATTACTCATGCTGCCAAGTAAATGAAGCTTCTGAAAATTTTGAAGAAGTTCTAACATCAAAGAATTAGTGCAGAAAAACAACTCTACAGAACAGCATAGAAATCAATTACAAAAACTTGACTTTCAGTGCATCTACTGTTCCAGACTCAGTGTTGCTGGAATTGATATCTGGTTATGGAGCCATTTGAGATTTTATGAACGAAGGCATAATGAAAATATTCTTGGGATCTAAAAGATAGCTGTTATTACACAGTTTTACAGTGTGAAATTTTATTGATTGATCTTGTTTAATTGTTTAGTGGCATGTCAAATTCTATGGGTTATTTAATACTGAAATGTAAACATTTTGAACACGATTGTATATCTTCAAATACAAATAAAATATATTGTTGGTCATATTGCTATAAAATGTATTTTTGATACTTCTACTATAGAATGTATAGTTGGTATATCTTAATATAAAATATATTTCTGGTCATTTTGAATTAAAATTGTATTGTTGGTCATTATACTATAAATATGTATTGTTGGTAATTTTTTTATATAAAAAAGTATTGTTGGTATTTTTACTATAAAAATGTATTTTTATATTTTCATAGTGTTTTCTTTTAGTTTGGCAGTTCACTATTTGCTCATAGCTGGGACCCTAACATGTGCTGCCACCTTGGGTCAGGGTCGATCTGGGAACAATAGCAAAATCTCTAATGCCTTGATCATAGGCATTGCTGTCAGATGTAGGTGTGAAATTTGAAAGAAATTTACATTTCTTAAATGACATAAAATAATAATAATGGCACAGAATACTGAGTTCTAATTACAATTCTGTTGGGCTCATAAAAATAAATTATTATCAATGAAATGTTCACTTATTTTGATTCCTTTCAACTGTCAAATGGAATTAAGATGAGATAAATCTTGTATTTTCATAAAAAGTTCAAAATAATGATTAATACTTCTAATTTTGTGATGAACTTTCACAAACAACTGTAGATAGATAATTGTATATCTCTCTAAAGTAGTAGAATTTTTGTTCTTTCAGCTTTCTTTTCTTTCAATTTCATTCTTTTCAGCATCACCAGCAGTGAATTTCAGTTTTTCTTTTGTTCAGATCTCAGAACCAGCCAACAATTTCCCTGTGAATGCTGAAACCTCTATGCTTTTTGTATTCTTTCTCTTGTTCTAAGTTCAGCTCCCAGTAATTGCCAATGATTTTTTCCTCTAAAAGCCAAATGACTTCTGCTTGTCTGACAAGCCAGACTTCTTAAAATGCTACAAATTGACTCTGATTTGAATTAGAAATGTGAACTTACTTTCCCTATTGGTTTAAAAATCACAAAATGTATCTCTTTAAAGCACACCTGTTTTTACACTATATTTAGACTTCTTTTGGGACCATAAGACTTGAGCCTCTCTCTCTTTTTTTTTTACAACTTTTTGAAAACCAAATTTTATACATGTATTTTTTTTTAATCTATCAGTTTTCATTTTAGCAGTTCTTTTATAACATCAATATGAGTCTCACATATACAAAGTTTTACACATCAAATTTTATTAATGCCATATTTTTTCTAAACCTCTAACTTCATTATAGCAGCTTTTTTTATTTAAAGAATGTGTTAGCAACTTTCTTCTTTTAATAAAAGATTTTTTAAACACTCCTCTCAAAAGAACATGTAATAAACAAACCTAGCCTAATGTATTTTTTTTTATTTACCATTTAATTATTTTTATATGATTTTACATTTCTTTTTTATGAGATAAATTTTTATCCACTGACAGCATATTATAGAGAATCAGAGAGGAATTGGTTAAGAGTAGTCTTCCTGAAATGAACACCTGTGACAGAGAGAGTCAGGTAAACACACACACACACATGTATATTTTTTTTAGTGAAATTGGAATGGATTTGAACAATGAAATTAGATCAGAGCATTTTGTTTACTGATGAGGAAATTTGATCTACAGAAGTTGTACCCATTGAATTTGGGTCATCAGGAGACAATAGAAATGGTCGAAATAATTTTTATTGATTAAAAATTGAAATAGAGCTGAGTAAGCAAGGAGGATCTTTAGAATTCACATGATTTTGGTTGAAACACGTGCAAAGTAGTAGGGCCAAGAGTCGGTTATGACCAGCCGAGTTTTTCTATATAAACACGTAATGATGCTGAAAAAGAAGCAGATGGAAGAGGAAAATGAAAGAGGCAGACGGAAGAGAATTAGCCCGGGCAAGAATTGGGCTAGAGACAGTGGAGAGTCGAGTTGGAGACTCAAGAAGAAGAGAAAGTGACGTCAGAGATTAGAATGAAGCATCTGCTAACATATGCTATTGATATAAGTACTACTGCTTCTGCTACCATGAATATTACTACTACTGTTACTACTGCTAAGGAGGAATGCCACTATAAACTTTAAGCCGTGCACAGAAATCTTATTCCCCCATCACAAGAGTCATATATCGTTCTGAGATGATTTAACAAGTTAATCATAACACACTCTCTCTTTGTCCAGAATCCAGTGCATGCGTTTTTACGTCAATTACTTTTCTTTTCTGTAACCCATTTCTTTTCTATATTATTCTTTTCTGCTATATAAAAGACATTAACAATTCAATCATTGAATAGTTGTTTGTCCGGCTTTCTGCAGATATATTAATTTCTTTTTTTGGCTGCATTCTAAATTTCTTAGCGCAGACTCTCCAGCCGTGTCTACATCTTCAGTCAACCATGAATGGATGAACATCACTTCTGCTTTCTGAATCAAACCAAACACAACGTGGGCAGGAAGCAGAATTAAACCAGTGGACTGGTCAAATAATCTACGGATGCTCATGGGACCTACGGCCACTCCCTTAAGTTCGGTTAGGACCTTAATCCAGAGAGTAAGACGTTGGAGGTTGAGGAGCTGGGGCGAAAGTGTTAGACACCAGTATCTTTATTTTAGTTTATTCTAACAATACAGCTTATAAATAGCATCAAAATGAATTATTTATTCAATATGGCTTCTATTGTTCTTAATTATAGCCACAACATGATGTTGAAAAGCTGTGTATCTCATAACCACAAAGCTCTTCTATATCTTGGTTCACTCTTCCTTGATGACAACCTTGAGAGCTTTGAAGTTGGAGTTGGAGGTCTTGTTAGTTGCCTACTCCCCAAAATCTCACACACCAAAATTTAGCAGGTTCAGGTCAGGGCTGGAGAATATCTGCACCTTTGTAGCTGTGTGATTGGGAGCACTGTTCTGGGTTTATACATCATTGCCTTCTGGATAGGTGACATTGAACCATGACTAAGCATGGTATCTCAAGACCTTGTAGTAGATATCAGCACCCACCATTTCTCCAGGCTTGAAGAAGAATAGGGTTATCTTTTTCTCATTAGAGGCCACACCGCCTATTGAATGCCCACTGCTAAATTTAAAATTATATGGGAAGCATAAGTGAATCTTTAATCATAAAGAATGTTGATCTTCACAAGTTACTCCCCTTGAAAAGGGACAGCCTACCCAGAAAAGGCTGAGCAGCCATTTTAGATAGGGCACACATGTGGAGAACAAAGGAGTCTGAGTAAAACATTCTTTTTCCATTATGTGACCTCGTTCCTTTAATTTGAATTTAAATTGGTAGCAGAGCACATCAATCAACACAATGGCTTCTAAATTTATTTCTCCACCTATTTTAAACACAGATAAATACAACACTTGAAAAAAAAGAAATGCAAGTTTGAGAACTTGCTACCTGCATTGACAAACCTTGCTGCACACACATTGTATTTTTATCTTTGGAAGGAAAATCCAGAAAGGCCGTATTGGAACTGGACATTACTATATTACATGCCAATGATGGAATAAAAAATTAGATAAAAAGTTGGATACACTCTTTTTAGAGGACACTAACCAGTTAGCATTTGTGACATACAAACTGTTGAAACAATATCAATAGCAGAATGACATGTCAGTCGAGGACAAACTTATTGTTATGTTCCGTGCTAATAGGAATATATACTATACAAGGTGGATAAAATAAGTAAAGATTTATTGTAAAAACCAGTACAAGAAGAATAAAGATAACACTTATGCACAAGGTCGTCGCAAGTCAATCCAATAGTGAGTGCTACTATTGGAAGGTCGGTAGTTCTCATGTAGGTCTGAGTCATACTCAACAGATCCCAGCTGGTCAGTATTTACTAGCCCCCCACCCCCACGAGGGTAGATGTGGCACAAGGTCAGATTTAATGTGGGTCTTCTGAGCCTGTAGACCTGGCCAAAAAATGCCCGTAGAACCTGCATAAATGTGATTGGGTTGGTCAACCTCCCCAAACGAAACTCTGCCCTTCGGCTGAGCCTTGTCCAGGTTCTTCTCTGTTCAGAGGCAGAGAGTTCAACCGTTTAGCTGGAACAGATCACAGCTAGCCTCTGTAGTCTGTTGACTTACAGATACTTATAGGTAGTTACTACCTATAGTGTAGTCACTCATGGGGGTGACAGGTTATTCCATTACATCACTTATTAACTTCAGCTGTCATGTTGTAAAGTTAAAGGACTACAAAATACAATTATCAAAGCTGGTACTTGTCTACAGAGCATTAAAAAGTGTGAATCTGAATTAGCAACTAATAAAAGCAACCATTAGTGAATTAACACTGTCTGCAATGTCCAAACAACTTAAAAAGATTATATGCAGACAATTTTCCTATGCTTTGTCAAGAAATACTCCACCAGTTGTGATAAAGAGAGATATGGATTGTGCCTACAATGAAAACAGCCAGGAAGACACTAATGAATATATTATGATCACTTGTATCTTTCTCAGTTTTCCAGTTGATGAGGTAACAGAAGCAGAAGAGGGTGTAAGAACAAAATTAGGGTACCTTCTGACAAAAGTTCAGGCTGATTTGAATTTGAAGGCAATACCACCAAATACTTTACATTTGGTTGGAAATTTCTTGAGTTAAAATTGTCCATATGCCAATAGCACCAGTAATAAACAGGATAGGAGTCAAAAGGATGACTAACATATCTGTAGCCAACATCATGCTGATGAGTTAGCAAAAGCAGGAAGATAATGGTCATACATTTTTAGGAGAGGCCCTTGGTTCAGCAGTCCTAGACAGTGGTGCTTCTGCCACTGTTTGTGAGACTAAATGGTATGAGTGTTTTGTGGAAACCATTCCTGTACAACAACAACAAAAAAAAAAACAAATGTCTGAGAAGGACTGAGAACTTACAAGTTTGATAATGAAAATAAACTAAAATCACTGTTCACAACTACATATGTCATTGCCAGCATTGACTGATGTTGTGAACTTGGACATTCTGCTTTTATTAAGCAAAGATGCCATGAAAAGAGTCAAGATATGTCACAATTTTGAAAATGACAGTGTCACAATACTGGGGAAAAAAATTCTATTGTGGTGTACCTCACCTGGTCACTATCACTTCCCTATTGCCAGACCCCTACCGGATCAAGGTAAGTTTAATCAAATACTTTTCATTTAAGAAATTACTACCAAAAACAGATCAGAAAAAAATAGAATTACAACAAAATTACAGAGACAATTCAGCCAGCCATGTAGTAAAAAGTTGTGTGATCTAGTTAAGAATGCAAGAATAAAAGATCCTAAATTCATAAAAATTTTACAAGAACTTCCTTGTTCATGTGAAATATGCATTTGAACCAAAAAGGCTGGACCCAGGCCCATTGTTGGGTTATCATTAGGATCATATTTGAATGAAAGCATTGCCATAGACATAAAAGAAATTTATGGAAAAAAATATTGTATCTAATTGATCACGGTACAAGATACAGTGTTGGAATCAGGATTCTGAGTCAGGAATGTTTTGACATTCTTAATGATATATTCCCACACAGGATAGCATATTTTGGAACTCCAGGATCTATCCTCACTGACAATGGCAGAGAGTATAATAACCAATCATTTAGGGACATGGCACAGAACTTGAATATTGTAGTACACACTACTGCTGCTGAAAGTCTATGGAACAATGGTTTGAATGAATGACACAATGGGATTCTGGGAGAAATGATGAGGAAAATGATCGAAGACACAAGTTGTTGTACTTGCATGGGCCATAAGTGCCAAAAATACACTTGACAGTGTCCATAGTTATAATCCTAACCAATTTGTTTTTGGCAGGAATCCCAACTTGCCTTCTTTTTTAAAGGACAAATTCCCTGCATTAGAAGATATTTCTACCAGTGAAGTTGTTATAAACAACCTCAACACAATGCATACTGTCAGGAAATATTTCATAGCCTGTGAATCTTCAGAAAAACTAAGATGCATATTTTATCACCAAGTTTGAACAAATGTAGTGCAGTCATACAAAAATAGTGATACTGTTCTCTATAAAAGAAACATGTGATAGAATGCTTGGTCCAGGAACTGTCATAGGGTGGAAACATAAGCAGGTTTTTGTTCAACATGGTGGTACATACATGAGTGAGAGTGTATCCATCTGACTTAGTCCCCATCCCTGAAGCATATCAAAGTTCTAATGATAAACAGATTTGTAAAGCTAGACTTGTAGCTTGAGGCTTCCAGGACAAAGATCCTTGCAATATAAGAAATCATTCTCCCACCTGTACTAAAGAAGGTCTTCTCATAGCATTAGGAATAATGGCATCTAACCATTGGATGTGTAAATCCATGGACATAAAAACCACATTTCTAGAGTAAACAGTCTAATTGGTTTATTTGGATCCTCCAAAAGAGGCCAATGTACCTCCATGTTATATTTGGAAGCTCTCTAAATGTGTAAATGGTCCAATTAATCCTTCAAGATCCTGGTAGTTGACACTCAAAGATGAATTAATTAAATTATGTATGGGAAAAGGGGCCGAGTGGCCATTTTAGATAGAGCACATACATGAAGAAGGAAGTAGTCCAAATAAAACATTCTCTTTCCATTATATGTCAATGTTCCTTTAATTTGAATTTACAAAGTATATAAAAGCAAAATATTCCCCCCACTGCCAAAAATAGAACCAAGGGACAAAATAATCCAGTAAAATTAATTAATTAAAAAGAAGTAAAGAATATCTTCTTAACAGAGATGAAATTTATATTTTTATTATTGCATTATTCCAAAATTTTAACACATCAGCAGATAGCTATTAATGTCAACAACTGAGTACAAATAGTTATTAATTAAAAACATTAGTAATTATTGTATAATATCATCCATAACTACATGTACAAGAAAGTTGTTTTTTGATAAAAGTTAAAAAAATAACCATAAATACGTAAAAAATGTATATATTGTCAAAAATTCCTTTTTCCACAATATAGCTATTTGTGCTATGTTATAATGCTTATTACCTAAACAATAATAATACTGAATAAATTTCTTTTTGAACATTAAAGTATATTTAATCACATCTCCCTAATAGCTCTCGTAATCTGTAAATAAGTTGTTTTTTTTGCCAAAGGTGGCAATAGTTAATAATAAAAATTTCATCTGTTTAAAGTTAAACTCATGAAAATTTCAGATCACAAAATTGATGTAATGGAATAACCTGTCACCACCATGATTAACTACACTATAGGTAGTAACTGCCTATAAGTATCTGTAAGTCAACGGACTACAGGAGCCTAACTGGGATCTGTCGAGTACGATTCAGACTTATGTGAGAACTATCAACCTTCCAGTAGTAGCACTCACTACTGGATTAACTTGCGACAATTGTGCACTTAACTGTTACCGTATTTCTTATTGTACCGATTTTTACAATAAACCTTTACTTATTTTATCCACTGTGTTTGTCAAGTATATATTCTTATTAGCACGGAATATAACAAAAATATTTTATAATACTAGTTTTTTCTTAATCTTGAAAGGTTATTTGTCAAAGTCACTGTTTTAAAAAAGAAAAAAATGAACAGTTATTCCCAATGTTTGCCTTAAGATACAAATGAAGTAAAAAGTTATTTTGTTTATGGTAAGAAACAAAGGTGAGAGAAATGAATTACTCCTTGTTCTTATTTGTGAAAGGAAGTGGATAACAGGAAATTTGTTATCTTTTTTCTTGGATGGATGGAGTAGAAGAAAGAGTTTTCTGTTTGGAATTGTTAGCATTGGTTCATTGAATTTCTACTAAAAAGAAAGAAAGCTTCCATCAGCTTCTTTTTATTTAGTTTTCCACCACAGACTTCCTAAAAATCAAAACCACATTTTAAATATTTTAAATGTCTTTGAAGTTAAATTTTAGTTTTATTTGAAAGATAATAGTCCAAAACTAATAAAAAAACAAAACAAAAATAAATTTATTTATATATAAATTAAGTTTTTTGAAATTTTTAAAACATTGGCATGGTCACTCACCATTAATTGAATCCTCATTACAGATGAAAAATGAAAACAACAAAGTTAAAAATCTCTTAAATTTCCGATATTTGTCTTTGAGATTTGTTTTAAAGTAAATTTAATGAATAATTAACTTGATTTAGTAAAAGTAATACTTACTTTTTGCATAAAATATAGTGAAAATAATGTTTGCTTATGTAGTTCATTAGTGTTATAGATCAACAATAGTAGTTTTCTAGTTTTCACATCTGAGTATAAAAAGCCCACAAGAAATTTTGAAAAATACAAATAAATAACAGTACAACAATCAGTAAATTGGTATTATGTTTAAATTATCTTTAATTTTATATAAACACTAGTTTAAGTATATTTGTTAATAAATATAAACATTTGACTCACATACTATTGTTAATGAAAGGTGTACCTTTTCCACAACCAAACTTTTCCTAATTTTATTTTATGGAATATAGGTTTCATAAATTTATGGAATATAGGCTTCAAAAAATTTCAACCTGTTGTGTATTTGTTTTTGTTTGATATCATTTTATTGAAAACATTTTTGATGATCTGTGAGATACTTTCTTGGTAGATATTCATACCACTTCATAAATCCAGCCAGCTAATTTTAGAACAGTCTAAAACTGCTGAGTTGGAATAAAGCCTCACAGCTTGTATTCTGGTAACAAGCCACAATTATAGCAACAACAAATATGGATGGCTGAACTGCTGTAACAGGGCAACGACTTTGAATGAGTCAAATTAGTGCATAAAATAGTGTTTAGTGAATTGCAGTATTGAGAGACTTGATAATCCTGAGTGAAGGAGTAGAGATGGAGAAAAATATAGAAGTGTGCTTAGTAGGTTTGGAACATGATGAGAAAAAGTTTGGATTAAAAATATTAATTTGAACCTATAAAATACTTATGAGTAAAGGGAGGATTTGAAACACAATTAAACTAAATAGGATTCAGTAAAATCCAGTATAACTGAGATGCCCTGCCTAAATCCACAAACCTGAGGAAGTTGTGATGACCTGATTACTATGTTTTGCCAAATTTAGGGGATCTTTATTTAGAATCCTATGAAGCAATTCCACATGGTAAGCTTACCAAAATGTCTGGTCTTGGGTACTTTACAAGTATAGGTTACAGGTAGTGCCAACTGGAAATTTACAAAGAGGGTCTTTGTGTGAATGCCTAATTAATCAAAGTCTCCATGGAAGTATTACTCTTATTATGAGCACAGATGGAGACAGCAGAAGGGTCACAGATGGAGAAGAGTTGAGACAGCAGATAGAGAGATGTGGAGTGTTACTTTTGGCAGCTTAGGGATAAAACTGCTGTCTATTTTCAGCAAATTTTCTAGCAGCAGCGAAATTCACAACATACCCACATTTAACACATTAGATATCACTCAAGGGAAGAATTAGAAATTACTGAAGTCAAACCACATGAGTGTGATGTATGCAGCTTTTATATTTTCTCACTATTGATAAATTGTTTCTAGCTTCAACAGAGTTTGTCCTTTCTGCTAGAGAATTCTCTCCTTTTATGAAAGTCGCTTGAATAAAGGAAGTCATTAAGATCAATACATTGATGGATCTACCATCACCACAAAACAAAGCCATAGACTGTTGAGGTGAATATTCCACTCCAGTAGGTACATAACATAAGGTTTCCACTAGGTGACAAACACAAGTAAAGGAGACAAACAACGTGATGAGCCACACACAATTCCTGCAACCTTCACCAAATTATGATACTGGGGATTGTGATTATAGATTAAAATTTACATCAGATATACAGTGACTAGGGCACAGCCACTCCTATGCCATATTTGGTGATCAGTGACTGATTCAGAGCACTGTATTTGGCACAGTGATTATTGCTATACTCCAATGCAAATTAGACATCTTTCTGATTCACTCGATATGTTAGTTGGATGTGAGCACTAAGAAAGCAAAAACTGCAAAAAAAAGTTATCTTAATTTAGGTGTTGTATCTCTTCAGAATGTTAACGATTATAGCTCTCCACAGCTTCCTATTTTTTGTAGCTCTAAGTAGTGTTTGTCGCCTTAATATCCCTGTTCTGCTATCCATTTATACAAGCTCCTCATGTAGGTTACTCAATGTTTCCCTTTGGCCATCTTGCCTTTAGTATGCCCTATGATTGGCAAATTCTCCAGGTTCTCTTTCCTCATCATGTATCCCATAAATTTCAACTGTCTTTTTCAAAGTACAAATGCTATTTTTCTTCCCATTTTCTTTAAAACTTCCATGTTGTTCATATGTTCTATCTATGGTATTCTCAACATCCTTCTATAGAACCACATCTCTGTTAAGTTTGGTTTTTTTATTTTTGATCAAATTATCTTGCACTTGTTGTCATATAGGAGGACACTGATATTATGTAGAAATTCAATACTGAAATTTTCCTTTTTCTTAATAAATTGCTTAGCTTTTGGAAAGCATCTTTTGTTATTCCAATATACATTTGGATTTCTGTGCCACATTTTCTGATGTATGTTAAAACGCATCTCAGATATTTAAATTTCTGTACTTACTTGATTTTGGTGTCTCTGATTTGTAGCTCACAACTTGGGTTGTTCTTCTTGCTGATAACTGTACAATCTGTTTTCTTACAATTGATGATTAGTTCTCTCTGCCCATCTTCTTTTATTACCTTGTCTTAGTGTTTTTTGCAGATTTTTCTCTATGTGTGCTATAACTCATGCTGACTAAAAAATAAAATAAAAACTGAAATGTATATATATATATATATATATATATATATATATATATATATATATATATATATATACGTATAAGTGGTGTAATTCTGTAAGGAAGGAAGAGTTCCACAGATGGGAAGTGCAAGAGAAGAAGCTATATATATGTATGGCAACTATAAAAATTGTTGTAGCATTTTCATACGTACTATGTAAAATATTTGAAAATATATAGCTTCTTCTCTTGCACTTCCCATCTGTGGAACTCTCTTCCCTTACTTGATTCCCCCATGACTATAACCTTCAAATATTCAAGTGCAATGTCAATCGACATCTGACACTATATATATATATATATATATATATATATATATATATATATATATATATATATATATATATATATATATATATATATATATATATATATAAACATTTTACATGGTACCTATAAAAAGGCAGGCACAGTGGAGTAGTGGATAGCAACTCAGATTGAAGAATTGGAGAGCCAAGTTCAAATTTCAGTAGAATCCATTACATTCACTTATGTGCTAATACATCTGGGGAAGGTATTAATCTTCTTCTCTCCTTCCAGCTATGGGTAAATAGCTGGACAGACTGTGTTCTATAGCCTTGGATGTCAACTGGTCTAGGAGAAGGACAACTCTGAATTCAAAACCTGCAGAGTATCGTTTGGGGACATTGTGACATGTCGTGCACAAGTCTCTGTATTTGACCCTTCAAAAATGTTTCTTGTGGATGAAGATGTTCAAATTTTGGATGACTGTCCAGCACAAAGTCTTGGTCTGAACAATATTTGAACCATTGTGGTGGGAACTGAAGAAACAAGTGCTCCAAACAAATCCATGTAATCCCCAAAAGCTTTGGGATTGCTGCTAAGAAAAATGGGAAAAATATTCGTAGTGAGAAAATCTGAACTTTGTTCTATCGAATTAAGGCAATTATTAGCAACACTAATTGCTAACTCTATACTTTGATTGTTTTGTATATTTTGTCATAATAAAGATAATTTATTGAAAAAAAAATTCCTTTTTAAGTTAAGAAATGAGTTGATAGGTGAAAATTTTACTGGTGGCTTAGTATTTTTACATGAAAAAATCACATCACTCTGCTTAAGATTCTCTATCATCCAGCATACAGCTGTGACACCATTTACCACCACAAAAAGAAAAGAAAGGAAAAAGAGAAAGGAAAGAAAGGAAAAGAGAGGCGAGACTTAAGCTTAGATGATAAAAGAAGCCACCCACGACCAGGGACATTGACAATGTTATTTTGATAAGTCGAAATGGTGAAAAGGTTTCATTACCATCGCAAAAAAAATTCTAAATGGATAAGAAAATCGACTATGTTCTGGTGGCGAACTTGTGTTATCGGGGATAGATAATAGCCGCTTAATGCTGGCAAACATCTAATTAGCAAACCACAGACCGACTAGCTAAAAAACTCCAATTGATAATGTTATTTTGATAATTGACAAAAAACAGGTAAAATACAGGGCTTTGGATAGATAAGAAAAATTAACTTAGAGGGGCAAACAATATTGTCGGGAAAGGATTTAATAGGTCGTCTGCTAACCGCACACGATCCAACCCTGAGTCACGACTTGGCCGTTTTTTTTTACAAGACATCTATAGGTGTTAGAATTCGGTTGTGATAACAAAACTATGTTATCAGAAATTGGCACCAAGAATGACTAGAACAATGGAACTGTTTTTTCAAGACGACGGTCGACTGTGTTTTCGCTGGACGACCACCCATTCTGATAATTGGCGAAAATCCCAGGTGACATTGATGAAATCAGATGAAAGAAATGAAAAGAAAACACTACTTTTTTTTTTGCATTGTTCTTTTATTCCTGAAACAAAGATGAGAGATGCGATTAAGGAAAGAAATCAAAAGAAAAAGATAATTTTTTTTTTTTTGAGCAAGATATATTTTTTTCTTCCTAAAACAAAGCCATCTGATCATGCACAAGAAGCTGGACGCCATTGACGCCCCTGATAACGAGGGTCAGAAGGAGGGAGATCACGTGACGCAAAAATGGAAAGAAGTGGAAAATTCCGCCCAAACAAAAGAAGGGATAGGTATTTAGAATTGCTAGGAGGAAGTGGGGCCCCGTTGAACGCCCCTCTGAGTTTTGGTGAGATATCCATTTGAGAATAAAGTTCAGAAGAAATCAGACAGTTCAGCAGAGTTTTCTCGGAGAGTTTCCCGGAGAGTTCAGTTGAAGCAGGTCTCGCAGCTGACTAAGATTCGCGCAACTTCTGAACTCATCTTCAATCCAAGAACAATTTATTTTGAAGAGCGACTTAGATCCATACCACCAAAATAAGTTTTTCGACTTTCGCCTGAAGACACACCAAGAACCAATTTCTTAAAGAACAGACAACTTAAAGTGTTAAATCTCGCCTAACAAAAAACAACGTGTCACAATCCATATAACGGATCGGGAGATAGACGCAGTCCTATGTATCCAGCAACTAGATATAAAGTATTGTTATCCTTTTTTTGATACCTTGAACTTTTGAGTTATCATTTTATTTCTTTTATAGATATTTGTGCGATACTACCTTCGCTTGAACTCAACTTGCATTACGGCCCCAACTACTGATTGATTTCGTCTGCCTAAGATCAATTCACAACGTGGGTAGGCGGACTGGAGATCAACGCAGTTACTTTGGTAACCAGACGTTGGAAGCGAGTTGGGAACGACGAGGCTGATATCGAATCTAACCAGATTCCCATCCGAATCATCAAAAGGTTAGAACGTCACATTTGGGTGCCGCAACCGATATCAAGCCAGTTGGTCATCACAGAACGGGACAACACAATGACGCAAACAGGCAGACGTCACGTTTGGAGCCGCGACACCCGAACAAAGCAGCGATGGGCAGAGAAGGCTGAGCTGAGGGACGTCACAGTTGGTGCCGTCACCAGGATAGGACCCTGGAACAGCCACTGTCACAATTGGTACCGTGACAGCAGGACAGGACCCTGGAGTTGCTGAGAAATTTCGAATAGGACTCAAAGCGAAACAAACTAGAGTAGGAACCAAAGGACTTTGGTTGGCTGTGGCCATACGGTTCCAGAAACTCTAGTACAACGACCCGGAACCTGAGAGGAACGAGAGGAAAATCGTCTGTCAGGTAGGACACTTTGTTTGATTTCCCAATCTCGATTGTTGCTGCTTAGATTGTCTTTCTCTTTAAATATGTCGGACTATGATTCAGATAGAATAGTGGGGGAGGAAGATGGGGTTAGACAGGGATTGTCAGCTGACCTGAGAGGGTTGTTGGGTGGACCGAGGGTCCCGGCATTTGACGGCAGTGGGAAAGATTTCAAAAACTGGCTGGCAATCCTGGATAAGAGCCGAGTTATATATGAACTCACAGACCAGGAGACCCTGTATTTGGCATATGATGCCACGAGAGGGAAAGCGTCTGAGTTTGTGAAGGGGCTCTTGGAGAGTGAACCCCACTTGACATGGGAAAGGTTAAAGGGACTATTAACTAAGGAGTTCGCTGACGAGGGGACGGCGATAGAGGCCATGTGAGCCCTCCTAAAGTTGACGCAGCTGCGGGACGAACCCCTGGAGAATTGGGGGCCCAAGCGAAAAAGCTGTCATCATTAGCCTTCCCAGAGGTGGTGAGAGACAATGCGGTCATGCTGGCCCAGTTAGCGACCGGTATGTTGAGGCATTCAGTGACGAGCGTGTTCGTCACGATGTGCTGAAGGAGTGACCGCTGAGACTATCAGCAGCAGTAGAGCTGGCCAAAGAGAGCCAGGGTATATGGGAAAAAGTGAGAAGGTGTGGGAAGAGGCAGGTACTAAGTCAAGAGGTCGGAAGAAGGGGGAAGGCGGAAGACCTCCTGCATGGAATCGGAGAGTCAAGCTGGAGGTAGATGAGCCTGAGGTGTGGGAAGAAGACCCTAAAGGCGTGGTCAACAAGGCATGGGTTCTATAAGCCCTCGCCGGGTAGATACGGGCTGGTCTGCTGGACTTGTGGGCATGAGGACCACAGAGAAGCGGAATGTCCGACGAAGTGGGGTTTGCCCCCAGACTTTGAACAGGACAGGTGCACTAGATGTGGAAAGAAGAGACACCTGGCCAAATGGTGCGGGTTGAGAAAAGGTGCCCCACCGACATTAATAAAAAAGCCCGAGCCCAAGAGACAAAACCAGGGAAAAGCCAGCGGGCCACCCCGGAATTAAGAGGGAGGGTGGCCCAGTTAAAAAGAAAGGAAATAAAACCTTGGACCAGTGGTCAGGCGAGCCACTTAGGTAGAGGGCAGGTCCCCCCGGAATAAACGAGAGGTTAGCCCAGTTGGGGAGAGGAAGAGCGAAATGTTGGACGTGTGGTCAGGTGGGCCACTTTGCGATAAACTGTCCGGCAAGAAGGTGCTGGTTTTGTAGGAGACCAGGGCACCTGAAGAGGAGTTGTATTCTTAGGAACAGCCGCAGGAGACTGGGAGAGGTCCAGCCGGGACCGCCCAGGTGCAGAAAACGCAGAACTCCCCCTCGTGAGAATAATGAAGGTAATTTGTTGCTACCGGCGCCTATGGCTGGGATGACCCAAAGGTGGAAACCCAGGAAAAAGAAAGCCCAAGTGTTCTCTTCGCTGACGTAAGAGAAGGAGCTATCCTGTAGGGCAGAGATAGGGGGTAGGGCGATGAAAGCCCTGGTAGACACAGGAACGTCTGTTTCATTGCTGAGAGAGGAAGCATACAGGCGGGTGAAACGGAAGAGTGGGTTACGGGAAGCGGACATAAAGGTCACACAAGCAGATGGAGCCCCCCTGGAGATAAAAGGGATGGCGAGGCTCCCTGTGAGGATTGGGAAATTAAGAAGCACCCAACATTTTTTACGTAACCCCAACCCAACCTGGAGGCAATCTTGGAGAAGATTGGCTCCGGAGCCAGAGGGCCAGATAGAGTTCAACCCCACTGTGTTGATAGTGAATGGCGAGAGAACGCCATTAGGATGCCCACTGGAAGAAGATATAACAATAGTGGCGGAGGAAGATGTAAAGCTACCCCCCAGAACGGCGGTGTCGGGAAAGGGTAGGTTAATGTCAGGGAGGAAAATAGGAAAAGGAACCCTGCAGTTGGTCCCTGATGAAGGGAAGGCCCTAGAAGAGAACGAGGTAACTCTGTGTGAGGCGGTGGTGGAGGCAGCTGAATTAGTTCCCATTATGATGGTGAACCAGGCCCAAAAGACTATAAAGGTTAAGAGAGGGGAAGAGATAGGAAAAGCACTACCCCTACGAACTCTGAATCGGGTGAGATTCGAGGAGAAACGAGGAAAACTCGTAGAGCAAACAGAAGGAATAGTGGACGAAGATATATTAGCACCGGATCAATTTAGAACCAAAGGTCTGCTGAGGGATAATCGAGATGCGGTGGCCCAGTCAGAAAGGAATTGGGCCAGACCCACACAGTCAAAATGAAAATCGACACCGGAGATCACCCCCCTGTGAAATTAAAACCCTACCTGACACCTATTCATAAAAGACCCCTTGTAGAAGAGGCAGTAAAAGAGATGTTAGAAGCTGCGATGATCGAAAGATCGATCTCCCCTTGGAGCTTTCCAGTTGTAATAGTAAGTAAGAAAGATGGCGGGCACCGTTTTTGTGTAGATTTTAGGAAACTGAATTCTATATCGAAGCCGTTGGCGGTGCCATTGCCACTAATAGATGACATATTGGCATTATTAGGGAAAGCGAAGTACTTCTCTACGTTAGATTTGAGGTCCGGGTATTGGCAGGTAGCCCTTGATGAGGCTGACAAGGAGAAGGCCACATTTGCGTGCCACCTAGAACTGTTTCAGTTCAGGGTGATGCCATTCGATTTAGCTAATGCCCGGGGAATCTTCCAACAGCTGATGTCAATAGTGTTAGGAGGATACGAGAGTTTTGCCATGCCATATTTGGATGATATTTTGATATTTTCAGAAACAGTAGAACAACACTTTTTCCATCTAAAACAAGTGTTGGGAAGGTTAAGAAAACACGGCTTAAAATTGAAATTGTCGAAGTTTCAGTTTCTGAAGGAGGAGACTAGATATTTGGGCTTTGTCATAAACGGAGACGGTATTAATCCCGACATAGATAAGGTAAAAGTCATAAGGGGAATGCCAGAACCTAAGACAGTGAGACAAGTAAGAGGCTTTATAGGAGCTATAGGTTACTACCGACGATTCGTCCCGGCATTCTCGAGAATTGCCATACCACTAGTAGCCCTGACGAAGAAATACGCTAGGTTCAAGTGGACAGAAGACTGTCAACAGGCATTTGTTACGTTAAAAGAACAGTTGACAGCCGTCCCACTGCTGACGTACCCAGACCTCAGCAAGCCCATGGTATTATACCCTGATGCCAGTGAGCAGTATGTAGGAGCAGTTCTTACCCAGTCGTGTCCCGATAAAGAAGGACCAGTGCCAGGCAGACCAGAGGAGGTACCGATATACTTTCTCTCTCATAAGCTCTCAGAGACACAACAGAGATGGCCAGTAATAGAAAGAGAAGCATATGCTATCATGTATGCTCTCCAAAAACTGGACTACTACTTGAATGGTGCAGTCTTTACTTTAAAAACAGACCACAAGCCTCTGCAGTACCTATTGCAGGCAGAATGGACAAATAATAAGATTCAACAGTGGGCGCTTAAGTTGAGTGGCTACCACTGTAAGATAGAATATTTGGGAAAAGAAAACACGGAAAGCAGATTTACTCTCAAGAATACCGAAACAACTGGAAGAAAGATCTGTAAAAGTAGAGCAGGGAGTAGATGATAAATCCATAGAATCTGTAATTAACTTTAATAAGCGATCGCCCTATGTTAGAATCGGACGAGGAAGGGGACGCACAGATAATAACCGATCCCTACTGGACAGAAGGAATTGAGAAGGAGCAGGCAGGCAGTGAAATAGCTGCCCTTAGAGAAAGGTGGAGGCAGGAGAGACCACCAAGTATGCCATAATAGAGAAAAGGCTGTATTATCTCTCAGGCAGGGATGAAGAAGTCAAGCCCAAGTTGTATGTGCCCAAAAGTTTAAGACCAGAGATATTGGAACAGTGCCACGAGAGGTTGGGTCACATGGGAATTGATAGGACATGTGATCTAATAGGAAGAAAGTATATATTGGCCCAAACTGTACGGAGAGGTCACTATGTTCGGAGCTGTGTAGTGTGCCAGTCGCAGAGCAGAAGGCAGGAAATGGCACCATTGGAGGAGATGAACGTGCCGAACTTCCCCTTCGAGAAAGTGAGTATGGATGTATCAGGACCATATGGGGAAACTGCACAGAGAAACAACTATATAGTGAGTTTTGTCGATTGGCTAACAAACTGGCCTGAGGCATTTGCAGTACCAGACAAGAAGGCTAGAACTGTGGCCGGTTTGATAATAAGTGAAATCTTCCCGAGGTATGGCGCCCCTGTGAAATTGGTAACTGATGATGGCACGGAGAATATAAACAGCATAATGAGAGAGGTGCTGACAGGTTTGAATATAGAGCACGTAAAAACATCTCCATATCACCCCCAAGGAAATGCTAAAGTGGAAAGGTTTCATAGAACCTTGGGGGATGTATTGGCCAAGCTGGTTAGAGAGAACACTGGAAATTGGGACTTGTATTTGACGCAGGCTCTGGCGGCCGTGAGGTTTACGATAAACGAAATCTCCAGATTTTCTCCTTACTTTATGTTGTTTGGCAGAGACGTAGTCCTGCCTGTGGATAACCTATTGAAGCCCCGAAGAAAGTATATGGGAGAAGATCATCATCAGCTGTTGCTGGAACAACAACATAAAATATTTGTACAGGCCAGAGAAGAAGAAAGAAGGGGCCCAGAAGAGAAGAAATGAAAGAGTGAATGCTGAAAGAAAGGTAGTAGAATTGAAGGTTGGAGACCCTGTCTACTATAAAATCCACCAGAGAGAAGGAAAGCTGGACCAAAGATGGGAACCTTACTACCGGATAGTAGAGCAGACGGGTCCAGTATCATATGTAATATGGGATCAAATGGCAGGACGAGCAAGGAGGGTCCATGCCAATGATCTAAAGAAGGCTGAAATAGCTAACCTGGAAATGAGCGAAGGTAACTCTGGTTGAGCCGGAAGAAATGGAGACGGAGGAAGATTCCGAGGAAAATGAGGAGATAGAACGACTTGGCCAGATAGACGAAACGATCCGGGTGACGGAGATGGAACTCTCAGCGGGGATCAGCGGCGTTCAGTCGTTGCCTGAATCGATGCAAGAAGACGGAGGTCGCCATCGCACCCCGGTCCAAAGAAAAGGAAGAGAAAGGCGTTCAATCAAGCAGTCAAGGGCCTCTAAAAAGAGGCACCCTGAACAGGACGAAGGACCCAAGGTGTGGGAGGAAGAGGATCAAATACCCTTTCCCAAAGAAAGGAAAAGCTAAGAAACAGGAGAGATCTAGATATAGAGTCAAGAGGTATTGGACGTCCAGGGCGAGGACTCTAAACAGAAGGAAAAATCAGGAAAGGAAGAAGGGACAAAACACCTCCTGGACGGGAATTAAACACACAGGGAAGGTTAGAGGTTGAGCAGGGACTACCCCTGAAGATGAGATTAAGAAGGGTGAAGAACCCCAAATCTCAGTAGAACAAAGAAGGCAGAATAGGCTCGGTCGACAGATAACGACACTGGCTCACCCAAAAACCTGCTGGCTGACTGTGGTGGATGTGGATGGAGTCGCGAGCTGCACCTCACGAAGGACGGAAGAAGATTATTGGCATTGCTAACTGGCCATCAGTGGTGTCATGAAGTACGACCTTTGGAGTGGGCGCCACGTACACCTGTCCGGACCATTCTGTCTGCTAGAAGTTAGTTAGAGGAGGGAAGAGCTGAACTTAGTAAGAAATTATGGAATAATTGAGTAATGAATTGAGCAAGACTGAATGGTTATGAAGAATAACAAGAAGAGAATTTTGTTACTTTGCAGGAATGATCAAAATGAAAGGGTTGATGATGATGATGATGGTAGCCACACTGATGGTGACGATGGCGGAAGCTGGGAAGTACAGCCGAAATACCATTTTTAAAAAGACGAGTGAAGTAATAATAACCAGGTCTAAATGGTTGATCACATTCGTGATAGATTTGAAACCATACGTGTCGTTACTAAATAAGCTTAGAAATGAGCTAACGCAGCTGGATGCAGCTCGGTTGAAGGTAGGACAAGATTATCCCAAGGAGAAAGGGTATCTTAGTTTATTACACTCCCTAGAATCGGAGGCCATTATGATAGAGGCTCAATGGAGGGACATGCAAAATTACCTGAAGGGAATAGAGTTACTACAGACGCGGGAAAAGAGATCAGTAGTTCCGATTGTGGGAAAAGCGTTAAATGTCCTGTTTGGAACAGTGACTGAAGATGACGTTAAGTTCATAAGAAGGAAACTGGGAGAAGTGGAAATAAACCAGAGGACGCTTGCTCAAGTGGCAAGGGAGAGTGTGACAATATTAAATGTGACAAGGTTGGAAGTGGCCAAGAATAGAGCCAGAATCAATTGGTTAATAGATAACCTGGCAGGGTTGAGACAAGAGGTAATTAATGATACAGAAACTGTAATGATCGAATTACAGGAAATGAGCGGATTCATGCAAAGATATTTCCAACTGATGACAATTAAGAATAAGGTACGACAAACTAGTCAGTCGTTGACGACCTTGCTCGAACATGTGAGAGCGCAATTAGACATGTTGTCATTAGAACACCTCTCCCCGAGCATAGTAAACCCGAGTCACCTAAGGGAAGTGCTGCTCGGAATACAGGCCGAGTTACCCCACCATTTAAGGCTGCCAGTGGACCCCACCAAAGAATTGTGGAAATATTATAATGCACTGGGATGTGTGACCTTGTTGGAAAATAGACGACCATTGGTTGTGATATCTGTTCCGTTGTTAGATAGAGAGAGTATATTCGAGATATACCAGGTTATAAATTTACCTATTCCCTACCCCAGAAGAGATCAAGGTTTGGGAATGATAGCAAGGTACAAGGTGGAAACAGAATACATAGCTTTAAATTCGGGGAGAACGAAATTCATGTTGCTAACAGATGAAGAAGCTAGAAAGTGTAGAAATGATGCTCTAGGGACTTGTACCTCGTTAAGCCCTATCTATATAGCTGGTAACCACAAAATGTGCATACTAGAATTGTTTGAAGGGAAGAGAGAGGGAATTAAGAGAACTTACCAAGTAGAGGTATTAGCAAACACGGCATTACCACAAGCTATCAGTGTTTCAGACGGGGTGTGGGCAGTGGCCACACAGAAACCTATCAGCTTGTCTAGGGTATGTTGGGGAGAGTCCACAAGGACATTAAGAGTAAGGCCACCATTATCCCTGTTAAAGTTACCCATGGGATGTTCGGCATTTGGGATATCTATTTCCTTACCCACCTATTACCAGGAAGAAGAAAGATATGAAGAGAAAGATGCAATCATAGAAATGATTGGCCGAGGCTTAGTCAATTGTACAGAATTGTGGGAGCCAATAGTAAAGGGATTCTCCAATGTTACCTTGAATAAAATGCCAGTACTAATGAAGCCGATAGAAAAGATCGATATGGATCAATTGAGGGACAAGTTAAGTGCGTTGGGAAATGAAGGTATGGCTTGGGAAGACAATGAGCAGATCGTGATAAGTTGGTCGGTAGTGATGGGTACATTCATAGTTATAGCCATAGGGGGTATAGTAATATGGAAGATTAAGAGTAAGAGGGAATTAACAAGCGATAATCAAATGAGTATTCAGCAACTCGAGAGGGAGATGCCGAGCAGTGTTCCTTACTCATACAGAATCGGTGAAGAGATTGCAGGAAGACTGGCGGAGGAGGCTGGCGTGAGACCAACACGTGCGGCGGAAAAACCTCCCACAGCGGAGAGGAAAACATTGACCAAGAAGAACAAGCCATAGTAACCACACACACCCACAGGCACACGCACACATTACATTTGCATGTAGAACAGAAGAAGATGAAAAAAGAACATTACATTGCATGTAGAACAGAAGAACTTGAAAAGAACATTATAACATGTAAACAGAAGATGAAAAGAACATTACATTGAATGTAGAACAGAAGAAGAAAAGAACTTGAAAACAGAAGAAGATGAAAGGAACATTTGCATGTAGAACAGAAGAAGGTGAAAAGAACATTACATTACATTGCATGTAGAACAGAAGAAGATGAAAAAGAACATTACATTGCAAGTAGAACAGAAGAAGATGAAAAGAACATTACATTGCATGTAGAACAGAAGAAGTTGAAAAGAACAGAAAAGATGAAAAGAACATTACATTGCATGTAGAAAAGTAGTATAGAATTGCATGGGAGAGATGCATGATGCATGCTAAATGGTGTATTTGTTTTTAGGTGTCATTTTACGAGTAAATGACAAATAGGTTAGGGGGGGATTGTGACACCATTTAACAGGACAAAAAATGAAAGAAAGGAAAAAAAGAGAAAAAAGGAAAGAAAGGAAAAAAGAGAGGCGAGACTTAAGCGTAGATGATAAAAGAAACCACCCACGACCAGGGACATTGACAATGTTATTTTGATAAGTAGCAAATGGTGAAAAAGGTTTCATTACCATTGCAGAAAAATTCTAAATGGATAAGAAAATCGACAATGTTCTGGTGGCGAACTTGTGTTATCGGGGATAGATAATAGCCGCTTAATGCTGGCAAACATCTAATTAGCAAACCACAGACCGGCTAGCTAAAAAACTCCAATTGACAATGTTATTTTGATAATTGACAAAAAACAGGTAAAATACAGGGCTTTGGATAGATAAGAAAAAATTAACTGTGTCAGAGGGGTCAAACAATATTGCCGGGAAACGATTTAATAGGTCCAACCCTGAGTAACGAAGCCAACCCTGACCGTTTTTTTTTTTTTTGACAAGACATCTATAGGTGTTAGAATTCGGTTGTGATAACAAAACTATGTTATCAGAAATTGGCACCAAGAATGACTAGAACAATGGAACTGTTTTTTCAAGACGACGGTGGACTGTGTTTTTTGCTGGACGACCACCCATTCTGATAATTGATAAAATTGACTGACGAATTGATGGATCCCTAGGTGACATTGTTCTGTTAGGATGAGAGCTGCGATTAAGGAAAGAAAAGGAAAAGAAAAAGATAATTTTTTTTTTTTGAGCAAGATATATTTTTTTTCTTCCTAAAACAAAGCCATCTGGATCACACACACCCGGCTGGACGCCATTGGCCAAATGATAATGAGGGTCAGGTGGAGGTGATCACGTGACGCAAGGAGGGAAGCCGCCGCCGCCCATTTAGAGGATAGGTATGAGAAGTTGCTACGAGGAAGTGGGGAGAACCGTTGACGCCCCTCTGAGGTGTGGTGAGATATCCATTTGAGAATAAGAGAAGGTGGGAGTAATAGAAGACTTCCAAAAATGGAAAGGAGTGGAAAATTCCTAACCAAAAATAAAAGAAGTGGATATGGATTTAGAATTATCGAGGAACCTCCAGCCCCGACAAACCCACCCCGGTTTTGGTCGGCATCCATATAAGCAAAGTCGCAGTGTGCGAAGTTCAGAGTTTCCCGGAGAGTTCAGCAGAGTTTTCTCGGAGAGTTTCCCGGAGAGTTCAGCAGAGAAAAGTGTTCAGTTGAAGCAGGCCTCGCAGCTGACTAAGATTCGCGCAACTTCCGAACTCATCTTCAATCCAAGAACAATTTATTTTGAAGAGCGACTTAGATCCATACCACCAAAATAAGTTTTTCGACTTTCGCCTGAAGACACACCAAGAACCAATTTCTTAAAGAACAGACAACTTAAAGTGTTAAAACTCGCCTAACAAAAAACAACGTGTCACAATCCATATAACGGGTCGGGAGATAGACGCAGTCCTATGTATCCAGCAACTAGACATAAATATTGTTATCCTTTTTTTGATACCTTGAACTTTTGAGTTATCATTTTATTCCTTTTATACATACTATAATACATACTTTATACATACTACCCTCGCTTGAACCCAACTTGCATTACGGCCCTAACTACTGATTGATTTCGTCTGCCTTTCATTCACAACGTGGGTAGGCGGACTGGAGATCAATGCAGTTACTTTGGTAACCAGACGTTGGAAGCGAGTTGGGAACGACGAGGCTGATATCGAATCTAACCAGATTCCCATCCGAATCACCAAAAGGTTAGAACATCACATTTGGGTGCCGCGACCGATACCAAGCCAGTTGGTCATCACAGGACGGGACAACACGACTGACGCAAACAGGCGGACGTCACGTTTGGAGCGGCGACACCCGAACAAAGCAGTGAGGGGCGGAGAAGGCTGAGCTGAGGGACGTCACACAGCATTAATGAAAATACTGTAACTTATTTTCTGGCCTTCAAAGATCATAAAATGTACTGAGAAAAGCATATCACTCAATTTTGGGGTAACATTGATAAAAGTTATTAATTTAACAAGGTGGCCTAAAAGTTTTTGCATGCCATTGTATATACCATAATTTCTGGCTTAAAAGATGCACTTTTTTTTCCTAAAAATTATCCTGAAAAATATGTGCACATCTTCTAAGACAAATGTAGGCTATGCCCAGGCTCAAGTAAGCTTGGATGGTCTCCTAAATGGCTTGACTGATAAAGACATGGATTTGTATGTTGAGTCATTACACTATAATGTTAGCTATCTAATTCAGTCTTTTATATGATGTAACCTCAGTAGTTAGCTGTTACAAGTATTTCTAAGACTATAAACCTTTCTCTTACTCTGTTTACTAGCAGCGGCAGGATCCTTTCTGATCTTGACTAGTATTTCATTGCCATACAAACAAAATCAAACAAGTGATTAATGTAAACAATACATGGTGCCAGTATGTGAAGGATGCATAGTGAATGTGGTATTGTATGAGAATAACTTTTTTTTTTCTTAGAAATTTCTTTCCAATATTAGAGTGCATCTTCCAAGCCGCAGCATCCTGTAAGCTGGCAGATACGGTATATATATATATATATTTTGATGTATATTTGGGCAGCAGCCTTTTTTTCATGCATCTTTCATTGATAAAGGCTGACAAAGAAGATTTAATTTATCTTCTATTGAGGTTTTCCAACAATCTAACATTTTTTTGTTTTTCAGGGGTTCTAGACATATTTATTTATTTTTATTTTAATATTCTTAAATTCACAGATCAGTTTCTTAGTGTTGCTATTAAACTGAGTAAGAAAGATGCCATAGTTTTGGTTATTTCTTTTATCTTCCAAAGTACTTTCAATATCATCCAAGATCATCTTCACGGGTGATTTACTAAGACAAAAAATTAATGTAATTAATAGTTGTGATTTTTTTGTAAATGTGCATGAAATGCGCACTATTATAGTCAATTTAAAAAATAACTGCTAAGAATATGTAAAAGAAGTAACTTAACTTATATCTTTTATTATTAATGTTTTAAATTACTCAACCTGTAATTTAAAAAAGATTTCTTTTATAATTTGAGTATCCCAAATTATTGCTTTTATAGGCATTTTAAAACATTGTTGCTATATTCATAATTAATATTATTTAGTGTTGGCTGCATATTTTTATATCTTTTAATAACTTGCACAACACAAGTTCCATTTAATGATCATTTCAATAATATCTAAACTCAGACTAATGGTGTTGTTATAGGCTAACCTTTAGGTCCTTTACTCTCTAACTTTTACATGACCCATCTTGAAAACAAAATATAAATTCAATAAACTATATAAATTGTATATCTAAGATATATAGATACTATTTTAGACAAACAAAAACTGTTAATCACATTATAGAACTTAAAAAGAAAATTTTGAAGTTTACTATTGAATTTAATATTAATAAAATAATTCCTTTTCTAGATGTACTTATTGATTATAATGATTATAAATTCACTACCTTACCATATAAAAATTCATCCAGTTCTAATTTTTGCCTCCTAAAATATATATATATATATCTATAAAATGAAATTTTGAGCATAAATTTTCTCACAAATATTTCTTTTATACCTCGACTCTTTTAATTGCTAGGAAGTGTTATTGCAATGTCCAGATTTTACTTTTTTTAATTTATCAGGAATAGTAAATGCCAAGCATAAATCTCTTATTATGATGAAGACTATCTCTGACCTAATTGGATTGAAAATGGCTGAATGCATAGAGAAGTTTGAATTAACTATAAGATATCACGTGGAAATGGCCAGTGGATCAAGTGGTGCCTTTATCAGCAGAGATACATTAATTGGCTGCCATATTCACTTCTATTATTAGACATGACAGCTTACAGTTGATTTCTCCTGATCTCTTAGAAATTATCAAACCTCTAGTATTCATAATAAAAATGGCAGGATTATTCAAGTATGGATAAATTACACAAATATCTATTGTAAGCAAAATAATGCATATGGAAAAACATAATTTATTTTTCTTACTAATATCTACAGCAGTTTATATTTTTGTTTTTAATAATTTTGAAACAGTATGTCAGTTAAACCAAGACAGCATTATCATAATAATTTTCATCAGTTATAGTAGTGATATTATCAGTAGCAGCTGAGAACAGTGATCCATACTGTTTTACAAGGCTGTGACTGTTCACAGCTCCTGTTGAACTCTCTGCCTTGGCAGAGAGGAACCCGGATAAGGCTGTGCTGAAGGGTAGAGTTTTGTCCAGGGAGGTAGACAGACCTGAACCCGTTTATGCGGGTTCTATGGGGATTTTTTGGCCGAGCCTATGGGCTTGGATGACCCACGTTAAACTTGGCCTTGTGCCACATATATCCCTCATGGGGGCGGGGGGGGGCATTAAATATTATCAGTAGCAGTTGTCTACCAACAGTGAATACGCAAACACAGTAGAGCACATTTTGTGTATGTTTGCATTAGCTCTTTCCTATGTCTCTGTTCCATTAACATGAAAGAAAATGAACAAACCAACCAACAAGAAAAAAGATGAAAAAAGGATTACAGGTTTTATATAATAAGGTGAAAGCAAGAATAATTTTTCATAATAGATAGATGACCAATCTATATATGATCTGTTTGCTATTTGATTTATTGTACTGGAAATCACAAATCATTTATTTTAAACCTTCAAGGCTATATTATACAAAAAGAATTAAAATATTTAATTACTTTACTTTTTTCTAATTTCTTGCTTTCCTTATATTAAATTAATTTCTTAATTATTAATTATGCGGGTCAAATGAAAAGTTCATAAGTTGATCAAGATACTCATGAACTTTTGATGAAGATAATCTCAGGGAAAGTGATCAAATGAAAGTCATTTTTCCACATAGTCCCCGCTTGTGTTCCACACAGATCTTTCATTGGTGTTGCAGTACTTGGTGAATAAAATCAATGTTTTCCTCCTGGTGGCAGTTGCAGGATGTCCAGACCCCCCTCACCGCCAAATCAGTTGCTCTTTTTCACTGTTGATAACGCTAGTGTTTTATCCCATAATGTAGCAATCATGTCAACATGAATGTCCTATTGGCTTGATTTGGGGGGCTAAAACTTTTTCTGCAGGTACAGGAATCCCTTGATGTAGTTAATTTGTACATTGGTAACTATAAAAAAATCAATGTTCAATTATTATGGCTAAACTGAAGAATGTTTTATCACACTAATAAGGTATTATGGATGCACTAACTGAATTTTGGTATATAAAAATTTTAACGGACTAATCGAAAAAACATTAATTGACTGCACATTAATTGAGTGACGCCTGTACTTGATGACATCATGATGCCAAATTTTGTCCATTTTCAAGAGAAGTCGCTACTCGTTACTTTTGAGGCCTTCTTTGAACAATCAGATGTCAGTTTATCCAATGCAGTTATTAATAAGAAAAGTTGAAATTAATGCATGTAAGATTTTACAGCTCTAGTCTCATTCCTTCATTGTCAGCCTATCAGCTTTTCCACCCACCATCTTATGATTATAAGCATTGTTCTTTAAGAGTAAATGTATTACTGTTTTATTTTTTCTTTTATATGCTTTCATTAATCTTCCAAACATTATCCCAGTTATTATGTTTGAAAAATCAGGTAATTCAGATGTTTTTCATTGAGATTTGTGTTCTCCAGTAGGACCATTTCATTATTTGCATCTTTTTAAATGCTCCAAATATAGGCAATGCAGTTGGACTGATTTTTATATTCATGTTCAAACTTTCTCTTGGTTGTGTTAGACATGCTATTTGTTGCATCCCTTACTTTTTGAGTATTTGAATAAATAATATTTATACTTACTTAAAGGCTGTTAAAAGCACACTAAAGCTTGAAATCAAATCATTTCCTATTTATAGAATTCAAATTATAATTTTCTTTTTTTAAAATTTAATAAGGGGAGACTACTTTGTAATTAGCCAAACTTCAACACCATTTAAAATTTGAAGTTAATATAACTTATACTTTTATGAATCTCAAATCATCAGCAGTTAAATGGTTTTTGAATGTACATGCTTACAATTTAGAATTTAAAAAAATAAGGCATGGAAAGATGAAAAATAAATGAATAAGTTTTGCATGAAATAATGTTTATTTTGAAAAAATAATTTATTTCAATATGAAAATAAATAATAATTTTTTAATTCTCTTTTACAAAATAAAGATATCATTATTTGATACTGCAAATTGGAATCTTTTTATTCCTCTTATAATGTTGATTTTCTTTTCAGCTTTTGTAACAAATATACAAAAATCATATTATTATTATTAGGGGAATGAACACAAATAGAGATCCAACACTGTTATTATATATATATATATATATATATATATATATATATATATATATATATATATATATATATAACAATACATTATATATATATATATATATATATATATATATATATATATATACACATATAACAGTGTTGGATCTCTATTTGTGTTCATTCCAATAATAATAATAATATGATTTCCATATATCTCTGTCTATAAAAGGCAGGATGTGTGTGAGTGTGTAATGAATGCACGGCTGCAATTTTCGATAGATTTGCACCAAAATTTACATGCACATGCTCCAAGTTAGTGGGAAGACCAAGACTGACTTTGCATTTCCCAACTCCCATCGATAGTGGAAATAATCCATTTTTTCATACTTCTACAGCAGTTTTCATGTAGTTTACAGCCATTTTGTACTGGCCAGAGTGAGAGTCTATAGCTGGCTGCCACGAATAGGCAGGAAGATTCTATTCGCCAGCGTGAGAGCCAACAGCTGACTGACATGAATGTTAACTAGCTGCATTCATCACAAGTGGGAAAAATTTAAATCTGCATGGCACTTTACTCCAATTGGCTCATTCCCTTGCTTAAACTCAATGTTGATTCTGATTCCGCAGAACTGGGTTGGGTGTGAAAAAGTATTTGTTGTTAACATTCTTTTTTCATTTGGTTTTTCCAGTTACGAATCCTTTTTTAAAGCTGATCTTTTTGTGTTCATAATGTTTAGTTCTTTTTTTGTAACAGATTTAATGTTTAGTATAGAACTTAGAAAAAATTCACAGTGTGAGATAGGCAAGAAGTAAGGCATATAGCAACATCAGCACAGTAAAGGGCACTCCTTTAAAGGCAAGAAAGGGCAAAAATATTTTAAGTCAAGTGATAGCGATTGCTGTATGAGTCGTACGATTTTTGAATCAAGCATGGGCAACGCCGAGCCATGCTGCTAGTATATATATATATATATATATATATATATATATATATATATATATATATATATATGTATATATAAAAGAAAGATTGTGTCTGTATGTCTTTATGTATGTCTGTTTGCTTGTACAATAACTGAACACACATCATTTTATAAAATAAAATTGGTGGAGACCAGTAAACTTCAATAAAATCTGCATACTGTTTTTGTCCGAGAGGGGTTTTTAAAAAACTTCTTAGTCCTCATTTTCCATAAGAAAAGCTAAATGTGACTATGAAATAATAATCTCCCTTTATCCACTCCTTTCAAATTTGGGCAAGTTGGGGAAAAAGACAAAGAGAAATTGTAATTTTTTTTGACCAATGAAAACTTGATAAGTTCTAAGAGATTAATTGTTGAGCTGAAGGAAAAGACAAAACAAATGAAAATATTGTTTTTACAGGAATTAGCTATTGAACCTAGAAAAAGAAAGAAAAGAAAATAGCAATCCTATATGAAATACTTCTTGATATGAAATAAGGAGAAAAATTAAACAAATTAATCACCAAGAGATGTTATATGAAAAAGTTAATTTCTGTTCATGCGTCCAGTGTTCAGATTTTCACCAGTCTTAAATTACATGCTGATTATATCATTGGCCTTTATGAAGTGCTTTGCATTTCAAAGAACTTTATTTCAACTCTCCAAGAAAGTTAAGTATCCCTTGTCATTACCATCCATCATTAATCTTTTTGGGGTGGGTAAACCAACTGTTCATTTTAAACCCAAAGTCTCATGCCACTACAGAACAACATCACACAAATCTTTTAGCAACTCAAGAGAAAGCAAATGCAAAGGGTTCTTCGAAAAGAGCTATGGAGGATACTGGAACACAGAGAGAAACACATTTGCAGCCCCAAAATGCACAAAATTCTTTACATTGGGCAGTTGAAACATCAGAACAAAGGTAAGAAAGACTGCAAGAAGAACCAGTAAGGTTGAAGAAAATCAGAGACAGGAAAGGCTTCGGGAAGCCAGAGATAGGTCTGCTGCTCACAGAGCAGCTGAAACTCCTGAGCAAAACAGGAAAGGGTTTCAGTAGCCAGAGCTAGCTGAACTGCTTGCAGAGCAACTTAGACTTTTGAGCAAAGACAGGAAAGACTTCAGGCTGTTAGAGCTAAGAGGGCTGCTAGCAGGGCAGTTGAGACTCATGAGGAATGAGATAACAGACTAGAAGCTAACAGAGCTAGGTCTGTTGCTAGCAGAGTAGTGGAAACATGAGCAAAAAGATGAAAGACCAGAAGCTAATACAGATAGATTTGCAAGGCAGTGGAAACTCATGAGCAAAGAGATGAAAGACTACAAGCCAAGAGAACTCTGACAGCTGCTCAAAGATCAGCTTAAACTCCTGAACAAAGGCAAGAAAAGCAACAGGATAGCAGAACTAGGGAACGGAGAAGAGCTGCCCTTACCTGGGAGCAGTGACACTGTGCTGCCTTTAACTATCAGCTGAAGCATGACTATGCTTCTGAAAAGAAAGTGACAATAGGCTCCATGTCTAAAGTCTATGGTAAATGTGAAGCCAAGAAGTTTGAAGGAGAAACTCCTGGAATGTGTTGTTGGAGTGGCAAAGTCAGGATTCCATTATTGGAAGATCCACCAGAACCTTTGAAGCTTCTTCTTTCAGGCATGACTCAAGAGTTAAAACACTTTTTGGAAAGCATTAGGCTGCACAATTGTGCTTTTCAAATGACTTTATTCATTTTCAAATGACCTTTATTAGAGAAGGTGGTTTTGCGCCCATTTTTTTTGCGCCACTAAGAAATAAAGAGCCACAATTTCTTCAGTTCTATTTTGTTGGCAACTTTCAAGAATAAGCAGCCAGGTGTAATTCTATTTCATCTGGCACCAGGCTCAAGCTTACCCTGAGACTGTAAGAGATGATAGATTGTAAGTGATTGATCTGGGATTGCAAAGGAAATATTTATTGTAGATTATTTCCACAACACAGAGAATAAATCTCTAAGTTCAGACTCGAACATCGGGGACAGAAAGAAATGCCGAAAACACGATTCAGCAGGTACTATCTCACAATGCACACAGCCAGTTAGAATAATAACTCACTCTCCAAGAAATGTGGTAGCCAAAATACCTGACTTCTCCTTGATTCAAGAACACCAACTGCTTTTATCAGCTGAGCATTTTTTCCATTCATCGACAGCTGGGAGAGGACATTCAATCAAAATACTTTTATAGCGACTCCTGCAACAGACTTGTTTTTTAATCTAAATATTCCGTCTTCAGCATGTCATGTGAAATACATGCACTTTTTTTTGGTAAGTAATTTTCTTTTTTGCCACATTTTCCATTGTAGGATACATGCAATGCGCTGTTGCTTGGTTCGACGAGGTAAGTTGCCGTTTTCTTCGCCATATAGATTGAAGAAATGGCTATGTCAAAAGCTTTAAATGTGCTCTGAAAAGTGCTCCTACTCACAACTATAATGTGATCATTGATGCAGACAAGCAACCCACTGGACAGCATCCAGAACAATTTAATGAACCTTTCTGCAATGAAATAGCAATTATGATATGAATGTTACAAAAGCAAAAATTAAAAATGAAAAGTTGCCCTCGGTACAGGAGCTCTGAGCATTGCATCAAGCTCACAAAACAAATAAAAAAAAAATACAATTTAAAAGTTGGAGCCAATCATGAATGTAGCTGCTATGTAAAAAAATGCACTGAGTTATGTATTCACCCTGACTGCTTAAAAGGATTCACAAATTCAAGGTGGTAGGCAGGCAGTGGCAGAGTTTACCAGTGGCCCTGGGTCAACTAACATGATACAAGCTTCAAGGTGAAGCCCATACTACTGACACCCCCATCCTCCAGGTCACCTTCCTCACACATAAAGAGATGTTCCATTTTGATCCTTTATGCTGGCTATACAGAGAATTTTATTTTAATATATATTGTCTCCTTTTCTTTCTGCTTCACCAGCAGCACTTTTTTGTTTTTGTTTGTTCTCTTGCAACTATAGATGAGCACATGGCCGAATGGTTCGAACATTCACTTTCTGACCATGAGACCTGGGTTAAAATCTCAGCACAGTTGATTTTTTAGGAAGGAGACTTTCTGATGTTATCGGTCTGGAGTGGGGAGATCCCAGTGTGCGGCACCTTTGGAAAGTACCTGAAAACCATACCATGGGTTGGCCCAAGCCTTGTGAGAGAAATTGGGTAGACAGAACACTTGGGGGGAGGTCATTGATAGCTGTGCTAGCATGAAGCCACAAGTCATCATGACCAAGGGTTTGAGTGTGCTGGCCCAGAAACTGTAACTAAGGTCTGCTCAGCATAGTTGCAGGTGGGCTCTGTGGGTGTTGAACAAACACAAATGTGCCTGAGCGAGCGTCTGCAATAGGGATTGGCTAGGAACCGCTAATAGACGGGTATCCTTGAATACGAGTGGCCACCTATCATTATTTTTATTATACATGATTTATAACAAACACTTGGTAAAGGATATTGACTTTTTTGTTCAAGGTCATTCTTATTCTAACTATAAATACCTATGTCATTAGTATAACTCCTCTCATCACTTGTACATTGGCCTTGGAAATGAAAGCAAGAATGCTGTTTTCTATTAGTAGATTCATTTGGGATGTAGTATGGAATGCTTAAATGATAAGTGCCCATCTCTTCACATCTGTGCTTGTATATGCACAGAGTATTGTCTAGGAAGGGATTAAGTAGATTGGTGATCTCATTTCCTCCATGTCATACTCCTGATGTGGTTTGGAATTTTTTCCATATTGGGGTCCTTGTCAGATATTTATGATTTTGTGAACTGTGGGAAAATGAAATAAAACCAATAAATAAAATAATAATAATAAAGTTATAAAGAAACATGTGCAATTTTATGACCCCACATCCAGGAAAAGACAGAATCTTTCTCTTTCCTCTTTCTAATTAGATCATTTGGATATGTTTTTAGCAGCCCTACTCATGAAACAGAGATTTGGCCATCCCAACTCAGTGCAAGGATGACTTGAGCTGGGCCATCTTTACCCATTCTTATCCTTACTTCCCATAAATTATTTCTGAACCAAAAAGGAAAACAAACTTACTCAAGAGAATTTAAATTTGTTTTAATACAGTCAACATAAAAAAATAAATGTCCATACAAGAAACTCAAGTTTTTTGGATGCTTCTTCTATTTTCTTCATTTATATATTGAACACCCTCCTTCACCTTAAAAATACACACAAAACCCATAACCTTGTTAACATCCACAGGACTGGTAGTTCCTCTATCAGATCTAGACATTCAGCCGAGTCAGAGCTTGGAAGGCAGTTTCTAAATAATTTATGATAAGAGGAAGTTTCTTGATGTGGTCATATGCTGCTCTGAGGTCAACAAAGTCCATGTAATATAGAGTTTCATGGAATGATCAAATATAAATAACAAAAACAATAACTTGAATTATTTACATTATTTGAACTGTTATCCTCATCTTCATTGCCATATTAATTTGGAGAGTTGAGTTAAAAGGAAATAACTAGGACATCCACAGGAGGCATAGCATGTGGAACTAGAATAATCTACCCTGGTGGATGAAATAAAGGGTTCAGTTTGAAATTCCAATCACCTGAAGAAGGACGGAGTGTACAACAGCTAAAACATTGTGAATATGGCAATGAAGATGAGGATAACAGTCTGAATAATGTAAATAATGCAAGTAATCATAATACCTCATCTCAGAGATATAGAGGTTGAAATGCTGTGAATATGGCAATTGTTGTAGCATACCTACACATAAATACATTCGCATAAATACAATATGTTGGTCTGCAGGTGAAAATTCACTGTGGAATTCACTTGACTCACTTCTAGCAATTGACTACTACTTCTACATGCCGCTGGTGAATCTTATATGTGTTGTTCATGTCCTAAGTATTATCATTCATTACCAACCTTCGTGTGATTATTCTATTCAGTAACCTTCTCTAGGTTACAACAGCAATGAAGATGAGGATAACAGTTCGTATAATGTAAATAATGCAAGTAATCATAATACCTCATTTCAGAGATATAGAAGCCAAAACATTGTGAATATGGCAATGAAGATGAGGATAACAGTCTGAATAATGTAAATAATGCAAGTAATCATAATACATCATCTCAGAGATATAGAGGCCAAAACGTTGTGAATATGGCAATGAAGATGAGGATAACAGTCTGAATATTGTAAATAATGCAAGTAATCATAATACCTCATCTCAGAGATATAGACAAAAACAATAACATGATATATAACAAATACTTGGTAAAGATAATATATAACAAAGACTTGAATAACAAAAATTTAACAAGAGTTCTCTGTTTGGTTTCTAATGCTATCCTATGATATGTAGTTTAAATATAATTAATCAAAATAAGGAATATATCATATTTAGAATGAGAAATAAAAATCATTTATGAATAAAGAAATTCTGCCATCTAATCTAACCAATATTAAGTATCTTTTCCATTTTCGTATAAATATAAATTGATGGACAGGATTCTTTAACGTTAACTCTCACATGATTGATATCTTGACCTGCAGAATGAAGATGACCAGTAATCAAGCAAAACATTTCTTATTTGTTAATCATATTTCTAAGTCAGTGATTTATAATGTACACAATTTGATCATCATAGCCAAGAGCCATGTTATTCCATTTCAGTAAATATCAATGCCAGAGATGATAGACTTGTGTCATCTACATTTTCATGTTCTTAGTCCTGCAGAAATTCATTGTGTTCAGACTAAGCTAAAATTATTAAATTTATAAACATGACATTGTAATTTATTTTATTTTTCATTTGTTTTATTTTATTGTTGATTCAGTCAAAATTATTTAGGCATGAGGATTCAAATTTGTTAAATTTTCAATCACTTTTTCAGCTTTTGGGTATGCATAAAAATAAAAAAAAATCTTGGCTGCATGCATGCTGCAAATCCAAAGAGGTTAATATTCTTTTATTTTGGGTCAAAATCAGGATAGAATGCTAAAATTAGCGCTCTCTGCTGTAGCTGTATATGGCTTAGACAATACACTTCACTCACTCTCTAATTCACCAACAAAGTAAGTCCAACTATTTTTTTCATTCTTTTTTTACAGAGACTCTCTGGTGAATATTCCTGGAGTCTCTTTCAATATGTCTGGTTAGTAAAACTTGTATTAAAACTCTTTATATATATATATATATATATATATATATATATATATATATATATATATATATATATACACACACACACACATATATATATATATATATAAAGATAGACATAACAATAGGATCTCCGAGAATGATAATGTGACAGCCAAGTTAGCTAATAGTCTTAATACTGCTGACAGAATGGGGAAATCCATACTAAAGATGCCTATATTTTATTTAAAGACCATAAACCCAACTTTTTTAATAATACTCAATCTAGATTAATAAATCTAGAAATGTTTGATAGAAAATTTTGACTTTTTTTGTATTAATGGTAAATTTTGGTTGTAAGTTGCAGTTAGGACCAAAGTTTAGAAAATCTATTCAGTCTTCAGAGAGATCCTAATCTGACAGTTTAATAAAGTTGTCTGCAGAATTGGGTTAAAGAATATTGCCTTTTGTATATATTATTGAGCTTTTTCATGTCACTAATTTATGTATATGTCCATCTTGTCTTCTTATTAAAAAGAAAGATGTATGTGGGACATCAACTGAAAATTGGTTCACTGTATCATGTCAGACAATTGTTTTTTGTATCTTGACACCATTCACTTTCTCACTGATGTGATGTTACTTCCCTCTGCTTTACTTTAAATATTTTCATAGCATCTGTTCTGATGAGCTTTTATCCTTAGTGTCTCAACTGCATGAATTTAAGCATGCTACTAGATTGGCAATTATGTCTCACTGTTTTACTGTTGAACTAGTTAGATGCAACCACCACTTCTATCCTAATAATTTTTTTTTTGAAATTCTCACCTGTGGAACTCACTTCTGGCTGGCCCAAAAAGTAAAAGTAAGAATTTTATTCACTTGCTTACATCTGTACATTACTTGCTTACATCTGTACATTACTTCTAAAAGAAACAGCCACAACATCTTGAGAGGCAGACACTTGAAGATGACCCCCCCCAGTAATAGGATACAGTGTCACATCATTCTCAATATGAATGCAGTATAAATTTTTCTTTTGTTTACACACACAAAACTAGACACTTATACACATATAGATTATTCTTTCACCATTTTTTGCCTTTCAAAGAAATGTTTTATTCACTTGATATATGTTGCTTTAAACAAGAGACTTCATTCCTAAAATTTTTTTTGTACAAAAGAAATTCTTACTTTTATATCATTGTGCATTTTCATTGCATATATTGCTTTTAGAATTTTTGTGTTCAATCACTTTTTCCTTGCAGTATTTAACTTCTGTAAAATGTTTTTTTGCCAGGTTTACAGATGTTTCAACTTATCTTTTCATGTATCTCCTGTATTCCTTCGAAACGTTTCATGATTTCATCAAAAGTTGTTTTATTGATAAATATTATGTACATGGTGCGATGAATAAATTGTCGTCTAAATTATGCAAAAATGAAAATAACAGTGACATCTCATTTTAGCAGTTATATTTACTAAAATCACACAAAAATATCTTGAAATGCTAAAGGATAAATTTGTTCAATAAAATCACCATTGGCTTCAATCACAGCCTCAAGACAACTTCAGAATCTTCTTTGACTTTTCTGGAAGGTCTCCTTGTTTAAGTTGGTGAATGCTGACATAATACTTGCCTTCAGTTCATCTTTGGTATTACAAGGAATTTTGTTGGTCTCTTGCTTAACTGTGCCCCACACAATAATCAAGGGGTTTAAGTCTGGAGAGTTAGGTGGTCAGATGTAAGGGGTGATGTGGTCGCAGAAATTGTCTAAGAGCCATGTCTGGGTTATTCTGCTTGTGAGGCATGGTGCAGAGTTCTGTTGCCAGACATAATGTCTTCCAGCAGTTACCCCCATGACCCAGGGTGGCACTATCTCCTTAAAGCATTTGATGTGGACCTCCATATTGTGTTTTAGGTGTGGGAAGATGGATGGAGACATAATGACGCCATTACTAGTGATCACTCCAAACACCTTCATAATCACCATTAGACTCATCCGACTCTTTTGGAATCCCCTGCAATGTCCTCACATTGACACCCACTGAAATTTTCATATTGGAGCTTCTGGCATGAATGCCAAGCAGTACAGCATGCTTTTTTCAAATTTCTGGTGGAGTGAATTGCATTATGGTGCCCTTTTTCTCATAGACAGTGCCCAACTGACCCTACTATACTGCGCAGTTGACAAAATCAAAAATAAACAATGCACATGTGTGAAATTAAAAATATAAAATGGTGACAATTTCCCCAACCCAGACTGTAATTATTTTTACATTGCCTTGTCATTTGAAATTTGGGAAATTGAATCTAACTTCACCAAAATAAGGTTTGACTTGCAGTAATTTCTTCTTTACTGACTCATTTTCCCATTTGTCTCTTAGAAAATTTACATTTAATAAAAACATAAGGAGCTGAGAACAATAAGTCAAAAGTTTTCATAGCTGTTTTAATATTCATCACTTTAGTCAAAACTTTATTAAGCATTTCAGATAAATATATTGTCTGTGATATATATACAATAAAATTGTATTTACTTATATTTATATAATAAATAAATTAAATGAATTTCAGCTTTAAAATATATTTTTATTAGAAATATTTACAATTATTTTTTTGGTGATGTGAGATTTTGTTATTCAAATTGTTGAAGCTTGGATAAGCATGGAATAATAATAATACAACACAAAATGTACGTAAACAAAATGTATTGAAACAAGGAAAAGGTACACAATATTTACAGTTAGTTTTGGTATATTCTTGGGAAGACTGTTCCTGCAGAATGGGTTGACTAAATCGTAGTCGGGCAGAGTCTCTCGATTCGATCTCTTCTTACAATCTCCTGTCTTCCGGTACCAACCCATATTTATATGGTCGGTACTCCACTTATGTAAATTAGGTGTATCGTACCACAACACCCTCCTCCCAAGCCTTGGAATCCCTTTTGGATTCAAATTGGCTTCCTATATGGGTTGATGATTATGGCTATTTCTTTGTAGATCTATTTGCCTAATTTTAATATTTTTTCCGTTTTGGATTCACGTTCAATGGGTCCGTCAACCTCCGTTTCCTACCGGATCTTCTTGGTTCAGGTGTATTCTGTGGAGGTTCTACCTGAAACATATCATATATTATATCAATGGGATCTTCGTCCTCATCCGGTATACACTCTTCTTGCTCTATACCGTAATCTTTTTTAAGTTGGTTTTGGTGCCTTTTATGAGTATTCTTCGCCCTTTAATTATGTAAATCAGGTCACCGATTCTCTTGTCCACCTTGCCTCGTTCCCAGAACTCAACGTTGTTTTTATAGCACTTGAAAAACACCTTCTCTCCGGGAGTGTATCTTTTTCTCGCTGTATACATGGTATTTTTTACTGTATTTTTTCCTGGCAAAAAGCTTGTCAAACACTGACTTAACTTTCCTAGCGAACATTAGTTCAGCTGGTGCCATGTTTGAGTGTGTTCTCTGGTTTGGCGTGATTCTGTATACTTGTAAGAATTGCTGAAGCGCCTTTTCCGTTGGAACTCCCGATGCTTTCTTCAGAGCTCGCTTTAAAGTATCGACAAATCTTTCTGAGAGTCCATTAGACCTCGGATGATACGGAGGCGTCGTTATGTGGTTAATTTGATATAACTCACAAAATTCCTTAAATTCTTCAGAAGTGAATTGTGTACCATTGTCACTCACAATACACTCTGGCACACCGAACACCGCAAATAGTTCATGCAAAAAAGTTGTTGTGGTATTGGACGTGGGCTTTTTTACAGCGTAGTACTTCCGGCCATTTTGTAAAACTATCTACCACTATTAAGTAGTAAAAATCTTCTACTGGACCAGCGAAATCAATGTGTAATCTTGTCCACGGATGATCCATCTTGGGCCATGGTTTGTGTACTATAGGTGGTGCCTTAGCTGCTAACGCACACCCCCTTACATCGATGAACCATGTTTTCGATATCCACATCCATTCCTTTCCAATACACAAAAGCTTCGCATTAAGCTTTTTGTTCTATTAATACCGGGTGACCCATATGAAAGTCCCAAGTATTCTTTTCTGCAGCTTCTTTGGTATTACTACTCTCTCACCATATAATAAAACTCCATCACCTATTGAAAAAATCTCCTGCACTTTTGGTCATTTGCTACCATTTTGCTTTTAATTTCTAAAAATGAAATCATCGTTTTCAGCTTCTTTTTAATTTCATTTAGCGTAACCGGTAGCTCTCTTACAATGTTGTTTACCATGCTTTTCACCTCATAATCTGCTCTGATATTTGCAATAATTGATTCTTCGAATCTTTCTTCTTGACTCGGTACTAGTCTTGATAGACTATCCGCATGAATTATCTTTTTGGATGATAGGTGCTTTATGTGAAAATCATAATTGAGAAGAATGGTTCCCCATCTTAACAGACGATTTGCTATATAAACGGGTAACCCTTTCTTTGAACCAAAATAGTGATCAGTGGTTTATGATCCGTTTCAAGGATAAAATGTCTGCCGTGGATGTACCTGTGAAATTTTTGTATGGCAAAAATGATACTCAGTGCCTCTTTTTCTATCTGAGAGTAACTTCTTTCTCCTGGGAGCAAAGTTCTCGAAGCGTGTGCAATTGGTTTTCTAGAACCATCTGGCATTATGTGTTGAATACACGCTCCTATCCCGTATGAACTAGCGTCACTTGCCACTACAATATCCAGTTTTGGATTGTAATGGGTTAAAAAGAGGTCGGACGTAAGCATTTTCTTTATTTCATCAAAGGCTTTCTGACATTCTACCGTCCATTCCCATGCCTTGTCTTTTTTAGCAGTTCATTCAACGGAGCTCTTAAATTGTACATTCCTTTAATGAACGCTTGATAATAATTTGCAAGCCCTAGAAAACTTTTGTAGCATCGCCACATTAGTGGGCGTCGGCATGTCTCTAATCGCAATGGACCTTTCCGGATCTGGACATCTGCCATTTTTGTTGATTATGTGCCCTAAATACTTAATTTCCTCCAAACCAAATTCGCACTTTGACTCTTTGACTTTAAATCCAAAGTCCTGAATCTTTTAAATACTTGATTGAGATGCTCTCGATGTTCGTCGACCGATTCGCTCCTTACTATGATGTCGTCTAAGTAAGCGCACGCAAAGTCTAAATCATTCAGCATGACGTCCATAGCTTGTTGAAAAATGGCAGGTGCCACTTTAATACCAAAAAGGAAGCCTGTTGTACTTGAATAACCATCTATGCGTGTTTATCCCTAGTAACTTCGAACATTCCTCTTCGACGGAAATTTGGAGATAGGCATCTGATAAGTCAATTTTGAAAATATAACTCCACCATTTAGCTTGTTAAAAAATCTCCTCCGGACTCGGTAACGGGTAATGGTAGTCCTTAATTACCGAGTTCAACCCTGTCGAAAAATCAACGCAGACTCTAACTTGGTTTGATTTCTTTTTTTTATGCACACAATCGGCGCAGCCCATGAATTAGATTCTACTTTCGAAATAATTCCCATTTTTTCCAACCTATCAAGTTCTCCATTAATTTCTCTACACTTGCGAAAGGCACATTACGTTTCTTTTTAAAAATTGGCATAGTATTTTCCTTTAATTCGAATTTGGCTTCAAACTTGTTACATCTTCCAAGACCAGGTGTGAAAAGTTTCTGGAAACTTTTTTTTAATTCCTCATTAATGTCCTGTCTTGTTTGCGTATTACTTTCTACTTTTCTGCAGAAAGAGTTTAACGGTTTATCCCACAATTCGAATGTTTCAATAAAATCTGTACCCATCAAATTTTCTCCATTTTTTCAGAATGAAAACTTTTATTTTTTTAACTATCCTGTTCAATTTCATGGGAAGTACAACCTCGCCTTCGAATTTAATTTCCTTTCCAGTCACTGTTCGAGCGCGTTTCGTTGACTTCATTATTGTAGGCCTTTTTTAAAATTTTCCATGTTTTATAGTTCATTATTGTTAAATCTGAACCCGAATCGAGTTGAAATTTGATATTCTTTTAAATATTTCAGTCGTCACATACTTCCCTCAAATCTCTATCTGATTTGATATTTGAATTTGTTTGTCTAATTCGGCTATTGACTTTTTTTTCGTTTTACACGACCCTTTGTGACCATTCTTGTGGCACACAAAGCATTTTTTTTATTTCTATATGGGCAATTTAACTCCCAGTGTCTTCCGTTGCACCGTCTACAATTAAATGGCGGAACCATTTTTTTTCCCTCCTCATTCTTTTCATTTAATTTTTCTCTTCTATTTTTAAAATACGCCGAATTTTTAATCCATTTTTTTTCTGATGGGTAATTTGACTGTTTCTTCACTTTTTTAATATAAGCAATACCAGCTTCTTCAATTTTTTGAGACTCTTTCTTTAAACTTACGGCCCGCTGACACTCCTCTGCTAACTTTTGCAGGGTAAGGTTTTGTTCAGATTCGAGTTTAGACAAAACTCTACGTCTTATTTCGGCACTCTTACTGGATACCAGTCCTTGAGCAAAAATTAAACACTTGAATTCTTCAACCGTAATCTCTGCCAATCTGAAATTGTCACAATGTCTATTCACTATCGATGCATAAGTTAAGTAATCCTGATCGTCGGATTTAGCTACATTCATGCATAACCATCGCTTATGCCAAAGCGACATATTTGCTCCAAACAACTCCTTTAGCAATTTCACTGTTTCGAGAATTCCAATTCATTTGTTCTTCTCGGTAGAATAAAATCTACAAATTTGCTATGTTCCGCTGTACCTAGCTTTCTTAGTAATAGACTGACTTTTCTTGAATTCGACCAGTTTTCACAGTCTGTGTGGAAAATATCTTCATATCGTTTAAAGTACGCTTCAAACGTTTTTCCTTCGTCTGGCACACAGTTGAAAGTTTCCAACGAATTAAATATGATGTTATTAGAATATGAAGAGTTACTTTCATTTGCCTGAATGTTGTTTAATTTCTCCAATGTTAACTTTTGAATTTCCAAAACCTTGACATACATTTCTTCCTGTTCCTTTGACGTTTGCTGACTCAACTCCTCTTGCCTTTTCTTTATAATTCTGCTGTACTAATTGCTGTTCTCTTAATAAGGCAAACTGTTCACTTTGTTGTTGCAGACTCAACTGCTGGGATTTGACTAACTCAGCTTGACTCAACTGCTGGGCTTTAAACAATTCAGCTATGACTTTGGATAATTCCTCCATTTTTAGCTGATAGTGTTCATGCAACAAAGAATATACTTTTAAATTGTGTATCCACGAATATACTATAAGCAGACAAAAAAAAATCGAAACAACTTACGCCTTTTTTAATTTTATGTCTTGCTTTATAAAATATTGTTGAGTTAACCAAACAAAAAAAAAAAAATAAACAAATTTTTTTTTTTTACCAAGTTCGCTTACCTTTCAAAGTCGACACGTTGTATTTGTGCTCCTTTTAATTCCATGCATTTTTTTTTTTCGGCCAGTTTTTTTTTTTTTTTTTTTCGCCGTTATTTGTTTACGCCACCTTCCAGATTTTTCTGAGTGAACGTTCCTTTATGCTTAGTCGTCCTTTAACTAGTTTTAACTGTCCAGACTTCAGAATACTTTTCCGTTCCATTAGATGTTCGACTTTTAATTGATGATTTTTTTTTTCCTGGGTTCGTCGACTTATCCCAATTGTTGAAGGCTATCAATTATTAATTCTTTTTTTTCCGTAACGTAAAGTTCTTTATACCTCGTCGCCATTGTTGAAGCTTGGATAAGCATGGAATAATAATAATACAACACAAAATGTACGTAAACAAAATGTATTGAAACAAGGAAAAGGTACACAATATTTACAGTTAGTTTTGGTATATTCTTGGGAAGACTGTTCCTGCAGAATGGGTTGACTAAATCGTAGTCGGGCAGAGTCTCTCGATTCGATCTCTTCTTACAATCTCCCGTCTTCCGGTACCAACCCATATTTATATGGTCGGTACTCCACTTATGTAAATTAGGTGTATCGTACCACAACACAAATTGAGGTTTGTTCACCATGATGCATATATATATATATATATATATATATATATATATATATATATAACACATGTACACGTCAAGTGCTCCAGACCAGCTGCAATCTTCAGCTGAGTGCCATGCTTCAGCAAAGTTTTGGCCCATTAAACTCAGTACCTCTCCACAAGGTGGGCCTGCAACAGCTGGATGATGTTACGTTGCAAATGGTCTATGTTAGTTGGATGCGACTCAATAAGAATTTTTTTGGTAATCCATACACTGCCTTCCACCGCTTTTTTACCACAAGCCTTTATCACTTTATCCGGCTTTTGGATACCAGCACACTTGAGGAATCTCTTTAAGGAGGCAACCTCAAATGGCACCAGGGTGCAGTCATATCCTCTCTCATGGACTTCAGCTACAAGCTCCTCATACCGAAGCAACTTTCTTTCATGGGCCTCTTCAATCCTTTCTTCTCATGCCACTGTCAGTTTGCCAAGCAACAGATGTTGCTTCTCAATATCAAGACCAGATCTGGTCTCAGACCAGATACAATGACCTCTACTGCAGTGTAGCATCAACCAACACTCTCCACTTCCTTGAGTCCTTTAACCCGGTCTTCTGCCTTGTGTCAGTTGCACCTTGCTTCAGGAAGGCTACCCTTTGCAGGTCCATCAAGGGTATGCTAGAACTTCTTACAGCTGCTGCCATGACCTCCAGAACCAAGTTATGTCTGAAGGTGTACCAGCTGTTCTGTAGCACTCTCCATCTCTTCAAATTTGCCGGTGATGCTGCCACATCATACGCTGCCTGTATGAGGAACCTCAAATGTCCTGCGCCTAGATGCCACCAATCAGACCAACTGATCAGAACACCCTCAATACCCCCCCAGTTAAGCCACTGACCCTGCTGAGCCTGCTGGACAGTCCGCACTAAACGTTGCTCCTCTTCAAGCTTTTGAACTCCCTGTTCCTGTAACTTGCATTGCTCCTGTCTACTGGCTTCTGACCAGAATCTCTCACTCTCAACTAGACCAAGTCCAGCACGTCCCTCCCTTGTAACACCTTGAACTTCTGCCAGCTTTATCATTACTTCCACTGCTGACATCACGTCTGACACTTTCCACTTTCTTCCTGTCTTCACCTCTGGCACATTTTCCCGGATTACAGCATCCCTAGATTCACACAGCATGGACTGCAATCTCACTTTTACCACCTTGTACTCCTCCCCCAAAGAAGTAATAGGTAAGTGAAGGACCCCCCCCCGCCTCTGGGCTGCCATACTGAGCATCCAGTGACAGAATCCTTGCAACACCAAACCACTTCCGTATACATTCACTAATTTTCCTCTCAATTATCTCAACTCAAAACACTGCCAACTCATATATAGTTAGCGGCCACATTAGTCTCAGCCTCAATCTAAAATGCATACACCACGCCTTAAATTTTCCGGGAAGCCCACATTGGTCTATTCTTCACAGACCCACCTCTGCTTGAGTGCTGGATTTCAATCCCATGGTGATGATCTGTCACAAGGAAGTTATACCACTTCCCAAGACTCTTCACACCTTGCTCCCACACTGTTGGTATCTTTTCACCAGTGATGGAAAACACTTCATGTATGATAGAACCTCCCTTCCTAGACAGTGACCTGCTTTTCTTTGGTTTAAAGGTCATCTGACTCCATGCCACCAACTCTGCAAGTTTATCCAGAAAAGAACTGTGCTACTATCCCATTATCTTGAATTATCGTCAAATCATCCATAAATGCTCGAATTTTGACCTCATTCTGCAGGAAGTGGTACTCTGGTGTCAGACCTCTCAAGATCACCTCCATGACAAACAGTACTGGAGAGATGGCACATCCCATAGCAATTCCCCTCTGCAGCTCCACATACCTTGTAATGTACTTCATCATTGAAAAATACAGCATGAACTGATTGAAGTACATAGCCAGTCAATCCCTGAGACTCTGCAGAATGTAGAACTCCTCAAATGTCAGCTGTATCATGCTTTGCGGAACTGAACCATACGCATTAGCAAGATCTAGCCAGATGACGTGAATATTCTTCCTTTCAATTTTAGCCTCACGGATCTTTGCTCAAATTATTGACACATGTTCCAAGCACTCTGGAAACCCCGGGACACCTGTCTTTTGAATACTAGTGTTTATATAGTTATTCCTAAGCAGGTAACCCATCAGCCTCCTGGCAAACACCTTAAAAAACACCTTTCTTTCAATGTTCACAAGAGATATTGGGCGAAACTGACTATACTGTCTATATAAAAGACAAAAGAAAAACATTTATAGCAATATACTTCACTCCTTGAGGAATTTTGTCAATGTAAATGTGGATATTCAGTTTCATAACTTGTATTTATACACTGAAGTAATGTGTAGGAAAATTATTTAGTTTTCAAATTTGAACTTGAGAACACTCTAAAATATTCTTAAGAAAAAAATTTAAACATGCGCATTCAAATTTTAAAAAATTAAAAGAAAACAGTTAACTCAATTTAATTTAAAATAATTAAATTAATAGACAAATAATTTAAAAAAAAACAAACAAAATACATAAAAATAAATTAGTAAACATTTAAAAAATAAAACAAGTTAAAAATTCAACAGCAATATTACTTACTTTTGTTTATTAGGCAATAAATTATATCACTTAATGTCCACCATAGTTTATCTTACAGAACAAGCATTAAGAAATTTTAGAGCGTACTCAAATTAAAAATTTGAAAATTCAACAATATTTTTTTTTATATATATATTGTCTTTACAGATATATTCTTTTTATATCTGGATAATGTTCATTCACATTCTGCATAGCTGACTGTAACCAATCTTGTCAAGAAATGTTTCAAAGATGGTAAATTAACAGAATGGATCAAAGTCTCTCCAAATATTAATCCAATAGAAAACTTGTGCTTCATCCACATATGTAAGAAATAAGGAAACAATATTCAAGCAAAGACAATTTCTGGGAAGTAATAAAAATTGCTGATGTGATGTTAAAGTTGAAAAAGTAGAAAAGTGAATCAATGGTTGAGTGATGATGGTTATAGAATATCAAGAAGCATATATTAGCATGCAAAAGAATAAATTTATTCATGTATATTGAATACTATGTTAATAAAATTTAATTTTATATGGTCTATATCTTTTAGGATTTATTCATAAATAAAAATTTATGCTTCACATTGTTTATATAATAAAATCTGCCATCCCTCAAATAGGTTTTTATCACTGTTTTTAATAATGATAACAATTATAAGATGAAATTCACATAATATTATAGTGTTTGTGAAGAAAAAAATTAAACATCTATATGAAATAAGATTTGGTAAAATGAACAAGGTAGACTTAAATTATCTTTCTTTCTTTTTATGTGCCATGTCCATTTCAGGACATAGGGGATCATGGCTCTCCACTTCCCTCTATCGCTTGTATCTCTCAACAAGTTTTATCCATCTGCCACCTCCCCCAGGGTCATGTTGTGTCATCAATTGCTTAAGCCTACTAGGTATGGCATGCTTTGTTTTCCATTGTCTCTTTTTCCCTCTATTCAACCTGTGAGTATCAGACACTCCAGGTCCTTCTACCTCATTACATGTCCCAGAAACTTCAGCTACCTCTTCCTGATGTTAAGTATAAGCTTCCACCTTGTCTGCATTATCTTTAAGACTGCATCGTTGTTGAAATGCTCGGTCCATGTTATCCTCAGTATCCTTCTGTAGAACCACATCTCTGTTGCCTTGAGTCTCTTCTTCATCTTTGAGGAGACTGTCCAACATTTGCTGTCATAAAGGAAGAAAGATATCACATAACAGTTCAGTACTCTTTTCTTTGGTACCAAAGAAATCTTCCTGTCTCACAATATTTTGGCCAGCTTTTGGAATGCATCCTTGTCTATCCCAATACGTCTATGGATCATCTTGATGTCACACTTACTGTCCTCTATTAAAATGCTTCCCAGATAATTAAACTTTCACACCTGCTTGATTCTAGTGTCCACAACCTGCAAATTGCATTTTGGGCTCATTCTTTTACGGATGACCATGAATTCCATCTTCTTGTAATTTATGCTTTGCTCCTTTTTCTTACTCTCCTTCACTACCTTCTGTAGGAGATTTTGTAATTTGTTTTCAGTGTCTGCTATCAGTACTGTGTCATCTGTGTATCTTATGTTGTTAAGATTGTGGCTGTCAATGTTGAATCCAAGTAGGGTTTCCAATTCTCTCAGAATTACCTCACTGTATCGGTTGAACAGGTTCGGTGAGAAGACACATCCTTGCCTTACACCCCTTTCTATTTTTGTATATTCGCGGAACTCATTCCCTATGTGCATGCATAGTGTTTGTTGCCAGTATAGGTTCTTGTTTATTCTAATATCTTTCCCAAATATATCAAGGTTGCTGAGCAGTTCCATCAGATCCTTGTAGCATACTTTGTTGTAGGCCTTTTCATAGTCTATGCTCTATTCATCAGAATATGGAAAATGAATTTTGTTACATGGCTTATTAGGCTTATTCTTTGGTGGAGTTCATATTCATTTGTGCCTGGTTTCTTAAACATTGCTATGAATATTGATCTGTTGAGGTCTTCTGGTATATCCCTGCTGTTTTCATTTATTATTTCTGTGATCATGTCTATGCCAAAGTCATCTAAGACTGTCAGCATTTCTGTCACAATTCTGCCTGGCCCCGCTGCCTTGTTTCTGTTTAATTTGGCCAGTGTTGCTTCTACTTCAGTTTTCAGAATTTTAGGTCCGTCAGTAGTTCTGTGTATTGCTGGTTGTTCTCTTTCATCATGGAAGAGTTCTCTAATATACTTGCTCCAGCACTGAAGAATTTTTTCCTTCTCTAATATGTGCATTCCATCTTTTGATTTTAAGCAGCCTGTTGATGAGCATGTCTTCTGTCCTGTTAGTTGTCTTATTTGTTTATGCACATTTTTTGTTTAGCCACTCTTCATTAGCTTGCTAGCATTTGATCCTTATTTCATTGTGTAATTTTCTATATTCTCTTCTGTATCTTGGCAGGGTTTTCTGTCTCATTTCCATCATGTCAGGAATCTCATATAGTCATCCATTCATTTTTTCTTCTTTATCATCCCGATGACTTAAATTATAGTGGGCATATATTAGAACATTCTATTAATTAATCTGTTTTCAGACAAAAAAACTCTTTTTAATAAAATACTATATCCCTAATGAAATCAATTTAAAATAAAATTCAATTACCTCATAATTTATGGAGAAAGATAGAATCTACACAGTATTTAAAAGTTATATGGATTGATTAATCAGCAAATTTCAGCTTTTAAGCATCTATAGTCATTAAGTTTTTAGAAATTTTATAATCTTCAAGTAACAAACTCTCGAGTAAAGTCAAGTATTTTTCTGTTAAATGCTCATGGGTATTTTTTTGTTTAATACTATATCCATGTGCAATTTTTAAATAAAAGGCAATATATCACGTAGCCAGTCTGGGTAACAGTCTATGCAAAGGTTGAAGTAGTAAGAGGAGCCATTAAAACGTCTTTCTGTGTTTTGTTGATTTCCTGTCATGTGAAAACTCTCTTCATAAAGAGAAATTGAACATAAAAAAAAACATTTTTTGTAAAAATTATCTCAACAATTTCTTGATTATAAAATTTTGGAATTTACACTTTATTTACTTTCTTCTTGTCCTTTGCTTTTTCTTTGTGGTTGAGTTTTTTTAAAGGTCAAATTTTCACTCTCTCAACTTACACAATATAAATGTAAGTACACCGTGAAAATTTCACTAACATTGATTGGTCAATAACAATTTTATTATGCAAATATTGACTTGAAATAAAATTTTGAATAAAATTTTTTATATTTGGTATTATATAAATTTTACATATATGAAAGGGTGTAAAAATTCTTCATCATATATACATATACATAAATATACATTATATATATATATATATATATATAAAGGTGTAAAAAGACTTCATCATATATACATATACATAAATATACATTATATATATATATATATTTATATATATATATATATATATATATATATGAAATGTATATTTATGTATATGTATCTATGATGAAGACTTTTTAAACCCTTTTCATATATATATATATATATATATATATATATATATATATATATATATATATATATGAAAGGGTATAAAAGTCTTCATTATATATATATATATATATACATTATATATTTGTTAAGGGGTCCATGCTGTAATGTCCTGCGCAAGAGGCTATCGATACTTGGTAGGCATTGATTAATGCCTTGCTAGGATGTTAGGATGGTTGTTGATTGTCCCTCGGGTGATGGTGGCCTCCTATTCCCCTTTTGCTACCAAGCTGCTGATTAAGATTAACTGGATGTCCGGGGGGGGACCTAAATCTTGTGTCTCTAGGGGTTATCTCCCTTCTGTTGCTGGGATATTACACACACCTTTTTATACAAATGGACTCACCCAGTGTATACTTATACTACTGCCAGTGAATACCCGGAGAGCAAGACCGGAGAGTCGAGTCGAGTCAAGAGTGACAGAGTAAAAGGTTGTAGGTAACCAGAAGAGTGAAGGTGCGGTAACAGCATTGTAGGAGTCACAGTGAGCGAGCATGTAGACTCGGTAAGAAGTTATACAGCGATACTTCAACACCAAAGACTGTACATATTTTGCTACTCACCCGTATTCCTGGAACTACTAACCTACTTTACCAGTTTGTATTATTACATTAATACATTATTTTCATATATTCATTCCTGGCGTTTGTTATTTATTGGTACCGGATTTCAACCCAGAATCCACAACATATATATTTATATATATAAGATGTATATTTATGTATATGTATATATGATGAAGACTTTTTTTACACCCTTTCATATATATATATATATATATATATATATATATATATAAAGACCTATACTCACAGAAGAAGAAAATAGACTAAAATAGAGAGGATGTCATTTTACCTTTAGGAAACCCTTTTAGCCAACATTTTATCAAAAGGAGAATGTCGGTGCATAAAACAAAATAATCAATGTCTGGGACATTGAGAACCAATAGGTCTAACCCTATTATAGACATCTTTAGAGATTAGTTTGTTCTTGTATACTGAAAACAACCATCTCTGAGTTCTCCCTTCAACCTTATTAGTAGTATCACATGTACGAGCAGGGCCAATCCTCTTGAATTTAGAGGAATCATTCAAAATAATAGTCACCTCGTGAATATAACCTTGATAGTTTAAGATGACTACTCCAGCCCTCTTGTCAGCCCTATTGTTAGCTCCCTTGTCAGGCTTAGTTATGTAAACATCATTTCTCATCTTCAAGGATTTGATAGTCTGAAAATGAACACTTTGTCATGCAAGAAAATCTTGCTCAGCAGCGAGGGAGGAATATTCATTAGACAATTCAAGCAGTTTAGCTTTAATTCTAGAACCTTTATCAGCAGAGGACTTAATTGAGAGTACAGATTTCAAACTCAGAAAAAATCTGTTCTTTGCTAATTTTAGAAGTGGGCATGCAGTCTACGAGAAAGAACAGTCTGTTCAGTCTTAGTCAGAGTAAAACTAGAAATATTGAAAATATGTTTATTAGAATTTCCCCTGTTAACTCTGAATCGTCTAGAGACAAGGCTATTCAAGTAATTCTTATCTCTCACTGTAATAAGCTTTTCTGACTTTAACCTGATGTTAGCCAGATAATAAGGAAAATGAAAGAATTGCAAATATGTTACTTTGCTTCTGATATCATTCAAAATAGACCGAAACAAGTGCAAGCATGAAGAGGAATAATCAAACAGTTTATCTAACTCATGTTTTATAAAGGCTCGTTCAACTGAAAAAGAACGAGACAGCATTACAAGAGAAACAAGACAAGAGAAAAGATCATTTTAATCTGAAGAAGTTAACCTTATGCCACAACTGAATAGAGTGATTGAGTTGGTTGATGACATTTCTGGGGTACCTATGACAAAGATATACATATAAAGACCTCTACCCACAGAAGAAGAAAATAGACTTAAATATAGAGAGATGTCAGTTTTTTATGGGATTACCCTTTGGCAACAGTTTATCAAAAGGGAATGGTGGCACATAGAACAATATATATATATATATATATATATATAAATGCACTATATATATATATATATATATATATATATATATATATATATAAATGCACTATATATATATATATATATATATATATATATATATATATATATATTAATATATTAATAAATATGCACACACACACACACACACACAAATATATATATATATATATTTCAGTTGAAATAGACTATACCCATAAGGTAGTTTTGGCATTCTCTGTTGTATAATTTATATGTTCTGCTATAATAAATACATTGAACTCATTTTGTGGATCAGTTTTAATATTTTATATTATTAGGACCCACTTAGATTATATAGCAATGGACTTTTTACCTGTACTATCTATCTAACTATCTATCTACCTATCTATCTATATCTATATCTATATATATATATATATATATATATATAATATTCACAATATAATAAATTAATTAATAGGAATTTAATTCCAATTAAATACAGGTTATTGTTAATTTTGTTGTATACAGTGCTCAATATCATGAGGATAGAGCCACATATAGTGTAAAGTTATGGCTTTTAGATCTTATTAAAACATGGCAAGACTATGCATAAATAAGTTTTACTGTAATTGAGCATGTAAAATAACCTGTTTGTGCTTCAATAAAACCAGTCCTCAGATACTTACAACTGTTTTGTGCTTGATCACCATGAAACTTTTAGTTATTCATATGCTTGTCACATTTTAATAAGATCTAAAAAAATGTAACATTTTACTGTAATAATAAATAAAATTATATGTTCACTTATCTTGTCTTCACTCAGAGTTTTACAGATATTATATCCACTCATAAGATTTCAAGATAAGTGAACATTTCATGTTATGTATTACTATTAATGTTTTGATATCAATCTTTTGATATCGACCACTATAATTGCAGAGACTGCTTACCTGAAAAATGTTACCTTACAGAAATACCCTGGTTATCTTTTTTATTTGGCAAAGCACAATCTTTATTATGTATGTATTGTTTGCACATATGCATGCACACACACACATGCATACGGACAGTGTGAGCATAGAATTTAACACTTTATGGTGACTGTCAGTCCATGCATTTAGTGATTGCCATATCAGTAAAGCTTAAAACTGACAGTCACCACACAGTTTTGATTTATATGTCCACACTGCTTATATTATAAAAATTACATTGCAAAATATAAAAAATAATTTGCCAAGTTTTGAAACTTTTACAAAATTTGAGGATAATCCCTAAAAAGGAAAGAAATACCAAAATAAAAGATAATTTGTTTGATGTATAAAGTTTAAAATTTTATTTACTCATCACACAAATCATGTATTAAAAAAATGAAAGATATAAAAAGAGTTTGAAGTTTGAAAGGATATCACAACATTTTAGGGGTTGAAGAGATATTTTAAATTGTATATAAAGATTACACAGATTATTCTTTGTGTGTGGGTTGAAGATTTGTTGAAGTGTTTGTGCCTTTGTCTTCTGGGAAATAGAAGAAAATTCTGTTGCTTTTGTTGAAACTGTAGATGTTAACAAGCTTGTAGGTTTTGTGCGTATTTTTTAGTTGAAGGTGTTTGTTCAATATATAAACAAAGAAGATAGAAACAGCATACAAGAAAAATTGTGTTTCTGCTATAGATGTTTATTTCTTTTATGTTGACATTATTGAAATAAAGCTAAAATGTCTCTTGAGTATGTAAGGGACAGATCATATTTTTTTGGTAAAAATATTACCTGTCCTTTAAATGGTCAATGTATGACTGATAATATTGTATATCAAGCTAGCATACATTCCAGTAACAATGTTAAATTTTATTTTGGTTCCACTGAAAATTGTTAGAAATTTCATTTCTACCATCATCGAGTAACTTTAAAATACACAAACAGCACTGCTCTCTCTAAATACTTTTGGCAATTAAAGAATGATGGCAGCTCACCTTCCATCAACTTGGATATTATAGCAAGAGCTAAATCTTATAATGGAAAGGAAATAAATGTAACTTATGTCTTGTTGACAAATTGGTTATTGTAAAACACTTAAAAAACCCTAGTTTATTAAACAAGAGAAATGAATTAATGGCTACATGCAGGCATAAAAATAAATATCTGCTTAAACATGTTGATCCAGATTAATTTTTAATACAAATTACAGTTTATTTTTTATGTAAATTACGGTTTGTTTTCGTTTTTTGTTTATTTATATAAATAAAGAACAATTAATCTCCCTTTAATAATAAAAAAATTAATATTCACAACTATAAAATAAAATTTTTTTTACATATACATATACAAAACCAATTTATTTTAAATGCCAAATATAATTTTTAATAGTAAAAAACCGTAATCCCAGTATGATATATAACTACGCCAACATTGTGGCAACCAGATATATTTTTAAAAAAATTTAAATTACGTAATAGCCAGTCTATACTCACCACCTGAAGATTGAGTTGTACTATTAGTGAGGGATAATATATATATTTATTAATATATATGTTTATTAATATATATATATATATATAGATAGATAGATAGATAGATAATAATATCAAATCCGTAAGTGGTAAGGATAATCCAAGTAGGTCTTTTTAATATAAAATATTTAAAAGATAGAGCCATCATGAAGAGAGAATATATATATATATATATATATATATATATATATATATATATATATATATATATTATATTTATTTAGTGGTTTATATATATATATATATATAAAACCATTAAAATTTTGTGATAAGAATGGATCCTGAAGAGTGAATCATCACACACATATATCAGAATATATATATATATATATAAATAATTTTAAAATCAGGATGTATATATATAAATATATATATGTATAATTATTTATATATTATATATCTTAGCGGTACTTATTAGAAAGCGCTCAATATCAGAGATAGAGCTAACATAAAGCGTGAAACCCAGAGTCACAAACTCACATCTATCCAACAAATATATATATATATATATATATATATATATATATATATATATATATATATATATATATATATATATATATATATATATAATATATATATATTTTAACTTTTAAATCTTCCTCTTCATGCTTTGGCTTAGTCAAAAGACCTACTAATATATAATAAATATTATGAGTCTTATTGACAATATTGTTATCATTTTGTTATCTTTTTATTCCTTAAATTTCATTAACAAGCCTATTAAATCCCCATATATATATATATATATATATATATATATATATATATAGAGAGAGAGAGAGCGAGAGAGACGAACTAGTAGACAGTGGGAGAGAGAAGGAAAGTGAAATATATAATGACAGACATTCAAGTAGGTAGACTAAAAGACAAACAAATGCAATGTTCAGTTATTCAAATACAAAAATTAAAACCTTAACATATGCATTTCAAAATAACATAGATACTTCAAAGCATACATTTGTGAGTTTCTATTCAATAAAATAAATAAATTTCTACGTAACTATTCTAAGCTGGAACAATAAGTCGAAATTTTCCTCTGTTGTCACCAAATATTTTGTGAAAAACATGATCTGCCTGATTTAATCTAATAAATTTAAATATGCCAATAAGGTTTGGAATTACTCCCCTTGAAAGCACGAGTTTGTACATTCGTGTTTCCGTTTCGCCGCCAGGTGTCAGCAGCAGCCGCATCGCGAACAGACGATAATTCCGCGGAGGAGGAGGAGGTTGCCGACACTACGTTGAAAAGATGGACAAAATTATGAGCTTATTATTATTGCTGTCATTACCGCTACGGACAGAACATTTGTCGACACATTAGTAAGGAGTAGCAACACTAGCTGGATGTTAGAACCAAGGTATGTCCATCGTATGTTAGAAGAATCTTTAATTTTTTTTTTTTACTTCCTTTTCTCTCTCTTCTTCTTCCATAAGAGTAAGACCATTTCTTTTCTCTTTTCCTCTACCTCGCCGCTCTATACTCAATATTCCGCCACTTGTTCATTGCTGTCCTAAAAGTGGATACAGAGAATTTGTCCGTTGAATAATTATTTACATCTTTTCTATATATTAAGAGATTCTGTGTTGTTCAAAAGTACTTCTGCTTAAAGAAAAAAATTAACATGTTGCATCGTTCATTTTTTTTTTTAGTTTACACGACCTTATTTATTTAAGTGCGGCTTTTAATTTATTTTTTCATGTTAAAATAAACTTGAAGTTACATTTTATTATTGATTAAATAAACAAAAATGTATTGTTTTAAAAGAAAATTATGATTTAACCTTCCCATGGCATTCATTTTTTCTAAACAAATAAGTGTCAAGTGGTTTTCGCGGAAAAATATTGCGATCTTAAACAAAACATCTTTCTTGCCAGCTTGCTCGTAATTTTGAATATTTCTTCTTTTAATAGCATAACATGATGGTTAAATAATAGTTTTATTTAATAAAAGTTGTCTATTTTCTTTTCGTATTGATAATAAAATTTTAAACGAATCTTTCAAAAAAAACAAAAAAAACAACAAAAAACAAACTTCTTGCTCCTCTTGAATTGATCACCAGTATTTTTAATTCATTTTTAAAATTATATCTTAAAAAAGGAGTTTGCCCGCTTTAAAAAAAAAATATTAACGCCAAAAGAAATTTTTTTTTATTTTAAAATAAATAAAAAAAAATAAAAAAATCATTACGATTATTCTTCGTAGAGTGAAAAAGTGATCTTTTTCTCTGTTGTTAATTAATACATGCTAATTATAAATTATCCTTTCTTTGCTTCATCATCCTTCTTACAAAAAATTTAAATATGAAAAAAATTAAAATCGTTTTAACTTGAAAAAAAGAATATTAATTTTCTTTACATTTATTAAAAAACTGTTTTTCTACTTTTATTTCGATCAAACAGTAATTAATTAGTTTTTAATTGAACTTACCCAAATGTGATTGCTTAAAGAAAAAAACCTCAATCGAAATATTTGTTGAACCACTACACAACACTCCATCCATCCAGATTCCAGAGTAATGAATGAATTATCATCGCTAATTTAAAAAATAAACTCTCCTCAACAGTCTTTGATCTTTCTCATCTTATATGTGATGTTTTCTTTCATATATTTTTTTACAATTTGCAATTTAATGAGTTGTTAAGCATCATGTATATATCTGATGATCATAATCAGGAAGGAAAAACAAAGAAAGTGTGGGAGGAAAATGAAGAAAAAGCAAGCAGCAACCAGTTTGGTACGAAGAGATAGAGAGAGAGAGAGAGAGAGAGAAAGAAATGATTTATTCTCTGAATGTCTTCTTATTTTTCTTCTTAGTCTCTTTCTTATTAATGTACTCATCTATTATTACATTTACTATGATGAATTAAATGAAAAAATTCCCGTTTAGAATCCTGACTTATTTTTTTAGTAACATGACTGATGACGCGTTGATTGGAATAACAAGACAAGATGTGTGTTACTGTCACTTTCATTTTCAAACTATCAGTATGTTTTTTTTTCAATAACGCGCTATTTGGATACTTTCAATTTAAGAAATAATTATTAATTTTATTCGTTATCATAATTAATACTATTGAGTTTCTAAACCTCAAATTATAACATGACTGCAACAACTGCTACATATTGAAAATGAAAGTGAAATACACATTGTGTTGCACGTTATAATTTATTAATAATTCTTCGTCTTCATAGTTGCAGACACCTTAAAAAAGTGGTAAATAAAATAGCCCTTGTGCTTTGATACTTCTGAAAAAAAAAAGGGTCAATTTTAATGACTATTTTGCATTTTTGTTAATTTTTGTCGTTCTTTTTTTCTACAGTGAAACATGAAAGTAAACTCAGATTTTAAAATTCCACGTAAAATCGTAAATCAAATGAAGGCTTATTTTTTTAAAGCCAATTTTATTTCTCTTCTTATCTCGCACATAAAAAATGGAGATACCCACATGATGAGAAGTTATAAGGGAATAAAAACTTAATACTAAAAAAATCTACATTTTTAAAACCTCTCTCTTTTCTTCCTTCTACGTGTACCATCCATTGAAGGCGGTTTTATTTGCAATATGTGGGCCAAGATGTTAAAGTGAAGCTAAGCATGAAATTAAGTAAAACATTAAAATTAAAATATGCTGTAGAATTTTTTTTTCTTAGATGATTCGAGCACAGGGCGAGAATGGATTTATCTTTTCCCACTCAGTAAAGAAAGCTAAAGTAAATAAATAAATATGAGAAAAAAACCATAAATTTTATGAATATTAAAATAAAAATTTACAACTCTAGATTACATCTTTTTACTAATTTATTTTTTTCCCGTAATTCTTCCGAACATCTTGTATGATGAGATAATAAAAGGTGATTTTATTTTCTACCTCGAATGGTTGTATCGACGCATGATTGAAATAAAGAAAAAGGCGATCATCTTGTACTTGTAAGGCGTGTGTGCGTGTGTGTTTGGGATCTCAGCTGACATTGTCAATGCAATGATGAATGAATTGGTGGTGGATGGCCACTGCAAGTAATGGATTCCCATCAGTTTTAGTATTTGTATTTAATATTTTCACTCTTTCTGTTTCAGTTAAATTGTTTCGTTATTGTCAATTTAGTATTTAAATTCTTTCTTTTCGTTCAACCATAAATCAGCTTTATCTTCCTATTATTCGATTTTTCACTGAAAGAGATTTTCCTAATAGGACAGTAAAACTGCTTGAAAACAACCACAAGATGCTGTTTTTTGTTTTTTGTTCAAAGCAAGAAAATAAAAAATAAAAAGAAAGAAATATTAATATTCCTCCTAAATAGATATCCTTTAATTATGTGAATGTTGTATATGTATTTTAGGATAAATGTGCAAATTTCTTGTTCTATTCCCAGAAGGAAATAACACCTGTAATCCGCTAGATCATATATAAAGGAAGACTTTAAGGAAAATAAGGACTATTTTTCCTATTATTTACTTTTGGCTTGCAAAGAAGAAAGTATATTTCTGTTTTTTGCCAATTCGGTTTATAAAATTATTTTCTTGATAATATTTTCGAAATCTAATATGGTAGAACAATATCTCTTCTTTTTAAATACCTTTTTTTGTTGATTCTTCTTGTTATTTATCAAGATTTTATGCAATCGCCTGACCTCTCTGGCCAAAGAATATCAAATATTTATTCAAGATTGTCCCTTGACCTGAACTAAAATATGTTTACTTTAATCAACATGGCTGTTCAAGAGTAAAAACGTTTGAAACAGATATACCATTCACCCCGCTCTTGCATCATCATTTCCAATTGGAAATCACTTAATTTTATATTCATTTCTAATAATAGGATGACTCCTTTATTATTTATTATTGTAATTATTTGATAGACACTGAAAGCCTTCAGCTTTATGTTTAATTTATTAAACTATTTTTACGATAAAAAACAAAAACTTGACTCTTGTCTTATTTCTTTGATGGGCTTTCAGCATCGACATTAGCAATTGGTTTCTTCAGAAAATATTAATCTTCCTAATTTAGCAGTTTAATTACTCTTATTGTCCCAATACCTTATTTGTAGAAGTTAAAATATGTCCTAGGTTTTTACTTGTAGAGCCCTAAAATACAGAATTGGGAACAAAATGATGTTGGATTAGTGAAGGTGATAGGCAAAGACAATTGGGTATTGTATTATTATTACTGATTTTTTACAAGTATACAAATGTACTGTTGAATCTAGAATAGGCATCAGTTCTTTATCAAACAAATAATCTTTACTTTATCAAACAGGCGTTATAAGTCTCATGGATAAAAAGCATAATTCTAAACTAGAAACAGCCTTGTTATCAATTGACAATATTTCTGTGCTTCTTCTTAAACTGATCCCTCAATTTCTTTTCGACATTGAAAGTGAAATATTTATCATGACGTATGAAATATTGTGAATCTAATTTTTACTAGTAAAACTTGTGAATGGAAGAAATGAAATGTATTACTAAGTTAATTGTATTAACCTTTAGAAAAACAAAAAAAGTTCTTGTTTGTATGAAGTGAATGACCTTTAAAAATTAAAAAGGAACTACAAAATTAATTTTCTTTTTTTTTTTTTTTAAATATTGTTATTCACCTGAAGACTTTAGTGACTTTGTCCCAGTAAAAAAATACATTGTGCTTTAATTTGGTATCGTGAATATTCCTACTAGTAAATGGTTAGCACAAAAAGAACACTTCTTAGAAGATAAAAATAGCTAAATAAACATGTTTACTATTTGAAAATTACACATTTAGGCTCCATACAGCTAATAATTACCGAATTTACAATCTACAGATTGTAGATTCAGTAATTAATTAGCTGTAGTGTAAAAAAAAAGAAGATCGGATATATAAAAAATAAAAATGATTGCTTGTGACTGTGAAATTATCTGGCAAAAGACAATTTCAGAAAATGTTCTACTACTTTGACATGAACCGGCATCATAAGAAAAAGAATTTTGTTTCAGTAAAACATTATACACACACAAATTGACGCAGTCAAAGAAGCTAATTAAACGATGAAAGCGAATTGGTGCTTGAAATGTTTGGAAAGCGGCCAGCAATGTTGCAAAGTTAGTGATCACGATGACGATGACAGTGATGTAATTGATAGTCTTATTGACAGGCTCAATTATGTTAGTGTTGTTGTACAACTAATCCGCCAGTCATTGAAACACTTTTTCTTGATATAAAAGATTTGTTGTCCATTATGTTTCTCATACAATTTGTAACAAATCCACTGTAAATTAAAGTTTAAAGTAAATATACAAAGAACAAAGCCTAAGACAGGTTACTCCTGTGGGCGTCCAATTTCGTAGCACACTTTTTTTCCTTGGGTAAGTTATATAATATTTTTTAATTATATTAATTTAGGAATTTATCATTAAACGATTTACTTCTAAGCGTAACTTAAATGGGGCACAAGGCCGAAAATATGGACACTAGTGAGGATCGAATTCACTATTTATTTAGTCTTATTTCTAACGAGACAAGCTCGCTAACCATTTACCACTGTGACTATATATATATATATATATATATATATATATATATATATAAATGGATAAGGAAGAAGAAAACGTTTAAGAATTTAACGTTTCCCTTTTAAGTTTCAGAAAATGAAACATGGAGTAGAAAAGAAAATTTTGGTGCTTTTATTTTTGCGTTACTTGTTTTTCATTTGAGGTTAATTAACCAATGAAAAACAAGCAACACAAAAATAAAAATACCATATTTTTATTTTCTCCTGCATATTTCATTAGCTGATGAAACTTAAATAAAAGCGAAACATGTTAAATTAATAAAAGTTTCCGATTTTTTCCTTATCCTATTATTCTGTTGGATTCTAGTCCATATCTGATATATATTTGATCCCTATGAAATTGACTAAGTCCGACAATTATTTATTTTCTGTTTATATGTTATTTTTAATAGATACAATGTAAAACATTATTAATTACATTTTTATGTATATATAAAATATAATATTCTGTTTATGCGTTATTTTAAAAATATTTGTCGGACTTAATATTATATGTATGTGTGTGAATATTGTCCTTTTACAGAGATATATATGATATGAATATATATATATATATATATATATATATATATATATATATATATATATATATATATATATATAGATGAATATATATATATATATATATATATATATATATATATATATATATATAAAAGTGAACATTGAAGTCAACACTTAGGCGGCCTGATGATAGCGTCCAGCATGAAACAGCCTGTCACCTCTGAGTGTTGACTTCAGTGTTCACTTTTATATTTATATTTACATACGCTCTATCTCTGATATTGAGCACTTTATCCCAGAAATATAGCACACCTTAAAACTATATTTTCTTCAAAACTATATTTATATATATATATATATGTGTATATATATATATATATATATATATATATATATATATATATATATATATGAATATTGTCCTTTTACAGATATTGTAGTTATATCTGTGATTACACACACATACTGTAAGAGGTACGGAAATTGGAATGGATGTGTCGAGTTCAAATACCAGTCGAAGCTATTTATGTTCCCTCTCACTGATACTTTTGTGAAATGTATGGGTACACCTCCTTTTCGACCTTATGGAAAGTAGTAAGGCAGACTGGACCCTTTAACCTTGGTGTGTAAAAAGCTTAAAACAACAAGTTTGAATTCCAAACCAGCGTAAAGAATGATGTGTTCCACCAGCTTATCTTGCCTATAGACACATCCATTGTTTCTGGGGCGCCACATTGTGGTCGCCCAATGACCTAATGTTACGGTATGTATGCATGCAGCACTTTTTATTGTGCACATTTACTAGACATTGTTTCTAAGCTGAGAACATAGATACATTACTCTTAGGCAGAATTAAATAATTAGGTTATTTATAGATTACTAGCGTGTATATTGTAATTAATTTCAATTCTAACGTTCCAAAATATACCAGAATGCAGTTAAAATAATAAATGTCTATCATATTGATTGCATCGAAATCATTATAATGACAAAGACTGTGAAAAGTACTTGAATGAAAACTGAACAAAACTTGAACTTTGGGCAGTTGTTTATCCACACTTTTGATTTGGATGTCTAATATTTTATTGAAAAAAAATCACAGATAGACAGACCTTGTCGGTTGAATTTAACAAAAATTGTTTGGATACATTAGGAATTTTCAGTTATTAATTACCAAAAAGTGAAATAGTACAGCATAAATGCACACATACTCTAATGATGACAATGAAAATCATTCAGATCGATCAATTTCCGTTGCCATAGAAACCTGTATATTTTATTATTCGAGGATAGGATTGCCTGTTAAAGAGATATGCTTTCCCTGATCAACAATCAAATATGCTTTAAGCAATGATTGTAATGCCGATTATTCTGGACCTTAAAAATAAAATGTTTCGAATTCACACAAATATTTCAAATTAGAATTGTTTTTAATGATTGATTCTCTAAGCGATAAAGAAGTGATTATGCAACAGAAAGCATATCGTAAATATGACCAAAGCAAAATGACCTTTCCTTTTTGTTTTGGTTTGAAGTCCTTTATCATAGGCGAGTGTATAACGAGACCCACCAACCTGGTTTTGTTTATTGATTGACCTCTTTTATTTATTTCAGCTGTATGTCATCTACATTTATAGCCATTTCTTTAATTGGAGAATCTAATGAGAACAGCGTAATCATAAATAACCGTTTGTTATTTTTGTAAAACAGTTCCATCTCTTAGTTTTTTGGGTTTTTTTTAAGTTTTTTTTTAAAGTCTGACGAGTCTGTATTACATCCGCAGACATATGCAATGAAAATAAAGTAAGAAGTAACTAAATGTAAGGCGTTTAGAAGTTGGCCATCTGTGAACTTCACTGTTTGAAATGATAGAGTAGTGTTGTCACTTTTTATTTGTTACTAGAGACGTGGATAATGTGTACATAAGAATAAAAAACTAAAAAAGGCTATAAAAAGAAATATTTATTTGTATATGCTCAATGTTTTTTTTTTTTTGTTTTTTGGGGGTTTTTTTTGTATTGCTGGTGAAACAGTTTCTGTCAATAACTGAAGAAGCAATGTGACAAGTTACTATCAAAACTTTTTATCATTCTCCAATACATCCACGCGCGTGTATGAGGTGGGGGTATTGACGGGACTAGTACACAAATTAGTAGATTAAAGAGACATTCAGTGATCTTATCCACTGAGTGTATTATAAAAGTTTTTTAATTGTTTTATAATAAAACAATTAAAAACTAAACACAATAGAAACAGATTTCTCAAAAAGCGTTTTTGTTATTTTCTAAGTTTTTAGCACAACGCCAGAGTAGATGGACATCTATTATTCGGAATCGAACTCATTAGCGAATGGACTTGACCAAAAAAGCTTGCTAACAATCATGATACTAATTATTTTGTTTTATTTTAATTGTACTACGAAAAACGTAAATTTTATATTCAAACATTTGTTGACATTTGATTCAAATGTCACCAAATGTTTGAAAAAAAAATGAAAACCCATATTTTTTCATTCAAATGATTTGAATGAAAAAATATGGGTTTGCATTTTTTTTTTAATGCAGGATGATTTGCGATATTTTATTTTTTGTAATCATTCGTTTTTATTTTTTCTCCAATGACATGATATTCTGTCAATATATTTGGCGATAGGACAGCGCAGGGAAAAGTGGATTCATGCCTTTCCTAAAAAGCATAGTGAAAGGTGAACATAAATATAGCATCAGTCGGAATTCAAAGTCGAAAGCGTTTCTGTGTGTCTATCATGTCCAGTGAATTCGGTTATATAAGGAATAGTCGTTTATTAGAATCCTTTATAAAACAACAGAAATGTCTTTTTAAATCAGATTGTTCCTTTTTAGTTTTTATGCAAATCCGTTTCAGAGCAACAACCGCTTAGCCTAAAGAAAGGACCAAAATCCGTGGAGCCGACATGTTCCATTTAAGCGAAATCCATTAAACATCAAACTAGCGATGAGAATATCTGTTTCAAACAAAACTAAATAAACATTTTATAAATAATCGACGTTTCAAATTGTGATTTTTTTTTGTTTTGTTTAAAAATTCGTTAAGAATTGTAAATCTTATTGAATGAATTGCCAAGTGAAATGTCGCAACGCAAATATTTTTGAGTTTTTGTTGACCATATGGAAGAATATAACTTTGCTTCTTATGAACATTCAAGAAAATGTTTCCCATTTCTCATATATGGAACATAAAGAAGCGTAAATGAACCCACTTTTAGACACGTCGGACTGATTATCTTATAAATTAATTTAAATACAACCTATTCTTTCTACTTTTTAAAAATTCTTTTTTTTTTTTTTTTTTACCTATATTCAATAAATGGATACTTTCAACTTGGCCCTATACCATATTCCGTTTGATTGGTCGTATGGATAAGTCCTAGAATTCGTAGAGACCCATGGCCACTAATTCTTTCTGCTAACAATAATTCTAGTTAAGTTTGTATTAATCAAACTGTTTACCAGTTATATAATATGGATATTTAAAACTAGTCGCTGATTGTACAGTGGTAAGCAAATTGACCACTGTACACTACATTGCTACTTGATGAAGATCAGAGATCGTAACCAATTGATTGGGATAATTTGATTTCAGCCAAAGATTCAGTAACAAAACAGAAACGCAACAATAGTAGTAAGAAAAATGTTAGTTAAAGGCTTTATTTGTTACTTTCTTTTGTAGTTTTGCAAGTATTTTAACGTTCAATGTCATTTTTTTCCCACTGACGATAAAGAATACGTACAAGTTAGACTTAAAGAAACCTTTTTGTGATTTCAAACTACTCACAGATTGCTTCTGTCACCACTCACCCTATTTTGGTAACTGTAACTAACTGAATATTTGTGAATCTGTAAAAATGAAATATAACAGTGTTTAGGAATTGAAAGAATAATTCAAATCTTATCACTGAATTTTTTCAGCAAAAGATAAATATAGATTATAACAGCTGACCGCCAGTTATGCCTGTCTGCTGGCTAATTCCTCTTGCAGACGCCTGCTCAGGCACACTCGTGTTTTTCAACATCCAAAGAGCCTACTTGTGGCTTATACTGCAGCTATGTTGAGCGGACCATAGTTACAGTTTCTCCGAAAGAGCACATAATCTGGTGTAATCAACATTTTAAACAAGGCCAGTAGGCTCAAAGTCAAACCCTATTCATTTTTACTCATAAGGTTTGGGTCAACCCGTAGTATGGTTTTCAGGCACCTCCCAACGGCCCCCCGTTGCTGGGATTGTCTCACAAGCTCGATATTATTATCAAATAATAATTTGATAAATCGACCATGGTAAGATTTATTTGAACCAGTCTCATGGTCGGAACACTAACGTTCTCACCACTCGACCATTATAATTACAACAAGCAAATAGTTTATTGATACTGAACTTAGTCTGACACAAGGCCATAAAGTGTGCAACACTTATGGTGGATGGAGTTTTTTGTGTTAATGGTCCGCTCAATAACCGTTACTCTACGGCGAGACCTGAAAACTATTCACTACGCAGCACAAGCCAAACAAAATGTAATTAACTTTTAGTGAGGATCGAACTCAGTCTATCTTGTCAACCAATACACTACGGCAACTTATCCAGCATATGTTGTATCAAAATACTGTTGATCCGTGGCGAAATTAATGCATGAGAAATAATCACTTAATTAAAACTATTGACCTAAAAAGAATTATTGTTCATTCAAAGAAAGACAGAAAACGTAGTTATTATTTTTTTGGTGTTTATCAAAAAAAAAAAAAATCTTTACAATGATTATGAGTCAGTCATGCAAGTGCTATTTTTATTTGTTTATTTGCCTATGTATCCTGTTTCAGTATTAATAAATGGAATTCTATAAATGCCTGTTAGATTGTTGATTTTTTTTTCAATTGTACACATAAGTAAAACATGTTTGAACCTATGTTGAATGTTAAACCTGCAGCTGTTTGTTATCTTGTGCTCGGATTAAGATCAACAAACGTTCACCTAAAGTAAAAGTTGTTTAATGCTTTAACATCGCTGATATCATTTTTGCTGTTGCATTTCATCATATAACCCGTAAAACAAACCCAGTGTGGTTAAAAAATAAACATATTTTCTATTAGGAAAAATTAAGTCAATAATAACATAAAAATACCGAAGTTACTAGGCTTCTTTAGATTCATGAACCCCTTAACAAAATTCTGTAGAAAATTTGAATAATCTCAAAAATCAAAATAAATGAATTCAGCACATTCATGGAGATATATAGGATTAATACAAATATATAAAATTTGTCACTTATCTGATTGATAATTATATTCAGCACCCCGACTCCAAAATTTCGTAGACGAACCTTTTTCAGTCCACTCATCAGGAGGTTTCATCAATTGACTACTGATTTTCTCATTTTCTTATTTTTATAAAAAAATTAATTTATGTGGTATTTATTGGTGTTAGGTTGATTTTTTTTCTTTTATGTGTGTGTGTGTACGTATATATTAGAATGTCATAGTTATTTCTCCTTTTCATAATTTTTCTACACACACACACGGAACTAAACGTAACATGATTCAGAAAAAATCCATTCTTCAGCAAATTACTATCCTTCTACTGTGAGTGAGCAAGTAATTGACAATATGTTTCTTTTAAAAACTTGTAATGACATTAGGTTACCAGTTTGTTATGGGAGTCATGTGGTTCGTCTGGGGACTGAGAAATCCCTTTGGAACGAAAAAAACCCTTCAGCATCCTGAGGTTGAAGAGAGAAAGGAGAGAGAGGATTTATGTTTCTTCCTCTTTCAAAGCGTTATTTGTAGTGGATGCTCTAGTGTTTGAATAGACGCCCCGTTTTTTAAATAGTTTGTGTTACATCTAGTGGCCAGCACACTCAAGAAAACTTAATAAAGAAAATGTACTCACCGACTGGGTTCGAACTTGCGCCCTCTTTTATTGGAGAAACCACTGTCTGATCCGCAGTGCTTTAGACAGTTTGGTCACAGAGAGAGTCACAACTCAGCAAGGTGGTCCCATTTACACTTTTCTTTTTAAGGAATGCACATCCCCTCGTGCAGATTTTCTTGAAAGCCCACTTTTGCTCATTTTGGTAATCGAAAAGCAAGTTCTAAAAAATTAATGGATTTTTTCTTAATCTTCTCCTCTTATACTGCTTCATATAACATCACATTGCGTTAGTAGAGGAATCATCTGACAGACAAGGTGAACCTACTATTTAAGTATTTGATAGTTTTGTGAAATAAAAAACTGATAATTACTTCCGGAAAGTTTCGTTTGAAAGAAAAAGATTTAAGAAGTCAAGAAATAATTCTAAAAAATAAACCCAGTTACATTATGAAATCGAAGTATGACCTGCACGATCTTCTTACTACTGTCTAATAGTGGGAACAAATAACGATCAATTATAAAACAAAAGAAATGAAAGTTAATTCAACTGTTTTATAAATATAAATCATACGATATTGTTAAATTATTTTGTTTAAGTTTAAAACTTTACATATATCAAAAAAGTTTTCTCATCATTACCATATAATTCTTTTAAGTGTGCCTTGTGTTATCTCTCATTAAAGATTATTTATTCAAGTGATCCTCAAATAGCATCAAGAAAGGAAATCACTCAAAGACTGAAGCTGTATTAATAAAGTGTCATTTTATGTCCGACTTCACTTAAATAATTTTGAAGACTAATAATACTTAACGAAAATGGCGAATTTTGCATCGATTTCTAATGAAGGTCACATATCTCCTCGATTTATTTTCGCTTGTCGGAAGATATTTTGTTTGGTTTGAAAAATTCATTTAAGAGCTTATGTGGTAAATGAAACGAAAAGGAACCTATATAATAAGATATAGGTTCCTGATAAATGTGCACATCAACTTAAAATACAAGAAATATAGATAAAAAAAATATAGATTTTTTTAAAAAAAAAAAATAGGTCACTTGCAAGAAATTGGAAATGAACAGTATTTCCAGGTGGCAAGAATGCTCCGGTTTTAAGGACTCACTCCAAAATTTGACTTGGAAAATTCTGAAATAAGTAAGCACAAAATTAAATAAAATAAGAAAAATTAACCTTCTACCTGTAGGGGGCAGGGTAAAATTTCGAGATTTACTTCGGGGTCACAAAAGAAAAAAGTCACCGATAAATACAGTATTTTAGAAAACAATGGAAGTTTGGTAAATGTTTTCTTATTGACATTTTGTAAGCATTGCAAGTTATTTGTTTGAAAGCGTTTTCTTTTGTTTTACCGATTTTGGGTTTTGACTTGTTTTTCTCAAAGTTCATTAATTGAAAAATCTATCCTATTTAAGTGTATATCGCCCACATTTTTAGTTGTTACTTCTGGAATATTTTATGATCTTTCTAGAAGTGAATAATAGAAAGCTTAAGTTGTTGTAAACGAATTTTATAATTCGCAACATCTGTTCTTTCTTGAATTATGGAGAAGTTCGAGATCTTGAAATGTAATTCTTTGCAAGTTAATTCTCCAAATTATTGTTAATGAATATGATTCTCACTCGGGACTTCATAAATATGTCTTTTCACAAATTAAAATAATTTTAATAAATTCAATGATGAGTCTTAATAGAATATTTTAAGTTTGTGATTTTGATAGAAGGCGAAAAAAGTTGAATGAAATATTGAAAGTCGATGAAATAGCGTAAAGAATTAACTGAATTTTCAGGTACGTTTCTTAATTATCAGTTTGAAAAGGAAGAATACGGAATGTTAAGGCGGAAGAAAAAAGCAAGGATGGTAGATGTAAGAGACATCAACGAAAGATAGTGTAGTAATATTCAAAATTGAATAATTAAAATAGTTGACTTTTAAAGATTTCAGGAGCATGTAAAAGAGCTACGCCAAAAGATAATTAAGATTAACTATTTACGGACGTAATAGAAAACAGCTTATGAGGTAGAGAAAATATTTTCGACTAAGCGTTGTAGGTTTGAATCAATTCAAAAACCTTCATGTTTGTCTCGTCTGAAAACAAATATGAAACTTTGCAACAAGTCGTGGTCAGTCAGCTCAAAAATTCCAGCTCGCGTACATAAATCTACGCCAAGCGATTCCTTTTACAAAAAGAGATAAATGAATCGTCTAGAGATCAAAAGACTCGCCGACAGCTGCTGAAGCAATATGCTGAAGCTATACGCTGAATTCTCTAAGTCCATACGCTTGTATTTCATTTGATCTCTTGTAAACTGTAAATAATGATATTTAACAAATGTATGAATTTATATTAGTCACAAATTCATTTCTATCAATGTTTCAAAAACATAAAACTGTTTACTATGTAATGATACATCCACAGAAAAATAAACTTAAAAAATTTTGTTGTAAAAATGTTAATCGATTACAGTTTTGAATTTTGCGACAATTACTGGAAATTTATTTACTATATTGGTAACATGATAAATTTTCAATACCGATATAAAAGATTCGAGGAATTATAAAACAAAAAACTAAAGAACTAATGTCTTTAATAAATTATAATATCGATCGCTAATAATTGATCATATGCTCAATTCTAATTTTAAATTCTTGCACATATCTTAAGGAAAATTTAATAAGATTTGATGTTCTAATCAAAAAACAATGACAATATTTTTCTGGTTTTCCGTTGGTTTTCATGCTTAAAACATTTGTAATTCAAAGTGGAGTCATAAAATATATTTATTATCTTTGTTTGTCATCTATTGTATCGCATCTTTTACTGACAGCCACAAAGAAAATTATTTTTGGTAAATTTGTAGGTTGGAGTTGCATGGAAATATATTTATTATATTGAAAACTAAGGACTGACCGTGTAAGACTTTGATAAAGAATTAAGCATTACCCAAGCCCCTTTCCCCGGTTCTTGCTCGCCCATTTCTAAGGCCTTTGCCTCAAACTCCCTGTTTCGGTGCATGTAAAGAGCTTTAACAAAACAATAATACTGATTTTAATTTATGGACTATAGCTGTATTTATCTGATGTGATATGTTAATTCATAATTTAAAATGTGTTATGTACGTTGCCATGGGCTAACAAGTAATTCATTAAAAATACGTCTTTTACATTACAAAGTCAGCAGCTAGATTCATTTATTAGTAACTTGATGATATTGGTAGACACTAGAGCACGTCTTACCACAGGATTTTATTTTTATATATTCTGTGAAAGACGTGCTGTAATCTGATGTTGCCAAACCTGACTTTTTATTGTTTTTAGTTCAACATAAGAGTTGCTCAGGAAAGATTTTTTTTTTTGCGCTGAGGAGTGTGACATGTAAGCGTTTCCATCAGGAGCTATTGAGAGTGAAAGAGAATTAAAAAGACTTTAGAAGGAACTGGAAATCCAATCCTAAACAGGAAACAAGGGATAAAACTCTAATCTTGTTAAAAAGACCCTGGAAGAGTGTGAAACGGACGACAGACGAACATATCTACTCCTATTTACATTATTCGGACTATTGTCCTCATCTTTGTCGCTATGTTTATCACAACGTTTCGGTCGTTGTACGCTCCGGCCTTCTTCAGGTGGTTGGAATGTCGAACTGAACCCTTTATTTCGCTCACTCAAGGACACATGGCACAGTGGATAAAGGCGTTAATTAGATCCAGTGACAGGACCCAAAGATGTGAGTTCAATACCTGGTTAAGGCGGTGGAGAACTTGGAGAGGGGAATTAACAGGAGATAACTGACATCCATTAGACATGGCACGTGGAACTAGAACAGTCTACCCCAGTGAGCGAAATAAAGGGTTCACTTCGACATTCCAATCACCTGAAGACCGGAGTGTACAACGGCCGAAACGCTGTAATAAATATGGCGACAAAGATGAGGACAATAGTCCGAATAATAGTGTACATAATACCTCATCTCAGAAATATATACAGATACTGAAGGGCCGAAACGTTGTAATAAATATGGTGATAAAGATGAGGACAATAGTCCGAATAATAGTGTACATAATTAATACCTCATCTCAGAAATATAGACAGATACTATCTACTCCTATTGAAGAAAAAAAATAGTAAATAACATTTCAGAGGTCAGGTTGAAACGTTAGAGAAGTATAGAGTTTAGACTTTAAGGGACCGAAAAACAAAAACTCTAAATTTAAACCTGTATGTAACCCTTTTGAAAGCACGTACTATGCAGCTATCGAAAGGATCGTGGAGTTTATATTATAATGCCTCTATGATCCCGATCGCAGTCAATCAATCAATTCTCCTTAAGGTCGAGTGTGAAAAGTCAACATGATGCATGCACATTTTATTTAGCCTAATAGTTTTCAAGTTGAAATCTCCTGTATTGAACCTCCGTCAATGTGATAATTTCAAATATTAATTATGCGTTCTAAAAATGTACAATTAATAAAAATTATTTTAGGCAGTAGTACTGAATAAAGAAAGAGAATGAAAAAAGCGTAATGAAAAAAACAAGATTGAAATATTCTTTTTTTAAGTGTTAATTTTTCATGTATAAAATCAGGGCCGGTGAATACTTCCCACGAACCTCCCGGCATTGCGGGACCCAAACCTGATGGTGTGTGTTGCAGGCAGTAATTTGTGACCCTCGCTATCTTATCAAAATTTGCTTTTTTCTACCTACATTTACAAATTAAACTAAGCACAACTGACTATTACTTAAAGGATGAAAGATTTTCATGGATTTTGACGTCATTCTGAGGTCTGTTTTTTGTCCAAATCCGTGAAATTGTTTTGCTCACTATAAAATTCACTTTTTTTTATCTATAATGTTGAATAATGGTTTAAAAATAAAAATATTCAACATTTTAACAAGAAAAGTCTCAGGTTGATGTTAAAAATTGCCGTAAAACACTACTGATTTATTTAAGAAGATGGAATAATGACATGTTTCCAATTTGTATTTATTTTGTATTTTCAATTTTTCTAGTTGGATTGTTCACCTATATTGCTTGCATGTGATCCATTATGTTAGTTACAATAAAATTAAAATTTGTATTTTATATGAATACTATCTTATGAATATTGAGAGAGTAGGTGACCCCGTGTCATAAATTCGGAGGGGAGAACGAAACTCTTGCACCGGCCCTGTATAAAATATCCAATTGATAAATAAATCGATTTCTCATCCATATTCGAAATAGCTACGAAATTTCGTAAATGAATTTTTCTGATGGCTCAACAAGGAAATTTAACAGCTGGTGACGCTCACTGATGTTCTTTGATAATATCTCTCATCAACTGAGAGGAAAAAAATCGTTTCTTAATCAAGCCAAATTTTTCTGAATTTTTGTGCATGTTTGACCCCCCCCCCAAACTCATTAATAATCTGCCGTTGTAGCTGTAGTCTCATATTCCGTTGCCTCTAAGTCTACTTAAAGTCTTTCTCAGAACGACCCATCAATCGTAAAAATAGCAAGTACCATATGACGGGTGCCCTTTACGTTTGTATTAAATTTCTTTTGATAATGAAACACAAACTAGAATATTTAAGAAATCTTGTAATTTTTTTTTTCACTTTTCTTCTTTTTTAAGAGAAAATCAATATTGTAAATAAATAGTATGTCTCTTGGTAGCAAGGAGTGTGTAGGTGTATTTACCACAAGGAACATGGAAACTGATAATTATTTCTCCTTCTCGATCTTAGCGAATGTGTACTTACCGAGGCACTGTAGTGTAGTATTTGTATTTTAAATGAATTAATATTTAATAATATATTGTCTAAGCTGTGATACAATAAAATCTGTAACTTCTGGTATTATCTGCTGATGTACATAAAGTTTTTACATGCATTTTTATTTTACACACACACACACACACACACACACACACACACACACATGTTTTCCCCCAGGTAGACATAACAAAAATTAAGATGTAAGGCTTAGGAAATATTTGGCCCGACCATGTGTGAGGGAAACTAGATTTTTCAATAATAAAATGAAAAGATGGGGGCGAGACAAAGATTCAAGATGATGGACATGTCCTTTGCTTCTTTGATAGCAATTGAGGTGTGTCAAGAAGATTCTATCACCCATATATGGTAAATATTGTGGACATCTATTTGTAGCTATTGAGAACTTTGATATTTTCCATCTACGGAATTTTTAATTTTTGGGTTCCTTAGTCTTTAATTATAAATTGCTCTTCTTCCATGTGCAAGAACCCAATTTTTGCTTTCACCTTTCAGACTCTTTCTTTTTAAATGTGTCTTTGTTTTTAGGAACACTTCCCATTGGTAAGTGGGTGGGGGAATCATTTTTAGCAAGTAAACAAAAGAAAGTAAAATATCATATTGATTTTAAAAAATGCGAGTTTTCTCACGTTTTTAAAATCATTTTAAAGTTTAAACTAAAATTATTGAGTTATGTATCGCAAGAATTTTATTTCAAATTCAAACATTTATTTCCCGCAAAGCAAAATGACTATGAATTTATTAATATTAATAATCTATGATTGATTACTTGGGAAAATAAATAAATAAAAACAAACATAATCAAGCGTTACAATGTCATTAGTAAAAAAAATAGTGATTTATCAAAAATCTCGAAAGTACAATCTTTAGAACATAATTTTTCAAGAAAAATGTATTTGCGCCAGGTGACTGAAGTATAGAGAAAGAATAACAAAGATAAAATTAAAACTAAAAGAAATCAGTAATTTTGAAAGCATATGATATTTACCGCGTGTATGAAATAGGATTTTATTTTTATTTGATCATAATTTTGACATTCATGAATGGTTATTGCCTTTCCATCGACTTGGGGGCGTACTTTTCTGTCAGATATATTTATTTTTATGAATGAATAATATCATGTACAAACATCGTAACATTTTCAAAATCAAAACTATTTTTTCTTTTTAAAATAATGATTTTTTTGTAGAGATTTTTTCTTTTAAAATAATTTTCATTTTTAATTTGAATTGACCATGTTCTTTTATTTTAATTAAATTATTGATGAATGATTATCTCGTAGTAAAAAGTGTAGACGAAATTTAGTTGTTAATTTTCAATGAAAATTTTTCATTCACTCAGCAATGCTTTCTGGCTCGACGATAATCATTTCTTTTATTTTATTTGGTGTTTTTTTTTAAACACTTGAAGAAAAAATAATGACATAAAAATAAAATCATAAAAAAAATATTTTGATTTCATTCGTCGTGAGAGATACAGATGTTTTCAGATTAGTTGGGTCAAACGGCAAACCATATGTTTCTTACTTTTTAATGTCGTACCAAATCACTTTATATTGCATAAATTATATCTTCATCGACTTGTGCCTGCTACCACCACATCTCCTTCCCCACCTTGTTCAATCAACAATCTGCCAACTATTTATTATTCAACCTCTTTTGTTAACCTTTAAGAAGAATGGTTGGGAACAATCACTGACTTTCTGTCAGACATTGACTTGATAAGTCTTCGATTAAAAAAAAAAAAAAAAAAAAAAATTCATACGTCAATAAGACAATAATTCTGTTTCTGAATGAAACAAAATCCTGTTAAACGGGATCACATCATCAGCTGACTCGCATCAACTTGTCTCTTTCTTCCTCTTTCATTGGATTTTTCTCTCCTCGCTAGACGTCTTTCCTCATCTATCATTTCTTCTACCCTCTCGCTGCGTGGGTGGACCCAGTAACAGACGGGCCTCCACATTTGGTTTACCTACAATCTTCAGCGTTGTCTTTTAGTTAGAGAGTGTACACATCTTCTAGCAGTACGATTCTATCATCATCGTTCGATATTTTGTATCTAAGCTTTCTTTTTTTGAGACAACCTTGTAAGTTGGCTGCTTCTATTGAGGTAGTTACATTCACTTGTGAATAAAAAAAAAAAACATTGATATTTGAATTTGTTTGATACACATTTTTTTTACTTTTTTTTGCAGTAATTAAAATTAATGGACTAAAAAATTAGTGATGAACACAACAAATTCCAAAGAAAAAATCGCCAGTTAAATTTTTAACTCAAACAGACTTATTTTTCGAAACTATCAATCTGGTTGAACCTGTAAAAAATGGTTGTTAAAATAAAAATCCATCTGGATATTTTGTGGTTCGAGACTGCTGTCATGATGTTAGTTAGTCTTTTTAAAACTGTTAAAAAAACACAAATGTTGACTGAATAATTTTTACAACTTTCATTTTATTATTTTTATTGTTAATAATTATGACTTTTTTTTTACTTACTGTGTTCAGATTTCGATTACTAAGATTATTTGAAAAATTACATAAAATTCAACAATTCAATCGTATTCCGCTTGCTTGAGTCTTCTTACTTTCTTGAGCGAGTCTTTTTCCTCCCACGGCCGAATTTCAGATCTTGTGAGTATACTACACGACAACTTGTTTCAATTTCATTATGCCATAAAATTTATTGGGATCAGTCTTTGACTTTTCCAATTTAAATTTGATTTCAGAATATTGCAGTTTTGTCTTGAATTATTATTTGATTTGAGGAAAAAATAAGAAAATTTAAAACCTTTTTTTTAGTTTTTATGTTTGATCAGTACTATATTTTTCTTAACATGCTTAAGCTTAAGAAATCTTTAAACACAACTGCTTGACTAGCTTGAGTCTCATAATTTCTTTTTTGAGGAAATAAGCAAAAATGAATGATTTGTGTATAATTTTGTATTATTAAAAACAAACAAACATATTTTGAAAAATTCCGCCATTAAAACGAAAACATTAACAAAGTTGTTCTTTTATAAATTTTAGCAAATATAAAAAAATGCTAGTGCTTAGGAGGTCTTCTTAGCTTTGAATTTACTTCAGAAAAAGTCGTTGTGTGTGTTATTATACAATTATGTACAATTAAAACAAAAACAATATCCAAACATTCGCAAAGAAAGACTAAGTTTTTCACAACTACTACCATTTTAAAATTGTTTTTTCTACATAAGAAGGTAAAACCACTTTCATTTTTTTGGTCGTGTGGTGGGTTTTGGAAAGCTTCTTCTTATGTTACATAAGGAATCTAAGTTTCTTATATTTTTTTTTGTTTGATTCAAACTTTACCAGATGGAATATTTTGAAAGTCAATCATTTTTATTTTCTTACAAAATTTGAAATATATATCTAAAAATAATAGTTTCCTTCATCACTCACAGACATATGAGTTTAAAAAAAAAAGAAAGATTGTCTTATAGCTTACTAATTATGGATGTATTGTAAATTTAAACTGAGAAAGAAATTGAAGAATTCAAGTTTAAATATTACACAAATGTACCTGGTGCATTCTTTTTTTTTTATCAAACTGGTCAATAACATGACATAGACAGAGCAAGTTTTTTTGTTCTTACATTGTGTGTATAGAATGATGTCTAATATATCAATTTAATTTCTTGTTGTGATTTCTAACAGATAATTAAAATAAACAAACTAGGTATTACTGAGCTAATCCATAATCTCTAAACACAGCCTACGTGCTGACAGAGAACAAGTTAAATGAATAGACAAAAATAGAAAAAAGGAGTAAAACAAGACTAAATTTTCACATCAGATTTATTTAACCTATACAACAAAATGATCTTAAGAGAACTAGAAGTCCTACCAGGATTTATTATCAGCAAATACATTATTAAGATACATATTAGATACACAGATGTCACTCTTGATGAGACTCAGAGAGGAAACTTAGACAAGGTAGTAAAGGAAAGCAAGAAGAAAGTTCTAACTACTAACTGTAAGAACATAGAATGCCTGGTTGTCAGCAAAAGAGATTATCCAAAATGTAAGCTACATGTTAGGGATGTCAAAATCAAGCATGTACGGAAAGTTAAATATCTGCATAGAGTAGTAACAGACAACAGAAAATTTGACTCAGAAATTAGAAAGTGCATTAGGATGCTGTGGAGAATTTGACTGTTCAGGCGGGACAAAAGCAATGGGGTCATGTGATTTGATTACCATGTGATCCCTGAAGTAGTTATAAGGGAGGGGAAGTGTTTTTTTCCTCCTCATTATTTACATTTACTTTATGCGAGTTATTAGATGGTCACATTACATCGTGGAAAGAAATCTTATTTCACAACTTAAGGTAAGTGCTTTTGCTTCTTTTCCTAGGCTTAAACCGTTTCTAGATTTTTTGGGGGTTTAGATTTTCTCAAAAATGCCTTCCAGAAACAAAGCAATGTGTGAAGATAGGAAAATATCATTAGAAACAAAGAAAAGCTGAACTACTATGTAGCATCTTCTATGTAGTAGAAATGACAAAGATGTGATTCTTTTTTATTTTTTTTTTTATTTTTGAAAATCATTTCACCCAAAGCAAATTGATAAAAGCCAGTAAGGTGCAAGGAGTTACTGTAGTGTAAGAAACAGAGAGAACTATAAAAGAACAGGATTCAAGGAAATAGATGATGATGATTGATATTGCATTTAAAACTTTGAGCATCATAGTTTGCAGGAAATGAAGAAGTCAGAAGAGAGTTCCACAAGTGAGAAGTGCAGGAAAAAATATTAGTGTAAAACTTATGGTTACAACTAGCAATTTCAACAGTGAAATTATGAAACCTAGATACCAGTCTAGCACTTAAATTCATGAAGTCAAGGTACCAATTAATTGCCCATTAGAACAATTACTGTGGAAATATTTATAGAAAAGTCACAGGGAGCTATATATATATATATATATATATATATATATATATATATATATATATATATATATATATAAAAGGCAGGATGTGTGTGTGAGTGTGTAATGAATGCATGGTCATAATTTTTGACGGATTTGCACCAAAATTTACATGCACATGCTCCAAGTTAGCGGGAAGACCAAGACTGACTTTGCATTTCCCAACTCCCATCGATATTGGAAATAATCCATTTTTTCATGCTTCTACGGCAGTTTTCATGTAGTTTGCGGCCATTTTCTACTGGCCAGAGTGAGAGCCTATAGTTGGCTGCCACGAATAGGCAGGAAGATTCTATTGGCCAGCATCAGAGCCAAAAGTTGACTGACACGAATGTTAACTAGCATGCTAGCATGCAAAAAAATTCAATAGCTGCATTCAACACAAGTGGGAAAAATTTAAATCTGCATGGCACTTTACTCCAATTGGCTCATTCGCTTGCTTAAACTCAACGTTGATTCTGATTCCGCAGAACTGGGTTGGGTGTGAAAAAGTATTTGTTGTTAACATTCTTTTTTCATTTGGTTATTCCAGTTACGAGTCCTTTTTTAAAGCTGATCGTTTTGTGTTCATTTTGTTTAGTTCTTTTTTTGTAACAGATTTAATGTTTAGTATAGAGCTTAGAAAAAATTCACAGTGTGAGATAGGCAAGAAGTAAGGCATATAGCAACATCAGCACAGTAAAGGGCACTCCTTTAAAGGCAAGGAAGGGCAAAAATATTTTAAGTCAAGTGATAGCGATTACTGTATGAGTCGTACGATTTTTGAATCAAGCACGGGCAATGCCAGGCCATGCTGATAGTATATATATATATATATATATATATATATATATATATAGAAGCATCAAACCAGATGTGATGGCAATATTTGATGGACAGACTAATGGTAAACTTATAAATATGCAAGATAGATTCTGGTGTGAAAAATTATCTAGCACTACATAATGAACAGACCTAGTAATTGATTCAATGTAATTGTTCCATTTCATGACTGAAAAAAAAAATGTGAAACCAAGGTTAGCATCCACATTTTTGGAGCGCAAAAAATGTTCTTTAAGATGGTTCTACTGACAAATGCTAAGAATATAATGTACAGAACATGTGAACAACAAGGAAGTCTTCAGGAAAATAAGAACTACAAAAAATTTATACTTACAATCAGAAAGAGACAAATGAAATTTTTGGTAGCCATAATAAAAAAAGAAGGCTTAGAGAATTTAATACTCATAGGGCATATTGAAGACCGGAGAAACAGGGAATAACCTACTTCACAAAAAAACTTCAAAAATTACTTCTAGCAACAAAAGATTGGAAGTTGTGGGAAGCCCTGATCATCTAAATCCTGAAATGACATGTCTCATAAAATAATTAGATAAAAGCCTTAGATTCTGGCTGCTAAAATGCCAAATGTTAGAGCATGAAGTATAAGAAAATAAAATATCAATTTGTTTCACATTTTAGTATTAGTCATACATAATGGATTAACCTAATTTATCAAATTCTACATTGAAGAGAATCACTTGGCAAACTGATCTCTTTTGCCATAAGATAGCATGATAAAAATTGCAAAAAGGTGTTGTATATGATAATGAAAATATTATGTCAAAAGAGTGCTAGCAATAAAAATCATTATGCAGAAAACATACTTTATTTAATATTTTTACATAATTTAAACATATTTGCTAGCAAATGCTATGCATTAAAGCAAATAGTGTGTGCACTTCTGTTAAACAAATATGGCTTATTTTAAAGATATCAGGATTGGTCAAGATATATTTCATCCAAGAATAGGGATTCATACTGAAAAACATCTCACTCGCTCTCTCTATCTCAATAAATTAACTATGATTGTGGATTAATAAGTCCATAACCTAAAATGTGCTTATTAACTGAATTTGATTTGACATTTTCACTGATATTTGATCTATGTGATACTTGCCAATGAATTAGGTGCTTGGATAACTAAGGAGATTATATGGAAAAATATTTATGTAAAACAAATACTTTTTTATTGTTAGGCTATGGACTCTAGTTCCACATGCTATGCCTCTTCTGGATCTCCAGTGGATAAAAGCATTGGTAATCCAGTGACTTGACAGAGTTGTGAGTTCAATATCTGGCTACAACAGAGGTGAACAAAAACATGGAGAGTTGAGTTAAAGAGAAATAACTGATACTGAGATACCCAGAAGAGGCATGGCACATGGAACTAGAACAATTTACCCTGGTGGATGAAATAAAAGGTTCAGTTCGAAATTCCAATCACCTGATGAAGTGTACAATGGCCAAAATGTTGTGAATATGGCAACAAAGATGAGGATAACAGTTCAAATATTGTTAATAGTGTGAATAATTTCAGACAATTTGAATTGCTAGTGAAGCAATTGAGAAAACATAAATGAAATTATGACTGAATAATGAACTTGATCCTCACTGGGTGCACCATTCTTGTGCCACATCTAAGTTACACCTACAAAATCACCATAGAACCTCATTTGAAATTGGTTTAGAAATAGAAAGTAAATGTGAAAATTTTGCTATATTTAAAACCTATTTTAAAAAGGGAATCAGTTTGAAGTCAGTGTAGTGGTCATGTATACTTACATAAGTATTTTATTTTACTTAAAATTTTTATGAAGTGAACATTCTCTTATTTTACTTATTTTCTGCTTTCATTTATGTATAATTGCTTTCTTTCTTTACTTTGAGGTTTATATTACTATTTTTGATTCTTTGTCATAAATATATAAATAATAGATTTTTCTATTTTTATGTGAAGTTCTAAATAGAAGTATTTTATTTTGCTTAAAACTTTTATGAGTGGACATTAATCATCTGAGAGACCCCTCTCTGCCTTCCATCAGCATGGCTGATGCTAACCTACAGGAAAGTGACTTGTTGTGCCTTCTTGGACTAACATTCTCAGCTGACATGAAATGGAAAGATTTGAATCCATTACTAGGTTGGCTGCTAAGAAAGTTGGTTCATTGTGTCATGCAAGACAATTTTTCTCTCCAGAATTTATCATACATATTTATAAATCTACCATTTTTCCATGCTTAGAATATTGCTGCTACATATGGTCTAGTTCCCCTGTTATTTACCTTGAGCTCCTTGATAAAATCCAAAGAAGTATCAGCAATATTATCAGCCCTGACCTCAGCTTCAGTTACTTTCTCACCACCATATGGTTGCCTCTCTGTACCGTTTCTATAAAAAATTTCATAGTAATTGTTCAGATGAGCTCTTCACTATTGTACCTAGACATCATGAATTTAAGAGCAATACTAAACTGGCATCAAGATCTCATCAGTTTACAGTTGAGCTGGCTAGATGTAGCTGTAAGTTCTATGTTAACAGTTTCTTTTCTTGCACCTCTTGCTTGTGGAACTCCCTTCTGACTCCATGCTTTCCAGCCAACATTAATCTGCAAAAAATGAAATGCAATGTCAATTTCTATCTACTGTCCTCCGGATTACTCTTTTCTCTTCCTGTTCATTATTAATGTTTCTGTTCCTAATTCATCCACACCAATTAACCCTTTGTGTCTTAGTACCTTTTGTGCTTTGTATGGGGTGAAACTGATTTATAAAAAAGAAAAAGAAAAAAGCATTTGAATTGCCTGTGGACCTAATGAATCAGGAAGTCATCTCTTTACTTACAGAGAAGGTTGATTTTATTGATAAGACATCAAAAACAACATTATCTTATTAGTACTAAGTGGTATTAGTGGTATGATTGATCATTGAGTAAAACAGATGTTACAGGAGGATATTTTTTTCTTATTGTTTAGCCTAAGATGAAGTAAGATATTTCTGTTCTTTGGTAAGGATATAGTAATGATCCTTATACAGTGGGTAACTAGGATGAATTTTATACCTTTTTTTTTATATTACTGAGGATTGTTAAACATTTTCTCCCCTCCAATGATATATAGGTCTGTATGGAAAGGATTCACTCATTTACTATTAATGAAAAATAACCTGCCTAGGTTAATAGTATCTTAGTTTCTTTCAAAGTATTCTACTTTGGGTATATTCCAGTATCCCTTTCACAATGGTTTTCAAATTTGTCATTTGGGATTAGCATCAGCTGCTTTGTTATATTCTCTTTTATCTCAACTACAGTAGGAAATCTTCGCTCTTATGACGAAAAAAAATGAAAGCTGTAGGTAGCTAAATCTGGGCTCAGGAAAGAACGACAGACTTGAGTGATGTATTATTTTGCTAAAAACCCTGCGTGACATATAAATTTGGCAGGTGCATTAGTCATGAGGAATGTGATAGCCGCACAGTACACAAGCTCACTCAGTAATGTTTCTTTACTGATTGAATAATCCAATTGTATCTATTGATGCTTGTGCAGTAAATTTCTTTCTGCAGATGGTTCTCCAGATATTCACAATAACTGGATACTTTGTTATTAATGATCTCTATGCACTGAGCCATTTTTTTTCTTTTCATTTTGTTTAGGGCTCACTTTCACTTAGTAAGATAAGAGGAAATTTTCCAATACCACAAGTTGCTACAGAACCATAACATTAACCTAAAAACTGAAGTCATGTTCTTAAAACTTGCAAAGTCTTCTTTCAGATAAGCAATATGGCTTTCACTTCTCTTGGTCAACTGCTGATTACAGTTGAAAGAGTTTATCAAGCTTTAGACAAGAATGGTGAAGCTCAGGCTGTTGCTTTGAATATCTCAAACACATTTGACAGGGTTTGATATGCTGGTCTTCATAAGTTGAAGGTTATGTTATTTCTGGACAAATTTTTTAATTGATTCAGTCAGTCTTATTGATTAGCAAAATGAACGGCCAGTCTTTGAGATCTTTTTACATTAATGCAGTCGCCCCCCCCCCATTGTTCTATCCTTGGACCTATGTTGTTCCTAATTTTCATCAATGACCTTCCTGATTGCATCAGTTCTCAACTCATTATCTATGCACAACTATTTATTTCTGTCTTAATAGTAAGTTTGATTGGTTCGAGAAGATCAAATTGGCAGCTAATCTAAAAGAAATGACCTACATTTTGTTGTTAACTAGGGCAAGGAATGGCTTGTTAATTTTAATGCCTCCAAAATGAAACTGCTCTCTATTAATCATCTGAGAGAACCCTTTATGCCTTTCATCTGAGAGAACCCTTTAGCATGACTGATGCTAACCTCCAAGAGAGTGATTCATTGCACTTTCTTGGTCTAACTTTTTTTACTGACATAAAGTGGAAAGATTAGGTTGAATCAATTGCTAGATCTGATGCTAGGAAAGATGGTTCACTGTGTTGTACTAGATAGTTTTTCTCACCCGAATCTATCTTACATATTTATAAGTTTGACAAATTTAATGAGTAGAAAACTTTTTCATCAACTTGATTATGCATTTCACTATTTTTAGATAGATTTCCTCAGATCAGAATGAAAAAAAATATATGTTTATAAAACTACCAAGCTTTGAATATTGCTGCTACATCTGCTTCTGCTATATATTTAAAGTTCCTTGATAAACTCAAAGAAGAATCTGAAATGTCATTGGTCCTGACGTGGCCTTCCGACATCAGTCACTTTCTCATACCTGTAATATAACATCACTGTACCTTATCTTATAGTAGAAGTAGTAGCAGTAATAGTAGATGAAGTATTTCGGAATGTTTTTTATAGAAATGTGATCAACGCAACAAATGTGAAACTATTAATATCCAATATTTCATTTCAGAACTTACTACTATTAATGTTGTCTTAACTATTGTTATACTTCAGTTTTAAAGAATTCATTTTGGAATTTATCTAAGTTTCTATTGTTAGAAAATAGAAAAATAATTTTAGTTCATGGCTTCAAATACATCATATAAGTGAGTAAAATGCTGTATTTTTTAATAAATGGAATTGATCAACTTGGTTAGTTCTTTTTTTTAAATAGAAGACCAACTTTTTGCATATCATTGATTAGATGGATCCAGTTATAACCAATTGAACTCTGTAAGACACAAAATCTTAATACTGTTTACTTGTTCTATAGAACTGTGAGAAATTGCTTGGGAGTAGGAATTTTCCTTTCTTCTACCCTTCTTTACTGTCAAACCTTTGTCTTTTCACATTGTCTTCTTCTCCACACTTAGTTTTCTTACTCTTTGTCTCATCTTTTTTTTCTTTCTTTGAGTTCTTAACACTTTTTCTTTCTTTTCTGGGTTCTTAATACTTGTTTTTTTTATTGCTTCTTTCACATACCCCACTCTTTCACATTTATCTTATTCTCTTTAAACTTTATGTGTTCATTCTTTTCTTGATTTTTCCTTCTTTTTCTTCTATTTTCACTTTTTTTCAAGTGTTGTTATTTTAACTTTTATTTATTTCTTCTATGACATTTTTCCTAGTTGCCATTTTTATTTACATCCCATTCTTTTTTGCTTTGTTTAACTTGAATCTTTTCCTTTCATTTGCTTTTCTTTGAAAAAAAAAATGAAAATTCATCAACAATATAGAATATATTGTTGATGAATTTTCATTTTTTCTTTTCGTCTTTTGTAAGTATCTTTTGATTGGCCACATTTTACCATTTCTCAATTAAATGAATAAATTTTTTTTTTTTATGGTAAGGTTCACCCTATACAAGGCCTGGGGGCTACTTGAGGTAGAGGGTTATGTTAAAAGGCAATTTGTTTGGCTAGGAATGGAAGATAACAGTTAGACTTGAACAAGTTAAGATTGTAGTGATCAGGAGAAACATCCTCATGACAGTCAGTTGCACAGAGCAGTGGTTTGTGAGAAGAAGCAGTTCAAGTAGAACTTATTTATCACCAATAAAATATGGATTAATGGATGGCAGCTCGGACTGAGGAATCAGAGAGTCGAGTTCAAATTCCAGTTGAATCTATTACATTCACTTACATGCTAATACTCTTGGGAAAGGTATGAATCCTCTTCTTCTGCCTCCCTAAGCTATGGGTAAATAGCAGAACAGACTGGGTTCTATAACCTTGGATGGCAACTGGTCTACCGCAGAAGGAAATGGCAACCTACTGTGGGGAAAAAAAAATCTGCCTTGTCAGTCATATATTGAAAGATACATGATCGCATAAGCATGTATCACTCATGGCACATAACTGACAGACTCCATTTTTGGCCTGATTTGGTTCTTGTAAGAGTAGAAGATTGGATGAGGAGTTGGGTACTTACTGAAGCAGTACAGTGAGCAGACAATTTCACCTGTATCTTTAGCAATAGATCATATGTATGAGTTTCACTTGAGGTCAGATGTGATTTTGAGGGCAAATAGTCTTTCAGAGTAAGGTGCCTCCGCAAGGGGATATCTGTTCATCGTGAATGATGGTAGTTTGGGTTCTGATCAGCAATGATAGAATGTAACTAGTTTGATTTTCGAGGCTTTGAATGTAACCAGCCAGTTTTTACTCCACTTGGTAGTTTGTGCTAGATTGGAAGAGGGATCAGTTGCCAATTTCGGATCATTATGAGTTTTAGAGGTGTGCACATATATAGTTGTATCATCAGCATAGATGTTTACAAATGAAAGCAAATCATTTATGTAAATCAAAAACAGGGTTAGTCCGAAGAGTGAATCCTTGTGGATGCCTGTTGTTGAACACTAGAGCTCCGGAGGACTGGCTGTTAATAACTACCTTCAGGAACCTACCTGTTAGGAAGGATTTTATGATTGATAAGAGCCTTCTAGTGATTCCATAACTGGAGAATTTGTGTAGTAAACTTTTGTGCCACACCTTGTCAAAAGCCTTTGAGATATCTGGGTCACATAATGAGGAAGGAAAGCCTGGAGAATCTGATACTCACGGATCACCTGAAAGAACATGACACATATAAAGAAAGAATACTATAGTCCTTGAGGTGTGTTTGTCATTAAGAGTCAGGATACTTATCAGTCATCTGAATATTTGTGCTGTCATTTTTTAAAACTAAGCAATGATCATTTATAATGGAGGTTAAATAATTAACTTTATTCTACACAGTGGTTTAAGAATATATGAGCATAAAGAATTTGATATTTAACTGAGTATATTTTTGTCACATTTTTATCTAAAATATATTATGATTATATCAAAATAATCTTTGTGTGTATTCTATAAATTCTAAACTTTGTTATAACACAATGGATACTAAAAAAAATTAAAATGAGCCTCCATTGTATTTAACTGGATATATTGATAACTATATTGATTAGCTAATAAGAAAATCCTCCAAAATGATTGCAATATACACTTATCTTTTGATGTATTCTTACACTATTTCCTGTTTATTAGTTTTTATATGACTACATAATGTTTCATATTGTGTAATAAAGTATCTTTCAACATGTTTATGTTTTGAAAAATGAAGAGCATATGAATTTTGCAATATATTTTATTATATCAAACTGAAAAAAATATTTATGTTCATTAAAAATAAAGGGAATTACATTTCTCATGTCACCTTAGACTCAACATTACTTAGTCCATGGTAAAGTAATACATTGAGATGAAATTTCATTACTATAGTTTCTAGTCAGGAAATAATAAATTATTGATATTTACAAAGCTTAGTTTGGTACATAATAAAGCTAAATAATAAAGAACTTGAGATAGAAAGTATAGTTTTGCTTGACTAACCCTATTTGGAATCTACAAGAAGAAAGTCACTAGTTTCAGTACAAGGGATTTCACTTCACTTAGAGGAGTAATCATACTCTTTGCTACACACTGGCTCTATTTTTGTGGTATCAGCATTAATAGTCATATTAACAAATTTGCATCAGAAGAAAATTGGTACAACATAATTTTCTTTATAGAGAGAATCTACCTGCCTTAAAAGTGAACACTTGACCCTTGATTTTTGCAAGGACTGAGATGTGAGTCTCTTATACTGGTAGGAAATACACTACTCTCACCCACAAGGTAAGGCTAAAATACTCTATTTTTTTTTCACTGAATTTCTGGGATAAGGAGTTATTATTTGGATTAATGTTTTCATCTTTCTTGTTATTATGTTTCAGCCATTGTGCTCTTCAGCCTTCTTCAGGTGACTTTCAATCCTGGTAACCTTTAAGAATTTTCACATTGAGTCTGAAACAATGTAATTTAATGCAATGTAATTTTAATTTACAGGGAAGATTGTTCTTGTTCTTCCATCATAGAAAGCAATAGCCTAGAAGATTAAAGCATTGGTTTGTGAATTTGGTGGCATAGTAATTGTGAGTTCAATCCCCAGCCTGGATAGTGTAGACTTAGACTCAGTGGAAGCAAGACAAACAATAACTGAGCAGTAATAAAATGAACAAGATGAGATATCCCTAGACATCCATAGTGAAAGAAGAACATTCTGCCCCTTAGATTAAATAAAGGATTCGGTTTGAAATTCCATAAAGGTTATCCTGATAGATGCCTAATGAAGGACAGAGAGCATAATAACAGAAATATTGTGATAATAAAGATAAAGACAATCATTCAAATATAAATAATGCTCTTTTTTATTATTAATTAAACCTGGCTCAGTGAGACACAAGGCAATAGTAGTTGAGTATACAGTAAGGATTAAAATTACTATGTTAATGAATTGGTTTGTTAATTAAGTTAAATTTATACTATGGAATTAGAGGAATGAATTAGTATGTTTAGTAAGATATTTCTTGAGTACAAGTTGGTAGTTTAAAATCTTTTCTACAATTATTTTTGTTCATTTTCTTATTTAGGTTGGAAAATCTATGAAAAATTATCAAGGTAAACATATTTATAACATTGTTGGGCAATTTGTAACACCTGTCAACTATCTTAATCAGCCAATGTTGTTTCCTGTCATCAAATAAATGTTAAAAGCTTAATGGCAAGAAGGACATCAAATTGTAAAATATTTGTCTACTTCATAATGATAATCTCAAAAACAAATCTAGCATAAAGTGGAAAATGTATTCGAAAAAAATTGATAAAGACAATATGGTGAAAGGGATGAAAATCAATATATTTTACACCTTCATTTATTTTAATGCAAATATCTAACAGACAGATCTTAAATAAGTTTAAATTTTAAACCTTTAAACCATAATATCTTTACTTTTATTGGTACCTAAAGTTTTTACTTAATCTGTAGATTACAGTATTGTTTTTTTTTTTTAAATATATAATCTGGGTAGAAATTGAGTTATATTGTTTTAAAAAGATCAGTCTTTTACATTAAATAATTCATTTATGGATTTCAGCACTCACACAACATATCTGTGCTAATTAGATATACTTTTTTTTATTCAAAATAAAAATGTTATATTTGACCAACACAGCTATTATAAACATGAAGCTATGTGGCATGAAGATTAACCTTAGTTCAAAAGTTGTCATTTTAAAGTATGTTGTGGGTGGTATATTGGCCCACAAACAGATATTGAAGGATGGAAGACAACAACAACAAACAAAAAGAAAACTTGAGTAAACAATATATTGCCAACTGTATTTTAATTAAAGAAGATATCAATAAAAAATAAGGTTACAGTAAGAAGAGTGTTATCCTGAGAAGGACAGTTTTGGTATTGCTAAAGAGCATTGTCCTGAAAAGTTTATTACATGTCATCGCTGCTAGCAAGGAGGGTTGGTAGTAGCGAGAGCTGGAGGCTTACTGGAGATGGCTGGAGCGGTGGCCAATGGTGAGCTAGAGATGATGATGAGGACTAGATGGAATTGCTGTTGATGGCTGGAGCCATGAGCCAGCTGTCAGCTACTGGAACAGATACTACACTTTGATCATAGTCATCAGGGCCTTGGAAGAATTTTTTTCAGTACTTTGAAGCCTTTTTATATCCTGGATCAGTTTTACAATGATTACTTTTTTCTTTCGGTTTTTAGAAAATGTGTTAGTGCTAACAGGATATGACAAATATGTGTCCCATCAGTGAGATGTATGAGAAAGCTTGTATATTGCTACACAAAAAAGCAGAGAGAACAAAAATAAGTCATACACTTTATAAACACAGACTGTCCAATTTTATTTTGTGGTATGACTAACATCATTCAGTTAAATCTTTTTTTTTAAATAAGCTTTGGAGTGGGTTATCAAAAAAGAGAATTTTTCTTCAGGTAACATTTTTATTCATAAATATTTCAGTTTGAAAATGTTTTCTGCATAATTTTCAGAACATGAAAGTTGTTAACAAGTAAAAAAAACTGTTTTGTATTTAGGATGGGAAAAAACTATCCCTTGAGAATTGTCCCATGTTTAAACAGTATTGGTTATAAATATATTATTTAGCTCATCAGCAAAAAAGAAAACTAATTGGTAGCTTGATTGGCAAAATACAAGTCTTTGAAGATCAATATAAATCAAATCTGAATCCCAATATAATTAGTTTTTCATTTTTCTAGTTTTTTTTTTCTTTTATCTAATCAACTGAGTACAACTGATAATGCAAGAAATAAATATCAAAATGAGATTTGTCTTTTGTTATATATCCAACTTTACTTATACATTAATGACAAAATATAACAGTTTGAGATAAAGGTTTCATTGGTGAGGAACATATAGAAAAATGTGTTGGACATATAAGCCAACACTATATATTGACTGTCAGTTTCATGTCTTAACCATCATCAGACCATGGCACCTCAACATGATGTAATGGTTAGAAAGCTTGTCTTGCTAGATCAATTAAAACTGTGAGTTTGATCCTCACTGGGTGCCCCATACTTTTGGCCTTTTGCCACATCTAAGCTGTGCTTAGAAAAGCACAACCATGATAATTGTCACTATGAATTAAGAAGAACTATTTAAATATAAGGAAATATAATGTTTATAATTTGCAACCAACTGAACTAAGGCCTTTATATAATAACTTTCCTTTTTTTTCATTGCCCTGTTATTTACCTATAGTAGGGGAGATTCATATCTTTTCTGGGCAGGCATTAGTGCTAAGTTAGTCACGCTACCTCAGCTGGAGTTTGAACTCAATATGCTGATTCTATTCTCCATGCTGTTAACAAATGGGCCAGCCAAAGGTCCAAATAGTCACAATAATTAAAAATATTTTTTAACTATAGTAGGTAGGGAGATCACTTAACTTTTGATAACTAAGATCTAACATTACCAAACAAAGTGTCATGCTTAACAGTGGAGTACAAGCTTGTAAAGATTCAGATAATTGAATGGATTAGCAGTAATTATTAGATGTGAGGCATACTCACATTTGGCTAATTAAGGATTTGTGATGACTATGCCATTAATTGATACCTGACATCAGGATAAGCTGCACTAAGTTTATAGAAAGTCAAGTGGCTTGCAAAAAGGATCTGTAAATCAAAACAATGAAAGAAGAAAGGCTATATTATGTACAACCATTTATCAATTTTTTAACATATCATTTTATACAATGAATTATCTATTATTATATGATGATTTGGTTGTTGCTCATTGATCCTCTTATCTTTATCCAGGATTCAATCAATGGTTTCACTTACTGTAAAAACAAAATTATATGGGGTTTGTCTAGAAAGTATCCAGCTATTTAAAATCAACAAAAATATAGCCTTCTAAGTAAAGGTAATGGTACCTTAGTCCCTTTCAAATTACTCTCCTTTGTATCTTATGCACTTATCTCAACATTCTTTTCATTTTTTAGTCCTCTTTTGGAAGCATTATGAGCTTCTTCCTTTCATTCTCCTTAATCTCATCCAAATTATATTAGCATATTGATTGATTAATTTTTGTTTAATGGCATATCAACTTCTTATGGGTCATTTAATGCCAAAATATAATTTTCTTGGGAGTTTTGAAGTAATAAAAATATGAAATATATTAATCTACTTTCACAATTGAATACATGGTAGATGATACTCAGCTTTTGTACATAAACATGTTTGTGTCAGAATTATTACTAGAGGTGGTGATATGTATGTTTTTTGTTGTAGTTTTTTATTGAAGTTATACTTTGGAATACAGATTGATTTCTTTAAGAAATTGGCAAATATTATATTGATTAATGTAATGAAAGAGTTCTTCCATGTTAGTTGTTTGGTTTTGTTTAATGGCATATCAACCACTATGGATTTAATACTGAAAACTAAATAATTTGAACGTGCCTTCAACTAAACATAAAATGTATTGCTGGTCATTTTACTATAAATATATATTGTTGGTAATTTTTTTATATAAAAATGTATTGCAGGTACTTTTGTATAAAAATGTAATTTTATGCTTTCATAGTGTTTTATTTCGGGGTTCATTATTTTCCCATAGCTGGGACCTTAACAGGGATTAGCATATTAATAAGCTTAGATTTGGGAAAGGCAAAAGTCACAAGGATCCAAATCTAGATTGCAGGGAGACAACAAATATAGGTGTTATGAAGTTGATTCCCACACAACAGTAGTAGTTGTCACAAGAGACACTCTCTTACAGTCTATCCCAAGTTCTGCCTATATAGTGGTATTAGTATTAGTCCAACCAATCCCACTACACCTCCTGGAACCTTTTAGGTTTAACTCCCTGAGTTGACCTATTGCTTCTCCTACATACCCCCCCTTTCACTGGTTTCAAGAGGATTTCTCATTATAGAAGATCTCAACCTACTTCTTTCTTCTTCAATCTCCACTGTTTCATTCTCTGGTTCCTGAAAAATCTCTTTAGCACTCATTGTCTCTTCTGATCCATTATCTTGTACTTCTTTATCCTCATTTAACTTGTTAGTATCTTCAGTTTCTGAGTTTTCATGGTTTTGGTACAATCTTAGTTGGCCAGCATTTTTGGAAACCAATGCTGTATTCTGCATTACAAATCTTACTTTTTCTGGACCCTCTTCTCCGTTTCTCTTGTACCATATCTTCTCATTTGTTATGACATTGTTAATGGTGCTCTGATTTGTCTTCCCATTAACGCGAATGGACTTTGTAATCTTCCAGCATGAGGTATTATCTGATAACTTAATAACAATCTTGGTAGAAAATTTTTGATTCTTTCATGCTGTGGGGAGAATGCTTTTAATCCCATTTTTATGGTTTGCACCATTCACTCCACTATTCCATTTGATTGCAGATGATAAGGAGGGGTTTTATATGGTATGCATCCAATGTTTCTTAACCATGAACACAAGTTTTCATCACAAAACTTTGGAGCATTATCTGTTACCAACATTCTTGGTTCACCATTCCTGACAAAGACTATTTGTAAAATTTGTTCTACTGTATCTGATTTTCTATCCTGAACCCTAAAAACTTAATTCCATGCTGAAAACGCATCCACCAATATCAGACACAATACTATACCATTCACATGTGCATGGTCCATGTGAACCCTGGACCAGGGTTCAGTTTCCTTTGGCCACGAATGTGTCTTGTTCTGTTGAAAATTTTTTATCTCCACACATTTAGGACATTTATTCACGTACGTCTCCACATCACGAGTGTGACCAGGCCACCAGGCTTCCAATTTTACCTGTTTTGTGTAGCAGCTATTCTGCAATGCACATCATCATACATGCTTTTGATTACCTGTCTTCTACAATTTTCTGGTGGTACCACCAGATCTCCATTGCAAATTATGCCATTTTCTATTGTCAATTTATATCTGATCTCTTTGTATGGTCTTTCCATTTTAGAACAATTACTCCATTTGTTATTCCTTATTCTCTCTATGATCCTATTCAATACTGGATCTTGTAGAGTCTCCATCATAAATCTATTAATGGGCAATACATCAGTCTCCATCCAGGTAAAATTTCATTTTTCTCTTTCTCATTTTTCTCATGTTGTTCCTCCTCAAACTGTAGTCATGATAGTGCATCTACTTGTGGGATCATGTTTCCTTTCACATATTTTATTTCATAGTCAAAGGCCATCAACTTCATTGCCCATCTTAGTATCCTTGACAATGTGAGCTTCAGCAATTCTTTTCTGGGAAGGAATATAAATTCTAGCAGTTTATGATACAATCTGAGCAAAAACTTTTTCCCTAAGAAAAATTCTCTTGCTCTGGTCATGCTCCATACTATAGCCAATGTTTCTTTTTCAATATTTGAATAGTTCTTTTCAGCTGGCATTAACTTCCTGGAAAGATACATCACCAGGTATCCTTCCTGTGCCAAAATTGCTGATACAGACTGTCCAATCGCATCTGTTGTTAACATAACTTTTTTTTTTTAGGGTCAAAAATCTTGACAACCAGTTTCTTGGATAATACTAACTTCAATATGACAAAGGCTATTTAGCGAATATTAGTCCACAAACTCCTTTTTTTTTTTTTAGTAAATCAGCAAATGTCTCAATGTCTGAATATTTTGATAAGAACTTTCTATAAAATTAGCTAATTCAAGAAATGATTCCAACTCTTTCTTATTATTTGGAGACGAAACATTCAATATTTTCTGTATCAACTTTGAGTCTGGTAAAGTACCCTCCTCTGAAATTTGACATCCCAAAAATGTTAATTTTTTGCACTTGAATATATGTTTATCCTTGTTTAAAGTGATTCCTGCATTTCTGAGTATACTCATTACCATTTTAGTTTTCTGTTTTATTTCTTCTTCAGTACAGGTGCCTAACCCAATATCATCCTGGTATATTATTATATTTTTTACTTCTAGTAGATTTTCCATGGCTTTCTGAAAAATTGAACTGGTTGTTGTAACTTCTTTGAATTCGTCATCTATTTGGATTTGGTGGTATGCATTCTTTAAATCGATTTTAGCAAAATATTTCATTCCTGCAAAGGAATGCAATATGTTTTCTACATTTGAAATAGGATATGAATCTGAACAAATTTTGTGATTCACACCTACCTTGTAATAGCCACAAACCCTAACATCACCATTAGGTTTCCTTACAACAACAATAGGGGATGCCCATTTACTGCCTCGTAGTCCAACATGTTGAAGTATTCCTTCTTCTACCATTTTGTTCAGCTTCTCAATCACCATCAGTTTTATATGCATGGGAAGCCTATGACTTTGAAAATATGACAGCGTAACATTTCTTTTTAGCTTAATGCTTGCTTTATAATTTTTTAATGTTCCTGTTTCAATACTTCTAACATTAACACCATTCTGTAATTGTGTACTATCAGCACTCACTAAGTCAGTACCTATTAGGTCATGACTTGTTATACAATCCACTACTATGATGGTGATTGTTTCAAATCTCTTTGCTGTTTCAAATGTCCCTTGAAAGGAACCTAACATTTTGATACAGGTTCCATTGAATTGTTTTAATCTTACTTTTCTTATTCAAATGGAATAATTGAAAATGGAACCAAAGAATAGGTAACAATTTGATACAGGTTCCATTGAATTGTTTTAGTCTTACTGGGTTTCTTCTTAATTTCAGTCTCCTTAGTTTCTCAAAAATTTCTAGGAATGACAGTTACCTCACTTCCCGTGTTGACTTGCATCTTTAAATTTATACCATTCAACTTTATACTCTTGATCATATTCCTTTTGTTTTTCTTTTCTATCGCAAAAACATCCATTTGATTTTTTTTTTTTCCATCCTGTATTATTTCCACATTTTTACATTATTGCTTTGCCATTTACACATGGCTTTAAAATGATTCTTTTTTTCTACAATTATCACATATCTTTCCCCATGTAGGACATTTTTTTCTTTTGGCTCATGTTCATAACTGCAATACTTGCATTTTGATTTTGTTTTTTTCTTAATGGCACATATTTCCATCATTTCTTTTTGCTTTTTTTATATTTTTCAATCAACTCGTCCTGCTGTACATGCTTCCAAATTCATATTATTGGATTGCAACTTCTCCAAAGTTTTAAGTCTTTGCATAATATCATATAATCCTTCCACCAATCGAAGCTGAATAAATTCCTCCTCTGTTGTCATTCCTTTTCATCCAAGTTCATTAAAGTCACAATACCTACTAGTATCACTTAGTCTACTGAGATATTTCCTAATAAGTTTTTTCAGACTCTTGTCTTAATGCTAGAAATTTGGTCCTTTCAGCAATGAATAATCTTTTTTTGTTGGTTGGATACTCTTTAAAACTATGTCCTTAATGTTTTTAAAGTTTAAAGTTTCAATCTCCTCTGGGTAAGTCATTAAGGATACTTGCTTAATGGCTTTACACCCCATTGTGGCCATAAATAAATCCGTGATTTGTTTCTACATTTGGTCATCCGCTAATTTCTTCATTCTGGCCATTGCCTCAAAACACTGTAATCAGATAATAACCTCTTTAGGGTTTTCCCAATCCAACATAGTTTCGTTTGGTGACACCATTTTGTTATGAAGTTGATACCCATGCAACAGTAGTAGTTGTCACAAGAGACACTCTCTGACAGTCTATCCCAAGTTCTGCCTATATAGTGGTATGGTTATGCTAATTAGTATTAGCTCAACCAATCCTACTACAATGGGTAATGTAATATTTTGCCAAAAAGTCCTGCATGTGAAATGAAGAATCTACTTGCTAAATTATTGTGAATATAACAGGCTTGCAGTAGATTGTCTAGTCATGCATGTGCAATAAAGTCTTCTCTAATTCTTTGCCAAATTATATCAACATTATGCAATCTGTTCTTGAGATGTTCAAAATGTTTGGATATGTTCCAGACAAACCTTGTATAGTACTAAGTTAATTTATTGCTTGTCTTTGATAACCTTTATTATCAGCCTAGAAATTGTTGTCATAGTGCTTTGGGAAGTGGTAACTCGGGCAAACCTTTTACTGTGCTGTGTAATGTAACACAAAGGTATCAGATTATCCAAAGAGAAGTGGATAAACAGTCCATTGACATAGGGGAATTATCATTGCCTGATAATCTCTTGTTGTAGCACGTAATACTAAAAGATGATATCTGTTAGTTAGAAAGCTAAATTGTCACAGACATGAAAATGTCATAACCCTGCTCTTTGAATTCTTCAGCAAGACAGACAAATCTACTTGATATACATCCACCCACTAGCAGCTTGAAAAAGAAAGAAAAAGAATATATCTATTTGACCTTTTATATAAAGAGTCAATCATTTTACTATTTTCCTTGAGAATTTATATTATGGTTTAAGACTGATATTTATAAACTTAGTTTAGTATAAGAGAAAGCCAAATTAGAGTAAACGAAGATTGCATTTCAAAAATCTTTCAAATAGAGTTGTAAATTAACATTTAAAATCTTGGCTTTTAGCTTTGCTGGTGCTGGTGACAAATGTGCAACAATTTCATTTACTAAGCAAATCAAGTTGCTTTTATCTTTATCATTATAAGAAAAGAGATGATTTTATTTTGTTTGGAATACTTCTGCCTTGCAGAGTTGTAGATCATACCTCAAATAAGATGTAATACAAGTCAACTTTCTATTTGTATAGCAAGAGTTACAACAATTCAACATTTTGAAAATGTTTTAAGACTTATTTTGGTTTGGCACTACTTGATTTTTATTGATAAATTATAAACCTATATAAAGTGTTTCTTCTGCAAAGGTTTAATTTATGGTGTCTATTTTAGGTTTGTGGAACTAAAATTAGAAGCAATTTTGTGGCCAGTTGATTAAACATTTTTTTTTTTTTTTTTTTTTTTTTTTTTAAGCAATTCATCACAAGCAAGTTTGGTATGCCACTAGTACACAGTGGGTTACAAAGAGAGAAAGTGAGAGAAAAGACGGGGCATAGTCGGGGATTGAGGAAAGGAAAAAAGATGAACGGGGTTCAAGACAACAGAAGGTAGTGCTGGAATTGGCATTTAAGTTTTTGAAGATTGTAGTTATCAGAGGAGGAGGCACAGTGGAGTAATGAATTGAGGAATTGGAGAGCCAAGTTTGAATTCCAGTCTAATCTATTACATTCACTTATATGCTAATACCTTTGGGAAAGGTATGAATCCTCTTCTTCTCTCCCAGCTATGGGCAAATAGCAGGATAGGCTGGGCTCTATAGCCTTGGATGGCAACTGGTCTACCACAGAAAGAAATGGTAACCTACTGCAGGAAAAAATCTGCCTCATCAGTCACATATTGAAAGATACATGATCGCCTACGCATGTATCACGCATGGCAGATAACTGACTGAGTTATCAAGGAAGCAAGTAAGAGGAAGGGAGTTCCACAGTCGAGAAGTGTAAGAAAAGAAACTGTTAGAGTAGAAGTAATGGTTGCATTTAACTATTTCAACAGTTGTTCAGCATACTCTTGCAGAGCTGCCAATAGTCTGTAGTACTGAACTTGCAAGATGCTTTATGTTGTTTCATTCTATCAACAAACAGTAACTTTGCATCATTGAGGACAAACTTGCAATCATTATGAGTAGAGACAAAGAGACGTCTGTTGCAATCAGATGTGTTGCTCTGGTACAGCCAGAGGCAGTGATTCTTGTGTTGGTAAAAATGTACTAATTCCACTTTTCAATTTAAAATAAAATATTATTGCAATATAGCAACAATATATTTTCATATTAGGTATTAATTTTTAGCAATAATATTTTCCTTATTTGCCAGAAAAAATATTTGCATAACAAACTTTTGACAGTTTAAATTCACATCATCAAAGAGTCTGCCACTGAAGTCATCCATACTTGAGTATTTAACCAAAATGGAAAACAGTTTGTATGTTAGTGTTTATGACATATAATGTAAATGTTATTACTGATTATTATACTTTAAAAATATTTGCAAGAAAGCTATTTTAGTCAAAGAGAAGGACATATAACTGGATATTTGTGTTACAAGCCTTTATTTACATATGTTCATTTCAAGAAGCAGTTAACGTTCAGCTTAATTCAACCCACCAGTGCCATGACTTATCAGACACCAAACAGAGACGTCCACTTCACAATACAACAGATACATTTACTATATATGAAGGTGTTAGAGAGCAGAAAAGAGAAGTTGAAGGTTTGCATTTCAAATTGGAGTGGAAATTTGCTTTATTCTTAAAGTTATAGGATTTTAGTGATATAGGCCAAACAAAAACTTTGCTTACAGTGTTCCATTTTTTTCTGTAACACAACCACAACCCGAAATCAGATCATTAGATATTTAAATTCATAGATATTAAAAAATATTAAAAACTTTGTTATAAAAAAATCTTATTTTAAACATTTATTCAAATAGATACAAGATAAATAGCAACCTATTAAAAATCTTTTCAAGTAAGAATGAACAAACTTGCTTACTGAGGCTTATATTTCTTGGTGTGGACAATAAACAACATGGCATTTCTAATTTAACTCTCATTTTGAAGTCAATTCATAATTATTTAGGTTAAGTTTGGTTGGTTGATTTTACATGTCAAGCTTTGTTATGTTATTTTATGTAGAATTTTGATAAACCAGACTATCCTTGCTAACTCTTATTGAGGTGCCCTCATAATTATTTAGTTTTTTATTAAATGAAAATAATGAAATTTGTATAAAAGGAAAATAGAACATGTTGTTATTGAATTGAAATGTACATGTTATTTTTTCAATATTACTCATGATAAAAAGTCTAATAAAGAAATAATAAAAAGCAAAATCTGAAAAAAAAAAATTGTCTTTATTGTAAACAAGTCAATTTCTGTGAAAATTTACTTGTAACCTAAATCCTTTATTGATATAAAAATGGCAGTTTTATTTTTCATTTATCAAATATAATTTACTTCAGGTAAATTCTATTCTTCAAAGAGCTATTAAGGCCCCCTATGCAAGGTAACTGCTTAAATTCACAGTTTCATTTATACAAGTTATCTTCATACTATGAATAACTATCTTAAAAGTTACACTCCATATGAATTTTTAAGCTGGCTCCTGTGGAGGGATAATTGGGCTTCTGACACAAAACTAAAGGGACCTCTTGTCCAGCTTAGAAAACAGCAATGATAATTTTGAAGAAATTACTTTGAATTACTCAATTCCACTCCATGGAAATTCAAAATGTCACTTTAACTCCGAATCAGGCTATAAGTCCAATTCTAGCCAAGAGACCAATTTAGGATGAAAGTCTGATTTTCCAATTCAGGCTGAAAATTGAGTTCTTCAAATCACAAACTTGTGGAATTTCAAAATGTCATGAAACCTCTCCGACTCTTTAGCATTTTGAAGAAATAAAATTGATTTCCTCAATTCACAAAATTTGGGGGTTACTTTAAACTCAATATAAATGAAAAAAATTTTAAATCACTAATTTTTTTCAGTTATTTTAAAATTTGAATTTTTAACTGTTCCCTTCTCATCCTGACACAAATCCCAATGCTGGAAATTCAAGCACCAGATGAAGGGAATCTTGATTACAAAAATGTATAATATGTCTATGTACAGCAAGTGTGGCCTGAGTTAGAGGGGTTTCAGACACACAGACGGACAGACAGAATTTGCCATTTATTTATTTAGATAGAAGATCAGTTGGGTACAGGTAAACTGTTTTTTTTTATTCTATGTCAATTCTAATGAAACTTTTTTCTAAACTTTCTGTATGAATTTCTGGGATGAGGGATTATTATTTACACTACTTACATGTGGACTATTGTCCTCATCTTTGTTGTTGTTATCACAATATTTTGGTCATTATGCCCTCTTGCCTTCATCAGATGTATGTTGATACTGGTAATCTAGAGGGAATTCCAAACTGAACCTTTTATTTAATCTACAGAGGTAGACTGTTCTCCTTCCATTGCCAATGTCTAGGAATATCACATCTAGTTCTTATTTTTAGTAATGTTCAGTTATTGTTTGCCTTGTTTCCACTGAGTCCAAGTACACTGTCTGCCCTAGGGATTGAACTCACAATTACTGTGTCACCAAATTTACAAGCTAACACTGGGCTATTGTCCCATGGGAGATTATTCAAAAGAAACTCGTTTTCAGAATCAATGGAAAAATGTCTATAAATGTAGGAGTGTCTGTTCTTGCATTTCTAAACTTTTCTATATCAGTACCCAGCAATAAACCAATTTCTCCAAATAAATCTGAATTAAGTGTTAAGCAAAATAAATACTGTATTTGCCAGCCTATTGGACACACCCATGCATTAGACACACCCAGATTTTACCATGGAATATTTAGGGGGAAAAAAATGTACATCTCAACAAAATAAATCAAAATTATAACCTTACCTTTATATGACATTCTTACTAACCATAAAGAAATACTTACAATATTAGTATAAATTATACTACTGATATATTTTTTTAATAAAAGTGAGGTAAAGTTTAATTACCAGGACATTTTTTGGAAAAGAAGAATTTTAGTACATTTCATGCTGCATTTATTGAAAATTGTTGTAGTTGTTTTTCAGGGAGTAACATCTGCACATACAGTAGATACAAAAAAAATCTGCTGGTATCAGTGAACTCTGGTACATATGTTAATAGGCAAAAAAAAAGAAATATAGTACTTGTTGGTAAATGAAGTCCCATACCATACATGCAGAAAAGCAAATTCCAATACCTGTATATCAACAAAAATGCACACAAAGCAAACGGCAATATACCAGTCAAAGAAAATATTTCTGTAAAACTTGGTATTTCTACAAAACAAGCAGCAAAATATTCTGCTGTTCCATAAATTTCTTAATTTCCTGGGTGAATTTTTCAGGGATATATTTATTGATATCATGTTTGTTCACTTCCAGGAGTCCTAGTTTCAGAGCTAAGCTCTGTGCATGCACTGATTTCTGGTGAACCCCACTTTTTTCGTGGTCTTCATGTCCCACTCATACATGATACTGCTGTATTGGATGCAGGCTAATTTAAAAAAAAAACAAAACAATCCACACCCAATATGCTGGCAAATATGGTAAATCTTTAGGGCCTCAAAAGAAAAAGGGACATCATACTTTATAGTTAGCAGATTATATTTGCTATTGAAACAAGTATCCTAACTGAGGTAGGCAAAAAGGTGGATGTATTCATTGACCAGATAACATAATTTTATTAGATTTGCTCTTTGAATTCCAGCAACTACAATTCCCAGCAAGACTCAGTTTTGCTATGACCATTAACAAGGTATAAGGATAATCTTTCAAGATTACCTAGCTTCTTCATGCTTTTCCCATGACTAGTTCCGTTGTTATTATTTTAGCATTGTATCTGCAAATAGCCATTTCATACTAGCCCTCAATGAGTCAATTACTGATCATGTAAAGGACATCGTCATTCATATTTTGTGCATCAGAATATTATTTTCAGTAACAGCTACTTTTTCATGTGTAAATAATTTTTTTTCATTTGTTCTGTTGTATAAGAAGAAATATATTAAAGAACATTTTTTTGTTGTTATATTTAAAGTTATTTTTTTACCTGAGAGTAATATCATGTTTCCTTTCTTCTTCTTCATGATGATGATGATGGTAGTGGTGGTAGTGGTTCTCCACCTTAATAAATTTTGTCTTTTTATTAACCTTGTTCAACCATCTATTTACTCAAGCTTGCTTGGTAAGTTAAGCATTGTTTTCCTCTATCTCTCTTGCCATCAATATGTCCCATGAGTATCAAATTTTCCAAGCCCTCTTTCTGCATTATGAGCCTTAAAAATTTCAACTCTCTCTTACTGATGTATAAGTGTCTCTCTTACTGATGTATAAGTTTCCATTTTCTCTAAATCTTTGTCATTGGTATTATGTTCAGTCCATGGTTATCTCAGCATCCTTCTGTAGAACTATATTTCTATTACTTCATGTCTCTTCTTCATCTGTAAGGAGATTGTCCAGAATTCACTGCTATACAGGAGGACTGATATATTTTGTGTAACAAAATTTTCTTGTTTCTTAATACTTTGCTTAGCTTTTGGAAGTCCTCCTTCACTATTCCAATACATCTTCAGATTTCAGTGCTGTTCTTTCTATCCTCTGTTAAAACACTTCCTAGTGATTTACATCTTTTGTATTCATTTGATTTTGGTATCTTCCAATTTATAATTTGAACGTTGGGCTGTTCCTTTTGCTAATGACCATGCATTCTTTCTTCTTGCAATTGATGTTTAATCATTTCTTCTCAATTTCTTTCACTACTTTCTGTCACAGTTCTTGTAGTTTCTTTTTTTTATATCTGTTATCTTCACTGTTTCATTTGCATATCTTAAACCTAATAAGTGAGTGTAAAACCAAGTATAAAAAAATGATTCCATTTTATATATGAACTATCTATATTACTTGGATTTTAAGCAAAGAAAACTATGCTTCTTTTTAGTTTTTAAAGGATAGGTTTCCCAATGGAAAGTGGCTTTTTTAAAAATTATTTTATACTTGTCCAAGAATATTTGAAATTATCTAAGTTTGTTCTCTCAGCCATCACTTGGTTTATTAGTCTATCAATGAAGCATGTTTTTAACACCTAGTATGATGCATATTGTGTGAAGTAATAAGATCCTGAATTTCTTATTAATTAAATTACTTGATATTTACAGCATATAGAGATAGATATTTCATCGACGTGAATATATTGTGTTACTAAATTAAATGCATTAATTTTAAGCTAAGTTGTTATCAGAGAAAGAGCTAAGAGGGAGTACTATTGTTAGCTTGTGTTTGTGGCATCAATTAACCTTAATCTTGGCCCTGTGTGTATGCTAGCAATTAAACTGATGAAATTACAGTTCTGTAATTTTATATCTTTTTCAGTCATTACTTTTTATAAAAGTAATTTGATAAATGCACATGAAAGAAAAAGTATACTATGTTTTTTTTTTAATATTTTTTGTCATTTAGCAAATCCATTTGTGCCTAACAAAGTCGTACCATAAGCTTAGAGTGTTGTTCTAGAAATTTCTGTCTATATTATAAAATATCTAAATAAAATTAACAGACAAAAGTCTTTTCTTTTATTTCAGCATAAGATTTTCATTTTATACACAAACTATTTTTTTAACAATAGCAATTTTAAGTGTATTTTGAAAAGAAAATGTACATAAAAAACTAAGATAATTTCATGACTCTATTGAGATGATTATTCTTCTATCAAACATAAATTTGGCATGTATTTCATACTGTAGAACCATTGTTTTTTTTACCTATAGCACTCTGTAGGTAACTGTATTCACCAAGCAAAATGTTAGTCCTGCCAATTTTAAATTTGAATTTCTTGTTTGTGTATCCATATCCTTCTATGGCAACACCTAAAACAATCTTGACTGAAACTGAGAGGCAGGCTACTGGAAAACAAAAGAATTCCACAAGCAAGAAGTGCAAGAGAAGAAACTGTTAGCATAGAACTTACAGTTGCATCTAGCCATTTCAAATGTAAAATGATAAGACCTTGCAGCCAGTCCAGGACTGCACTTAAATTCATAAAGTCTAGGTACCATAGAGGAAAATTCATCAGAATAATTACCATGAAAATATTTATAGAAAAGGCACAGGGAAGCTACTTTATGATAGTGGGAAAGTGACTGAAGGTGAGATACCAGTAGCATTACGAATTTTTCTTTGGATTTTATTAAGAATCTCTAAATATATGGCAGAAGCACCAGACCAGATGTGGAAGCAATATTCAATGCTATATTTCTATAATTTCATTAAGAAAGAAGATTTCTTTAAAATAGAATTATTGCGAAATGTGATGAAATAACCTGGATTTATAGAAAGTAGTTATTTATTGAGAAAACTCGGCTTTTTTTAATTTTTTTTTTATTTCCAAGAGTTGTTTTAATTATAAATTACTAACGTTACTTTTGTTTTTATTGCAAACTTTCCATTTCATCCTGCAGTTTTCTTCATGGTGATTTCAGATTTTAAGTGTACATAATAACTATTTTTTATTTATTTATTTTTTCATCAAAGCTGGCATGTATGTTCCCAGTTTTTAATCATTGTTGACTTAAATTATGTAATTCTTTTTTAAAGTTCTCATTTAATTAACATAAAGATTAAGTTCAATAGTCTGAATAATTCCTGGTATGAACAATGACACTTTACAAAATCATTGAAGCCATATTATTCTGTTAAAATAGAAAAAAAACAAATAAGTTGTACCAGATGGAATTATTTAGTCTACCAACAGACTAATTGTAATTATTGTTATTTTTTTTTTTTTTTTAAAAACTAAATGATTAGGAAATGATTATAAGTGACTTAGTCAATCTAATATGTATTTATTTCTGACCAATATGTTGCTTCATATTTTCTTTTATAAAGTCTGATGAAAATAAAAAAGTTAACAAAAAGAACACATACTCAGAATCAGGAAGAGACAGTTGAAATTCCTTTCACACATACTGAGGAAGGAGGGCTTGGAAAACTTAACCCTCACAGAGCATAATGAATGCAAGAAAGACAGAGGAAGGCAGTGCACCACCTACATGATGAGATGGTGTGAACAGAATGTGGAATCAGCCTTAGCAAAAGAAGAAAAACTGCTCAAGGCCACAATAGATTGGAAGATTTGGAGAACCATGAGCACCCATGTCCTGATTGAAACAGCATATAGAAGAAGAAGAAGAATGGTCAGTTAGGCAAAAGCAAGAATTGGTCAGTGGTATTTGTTTGGCTGGCTGTTTCTTGCTGTTATCTCATTATAGTATCTTCATTTCTTTATTACAATAATTTCACTTATAATACAATGGTATATTGCCCAGAAACTTGTTTTTATGGATTAGGTAACTTATTATTTTTGATTTAAAGGTTTTTACTAATTTCCAAAGACAGGATACTTATTATCAAACAAGAAAATGAAAATAGAAAATTTTGGACTACATTGTATTAATCATTGTCCATTTTTGAAAGAACAGAAATTATGATGGTCAATCAATAAGTTTTTACCATAATGTGCGGTTTTAGAGTTTTATATTTAATCTATGTGATAAATATTTATTACAGAATTAAGTGCATTGACAAAGAAAAAGATTATATTGAAAACTATTTGTGTAAAGATGAATACATTTTCTCATCATCTAGCTACATATTTATTCATGTCTGTTTCCTGCAAAGGTAGTTAAATATCTGATGTGCAAGTCATATAACTGTTAAATCAATAATAAATTCATTTGAAAAAAAGCAGTTTAGCAATCTTGTTGTTTAAATTCAAATTTTATTAAGAAGGTAACATTTTATTTTAAATTCTTTTCAGTTATTCTATTCAGGTTAGGAAGTATGAATGAATTGGCCTTAATGATAATTGCAGCTATCACCAAACAATTTAAATGTTTTTTTATATATCTATATATTTTATTTGGATGATTTTTCTATGTTGTTGCTGTTGTTATTTGTGTGTGTGTGTGGTGGGTTATGTTCATAATTCATATAGGCTTTCTACATTTCAAAGTTTCCAAAAGAATATTTTATATTTGTCCAAATATGTGAATGTTGATTGCACTAGGGAAATTAGTTTTATTCATTATTTGCAAAGAAAAAAAAGAGTTAAAACCTTGATAACATAAAAAGATGTCTGTTAATTGATAAAACAATTATAAACTGGATAAAGTGAGCATGGAACTTTTTCAGTGCACAAATGATGATTGGTAGAAACAAATTTAAACAATGTATCTATGTAGAAAATTCATTTTACTTATTAATCAGCTACAGATTTTTGAGAAAGTTACTTCTAAATATATTAAAGCTATTTTATATTATTTCTGCTTAGTATTAAAGTAAATTAGTCCTGATTCATAATCTATTTTTCTCCATATCTTTTTCATAATCTTATGTACCAAATGCAAGTGCCAGTACAATTAAATTATCTCCTTATACCCCTCTGGCATGGTGCTTATTTGGTATGGTAGGCTTATTATTTTTCAAAACATTTTCTCTACAGCATGGTTATTTTGTTCCAGGAATCAAAAATTCCTGGTAGAATGTTTGTTTGAACCAGCACACTTTTTTTAGAAGTTGAAAAATTCCCACTATTCCAGATGGCAGCTGTATTTACTAGAAAAGAGTAACTGCACACATTTTTGAAGCAAGGTGACGTGTTGATAAAAACGGTGCAAACTTATAAGGTTAATTTTATTTTAATAATATTTGAGCCATTCATTAGAAGAATGATTAGAGAAAATTTTGATATCAAAATTATTTGTGTTGAATACAGAGAACCAGAGAATTTTGTCTTTGAAGAGTTGTTGGCATTTTCAAACACTTTTACCTGAAAAGAAATATATTTTTAAACAAACTACATTTTGAAATAAGCCCCAGAAACCTTTTGATATGTGATCACTTTAATATTATTTTTTTTTAAATAATTTTGTATTTGAACTTTGTGGTTTAATAAATAATGCTGTTATAACATAGGGAATGTATTGTATATGAGTGCAGGATTTATTTGATGTAATTTATTGGGTGCACCAGGTATTTGAGAACCTATTTTTTGTGGTGATAAATGGAAGATGAGCTAAGGTAATGTTATGTAGCATTCACTAAATTTTAATATTCCTATTTTTCTCTTCAGACATATCAAGAGCATTAACATGGCAGCTTTCAATCTGACACAGGAAATGAGAAGGTATACTGTACTTGTGATGTAAGCCATCAATTGCAATGACATAAAAATAGTCAGCTTCTTTTAAAGAACAGAATGAATGACTGATGTGCATCATTAGGGGTACTAGGCTGAGGATGGATTTAATGAATAAAAAAGTTGAAATCCCTTTTTGATTGATTTATGAGGTAACATTTCCTTTGTTTTCTGATCAATAGAAAATAATTATTATTATTGATTCCTATGATTAAGTACAATTGTTAATTAGCTAAGTTCATTGCTCAAAATCTAATTGTAGGTTAGTAATAATTTATGACTAACATATTCATCTCCAGTCAGAGACAAAAGTTGCATGATTGCTAGGCCTTTATTTGATGTTTGATTATTTGGGGTATCCAATAGGTTTGGTGTTGTTATAGGCAAGGAATGCAAGGAAAAGTGTTTTGGTATTTTGGTGAAAACATTTTGGGGAAAAACAGTTTCCAGCATGTCACCTAATTTAAATCCAATTGAGAATTTGTGGAATTTATTATAATGTAAAGTAGAACAACCATCCAACAAACAGATTTGAAAAATGTATACAGTGAGAATAGAAACTCATTTTAGGATCTGCATAAATCTAGTGAAGACAATATTGTCAAGACTACAAGTAATAATAGAAAATAAAGGTGGCCACACCAAATATTGATTTTGAATAAACTTTTTCATAGGGATATACTCATTTTAGGTAGTAACATACATTTTTGACAATAGTTTCAATTTTGTAAAGTTTGATGATAAATAATAGCTGATAATTTCCATTTTGTGTTATGTTCCATAAGATTTTATAAAATCCTGCTATGTTTGGTTCAGAAGAAAACTTTTTTTTATAAAAAAAAATTTAGTGATATAATTATTTATGGGTGATACTGCATGGCCAAAGCAAAGGAAAAGTGTGGACAATGTTGTGTCAAATAGCTTAAATATTGATTTGTATCAATATAAAATAATCAGTAGTGACCAATGCGCACATTTTTCAAATGATATCATTAAACTTTCCAAACTTTTTGAACATCTGAAAAATATTCTCTCTGAAGTAGAGTGAAACAGCATATTTCCAATCAGTTTAAACTTAAGCACTTTGCATTATTAATATTTTACTTCCTTTCCCATTGCATTCTTTTTCAAGGGCTTTTAATTGCAGTATCCTTATTGTTAATTTTACTTGAAGGTTTTTTCTGTTGCCATAGCAGGATATAACAACAGAACTATGAAATTCAAACAAATTATTTTTCAGGATTTAGAGTCACCTTCAGTAGAAGGATAAAGTTTTTGTACAGCAAATGAAGTCACATACAGAGTGATAAACGTTATTCAGAAACAGAAAAGGATTGTAAATGTTTTCTAGCACTTCACAATTATTCAGTAATGGTTTGAGTTAACATACAACAGTTCATTGCTGATTAGTAGATTTAGTAAGATTCATACATGTAGGATGTGTAGGTGGTGTAATGGATAGTGGCTTAGGATGAGAAATTGGAGGAACCTGGTTTGAATTCCACTTGAGTTTGTTAAATTCACTTAATGCACAGATACGCTTGGGAAATGTATGAATCTATCTCTTCTCCCCACTCGGCTATGGGTTAAGTAGTAGAACAAATTGTCAGTATTGGTTGGCACTCAAGTTTAAAAGAACAGTTCAAAACTGTATCTTGGTGAAGCGCATACTATGCAGGTAAGGAAAAGATTGGAGTTCACAAAGATTCTATGATTTTGACCACAGTTGGCCTGCTGTTTTTGTTTTATACATGTAGAAAAGACCTTATTCCTTCAGCAGTTTTACACCAGTCATCTGAACAAATTATTAAATAAATTTTTCTCAGTGAAACTCTGTTCAAAGAAGAATGGATGAAATGACCAAAAACATTGAAAGTACATTGTGTAACATGCAACAGAATTTGATTTATAATTTCATGAGTTTACAGTGCCAGGCAATGAACCTTTGCTTTTTGCTTATGTTCATTTTTTCAGTAATGAAAGTTTGATACAAGAGTTATTTACAAGGCATTTAGAAACAGATATAAAATTAAAGTCAACATTTGTTCTCAAAATACCTTAAGTGGCCAGTTACACATATCATTAAGTACTGTTGTCCCAATGGTAAATAAAATCAAAACACATTTTGACAGGTCTAAGCTGTATACTGAGAGTGTACATTTTGAATGTTTGTTGTTTCTCACAGTAGACTGTCAAAAATTTAAGACATTTCTGTGTAGTTAAAAAAAAATCATTTAATTCTTCCAAGACTGCAATTTTTTTTCCCTGGGATGGATTAATTAACATCAAGCATGATGTTGCTTATATCTCAGGTGTATTCACAAAATTTGCATGGAGAGGGCTGATTTGACTTTGATAAGGTCAAATCAGCCCTCTCCGCATGTCTGTCTAAAATAGTTTCTTGTAAGCTCTTTCTGAGCTTCTCAAATGGAGAACAGTTTATCAGAAGATGACCTTCAGGTTTATTGTATACATCTGGATGAGCTGCATAGACAGATTTCAAGATCTTTTTCTTTTTTTACCTGACTGGCTAATCAAGAGATTCCTAGACATAAGAAAACAGTGATGTTGAAAGAAGAATTGATTTCATATCAAAATGACATTGAGTTAAGGCCAAAGTTCAAACAATCATATCAGAATTTAGATCTACAAAAACTGTTTCTGACTTCTACCCTGCACTGTGGAACAAAACCCAAAATTTACCTTATTACCTTCCAACATCATATTTATTAATAACAAGAATTGAGTTCATTGTTTAGCAGAAAAAAATTTAAAATTATTGAATATGTGAATGTAAGACATTCTCTTTGTGCTTTTTTCAACTTTATTTTGGGTAGGTGATATACATGTACCAAGCATATATATCCCATTAAAACTGAAAACAATTTAGTTACAGGTGAGATGTAAATTAATCCTTTCATGTTGCTAAATAAATTGCTTTACAAGGTTAAGTTTGTGAAATACATACACTTACTAGATTAGTCATTTTAAATTTGTACTCAACCTAATACCAAGAAAAAGGTGTGTGCTCATTGTATGTGTAGCCAAGAAACAGAGATATAGATTAGGAGTAGCAACTAGGAAGCACTATTAGTGTATAGAATATTTGTGCAAATGTAAGGTAGTATTTTATAAAAAAATATTTGTGGAAATCTTTTTTTTTTTACTAAGCCAGTCATATACCTTGTTTTTTAATTTATGAATTTAAGTTCAATACTAGATTGGTGGCAAGGTCTCATCATTTTACAATTGAAATGGCTGCTAGATGTAAGTTCTATGCTAACAGTTTTTTCTCTTGCATGTTGTACTCTCTTTTGATTTCTTGCTTTTCAGTCTATTTTGATCTTCAAAAATTTAAATGCAATGTCAATCATTGTCTTGTTTTCTTAATTCCTGTTCTTTTATTGTTCTAGCTCTTTAATTGTTTTTTTTTTTCTCATATTCTCTAACACTCAGTAACCCATTGATCATACTGGTTTTATTGCCTTGCTTGGAGTAAAATGATAAGAAAAACAACCTTTTATTTATGAGTATTTGAAACTCCATTTTTTAATCCTATTCATTAAATTGTGGGATTATCATCATTCAAAGAAAACTGAAAGAACCTTTTGTTATTTACTATGAACATTTACACATGATTGACTTGTTTTTTGTTCTTTGAGTAATATTCTTTGTTTTATATTATTAAGTCTACTGCACAAGTACAGACAATATTTTCCATGAGACAAATTTATATCTATTTATATCTAAGCTAAGAGTGATATTTCCTTTTATATTTTATAATAGTTTTCCCCTATTCATCATTTAGTAGTAGTTTTTCAGAAAATGTCTATAACTACTTTGAAGCACATCAATTTCAATTAACAGTATATAGTCATTATATATATTATACTAAACTTTAATCATTAGTGCTCTCAAAAGCTTTTTAATGTTAGTATTTACCAAATTTTTATTGTTTTCAATTTCTGGTAGCATAATGTTTATATGATTTTTAAAAGAGAAAATTGGGGATTTTTATTTTTATTTCTTTGTGCAAACAACTTATTATACTTGAAAAATACTGTGTACACATTTGTAAATCAAAATCAGCTTGAGGTAATAATAATGATTAAAAAAAAAAAAAGATTAAGTGTGTGCATTGATTGTATTGACATAGACTCCTTACTGATTTCCATGTGGATCTTATGTTGCTAAGTGTTATCATTTCATTCTTTCATATTAAGATTGTTCTTCATTTAGCACTTTAGATATTTAACCTTTGATATACTTATTCTCATTCTACAAAATTTCCTGGGTTCTATAAATCTGTAATTCTTGCTCTTGATGGTTGCTTTTCCATTAAAATATTTAGGTAAACTAAAAGTAAAATTGGAAATAAAGATTTTGGTAATGTACTAATTTGGTTTTATAAGTGAACATTTACCAAAAGAAATTGTAATAAGAGATAAGTCATACTTAAATTTTGGCAGTTATTGTGTTACTTGTTAAGGTTTTATTATTTACAAAGCTCCCTTTAACACAGGACTACATTTGTAGAACATCCACTCAAAACACTAGCAGATTACCTGTAAAACTAGTTTGCAGATGATCACTTTATGACAAATAACTTCTCCTTAGTATTTACTAAGTTGAGGCTAGCACAAGGCTACAATAATGGTGCATTCAGTGTACATTCAACTCCTTACATCTGAATGTAGTTTCTAAGACTAAATGGTTAACTGTTATTCTAGAGCAAGCTCCTGGGTTAAAGCTAATGGTGAAATTAACCATTTTGATACAGGAAACATTCAGCATTCATTGATCAAAAAGTTAATGTTACTATTGGTAGACATTTATAAAATCTTTTTCTTAAAGCAGTCTTTCAGGAAATTAAACTTCTCAAGTCCATTAAATGTTATAACACTTTTTAATTTCCTTCCAACCTTTTTGTTTTTGGTAGTTTGGAAAGTTTATATTATTATTTTCTCTACTAGTTAAATGTGCTATCCATTTATGTTGTTAGAATTGTTCAAGTGATAAGGTTTTTGTTATTTGATATAGCTCTTTGTGACTTTGTAGTGTTTCTGGTGTTTGATGAACAATCATCATCTCTACAATTTAAAGAATTTATTCATTTGAAGCTATTTTTAATCATTGATCTGCAAATATGGTTTGTTTATAGTTTAGATATTTCTGAATGAGTTTCATGCTATGAAAGTCTAGATCTAATGAAGTTCTTAACTAATTTTTGGTTTTGTAGCATCTTCTGGTGTTGGACAAAATTAATTCTTGTATTCAATTTCCTTGTCTCCTATATTAAATTTTTTATAATTGATCCATACAATTGGATATTTGAAGTGTTTAGAATTTATCAATTCTATGTTCTGAATTTTTATAATGTATACAGTATATGTGCTACCATTACTTTTGTTCCAATAGTTTCCGTTTTGGAAAGGTTTCTCTGAAATTTAGCTTTTTGGAACACTTGGTAGAGAATGTTGATTTATTTTTTTCATGATCATATTCCAACTATGAACACCTATTGTAATTATAGTATTTTTTCATGTTGAGGATGTGGCCTCCTCAAGGATACACTCCTAATTTGACTTACAAGTTTTGAAAAATAAAAATGAATTCATTCAAATAAATTGTCATCTTTGGCCTGTTTGTTGCATAGTAAATATTTTTTTTAGAAAAAAACTGATGTTTTTAACTCTAGGGCTAATACATCCTTTTTGATATCATTTTGTCAATTTTCAGTTATGTCTTCTATGTCTTCCTATGTCCTAACTAGCACTCTCATATTTTGAATATATAAGGTTAAGTACAACCTAAACTTGTTATGAAAAGAGAATCAGAAGCTCTACAGAATGATATATGCATAATCCAGCCACTGGTCTCAGACATCATTTCTAAATTAGACTCCCATAAGGCAATCAAAGTTGATGGGATCCCAGCTGTCATCCTAAAGAAATGTGCTCCTATGCTGGCTCCATTTCTCTCCAAATTCTCCAACTATTAACTTGCTACTTCCGGCTTTTCAGCTTGTTGGAAGTCCTCCTCTGTAGTTCCTGTTTTTAAGAACTTTGGATAACCTTCTGAACCCTCTATTGTCCTATTAGTTTCCTACTGCTTTTTAGCAAAGTATTCAAAGCTTTAATCAATGCTGAAGTAATTAAGTATCTTACCTCTCATGAACTACTCTCTGACAAAAAAATATGGATTCTGTTTTGTAGGTCTACCACTGATGTGCCAACAGCCATCACTGAATATGTATTTCAAGCTCTTGATAATAATGGCAAAGCTCAAACTGTGGCTCTAGATATCTTGAAGGCATTTGACAGGGTTTAGCAGGCTGGTCTTCTACATAAACTGCAGGGCTATGGTATTACAGGACAATTGTTTAATTTAATCCAATTGTTCCTATAAAATTGTGAAATGAAGGTTGTTCTGAACAGGCTAACTTCCAGATCCTTTCACATGAATGAGGGTGTCCCCCAAGGCTCTATCCTAGGTCCTACATTATTTCTGATCTTCATCAATGATCTTCCTGATGTAATCAGTTCCCAAGTAAGCATTTATAAAGATGACACTACCATTTACTCCTGTCTCCAATCAGTAGGTAACTGGGACAGGAAATGGCTTGTAAATTTGAATGCCTCCAAAACTAAACTACTCTCATTTAACCACCATAGAGAAACTTTCCTGCCTGCCATCAACATGGCTGATGCTAGACTTTTGGAGAGCAACACACTGTGCCTTCTTGGTCTCACATTTTCAACTGACTTGAAGTGGAACGACTACATTAAACCAATAGTTGCATCTGCTGCAAGGAAAGTTGTGTCATTATGTCATTCCAGAAGGATTTTCTTGTCAGAGTTCATTTTGCACATTTAAAAATCTATCATTCGTCCGTGCATTGAATACTGTTGCCATATCTGATCTGGTGCTGCTGCTGTACATCTCGAGGTTCTTGACAAAATCCAAAAAAGGATCTGCTATGTAATCAATCCTGACTTGTCATCTCGACTTCAGTCACTTTCTCACTGACATAACATGGCTTCCCTCTGTCTTTTCTACAAATATTTTCATGGCAACTGCTCTGATGAGCTTTTTTCCTGGTGTCCTGACTATGTGAATTTACGCATGCTACTAGATTAGCATATAGTTCCCACCCTTTTACTGTTGAAATAGTTAAATGTAACTGCCACTTCTACTCCAACAGTTTCTTTTCTTGCTTTTTCTACCTGTGAAACCCTCTTCCCTGATAACTAAAATCTTCAAAAATTTAAATGCAACGTCAATCACCATCTTCTGTTGTCTTGAACCCCATTCATCTTTTATTCTTTCCTCAATTCCTCTCTGAGTAGTCGTTTCTCTCACCTTTACTCTCTGTAACCCCCTGGTATACTAGTGGCATTCCCGTCTTGTTTAGCATGAAATGATTTAAAAAAAAAAAAAAGATGGGTAAAAAATTAGTATCCGTGAATTGCATTTGTTTGACCCTATTTCTTAGCCTGTTGATCCTAAACCTCTTTTTGTAATACAATCTAAGCAAATTGTAAGTCAAAACTAGAACAATCAGAAAAAGCAATTCAATCAGATTTGTTGATCTAGTTTTACACATGAGAAAGCAATTTCTTTGATCATTTATTTGTCTGATTTGATCAAGCATTCTGATATTGATTTGGCATAATGTTTGCTTGCTTGTACACTTTGACTTTCAGAGTTCATATCTTACTATTTATATATACTTTTGACATTTGATTCCTATGTTAAAAATCTTTGCAACAACAGACATTGATTCTATTCTGATTTTAAAGAGTTTTTATTCCCTTGATCTTTCTATATATAAGTGGTGCATTCCATTAAATGATGTGGGACTTCCATCTCATAGTTATCTTATTAAATGGGCATATATTTCTAAGTCAATGGTAATTAAATTTCTCTATTAGCCCAAAAGAGATTTTTTACTAAAAGTTTAATGAATGAAATGATATCTTATTTTATATGCCCTGTTTGTTTGGGACATATACATCCTTTTATAAGTAATATTTATCTCTTTAATATTGCCCTCCCCATCAGTTTCTGTTCTGCCAGATATTTGCACATGCACATTAGATAGATTACTTACTGTTTTCCCATGCCCTTTTGTCTTCAATATGTCCTGTGATGGTTGAATTCTCCAAGCCCTCTTTCCTCATTATGTGTCCTAGAAATTTCAACTGCCTCTTTCTGATTCCAAGTATGAGTTTTTCCTTTTTGCTCCCATTTTCCTTAAAACTTCCTTGTTACTCATATGCATTGTATGTTATTCTCAGCATCTTTCTATAGATAGCATCTCTTTTGCCTCAAGTCATGAAATTGTGGGGAAATTGTCCAGCATTCACTGCAATATAAGAGGGTTGATATTACATTTTAACATATACACATTATTATGTTTTTATCAAAGTTCTTTTTCTTATTTTCGACTTTAATCATATTTGTATTTATTTTTTCCTCTACATCTTTAGGACTATTGTCAGAAAAAATGACCAATTTATTTTTTTTTTTGGTAACTAAGAAATGTGGCTACAGCCACACAACCCTGGCACTTGTACAAAAGAAATTATGTTTTGATATTTATTTAATGTAAAGTATTAACTATCTATTGGAAGAAATGCTTAAATTTTATGCTGCATTTGATTTGAAGAAAGTAGAATGTCTTTTGAATTATGAATATAAGAAAAGAAAAATTAACAGATGAGATAATGTATTGGCATAAAGTTCTGTTTTTGGTCTATGTCAGTGTTGAATATTTAGGTAATTCTACATGTAAGATTTTTCCCAAAATAAAGCAATGAGATTTTAATCTTTAAAATTTATGGAAAGTAAACTTGTACCTTTCTATTTTCCTAGAGCTTTATAACAAATTTGATTTGACAAATCTTTTCTAGTAAAATAGAAAAATTTTCATGAAAACAAATCTTGGTAACATTTGGTATCCTGATTATAAAATGTCCTTTTGTTTCAAATTTTTTAAATGATTAATTTCATTCTATGGTCAGGGATCTATATGTACTTAATGGACATTTGACTACTTATAATATTCTGCAATCTGTTTGTTTAATATAATACATATTCAATTTTCATTTTATTCTAAGAAAAGATTTAGATTGCTAATCAATTAACCAGTAGAAGCTATTCAGTTTAAAATCATTTATTTTATTATCCAGTTTCATATACTGTAAGTTCACCTTATTTTTGAACACAATACAAATGAGAAATGTCTCTGGTAGATCAGTGACATTGCCATACAGCACAAGAACAAGTCAACTAATTGTCCTTATTCAAAATTATTTTTTTCTTAACATTCAAGCATGATCTAGTTTCTTTATAAACATTCCAATGTTTCTGTAAAATTAGCTCAGTAATCAATGAAAGACATCTTTTGTCTGCTTGTATTTTTAGCACTGAGTAAGTAACCGAAAAGAATGAATTGATTCATTATTACTTTTGGGAAAAGTTAAAAAGTAACATTATTTTTAAGTGCTATATATATTTAGAAAGTGATATATAAATTTTATTTTGCCCACAAAATTGTATGAAATGAATCTTATTTGTTATACACATTGACAGCATATAGACCCTAACACCAAAAGAAAAAGTTTGTTTAAACAATGAATGCTAACAACTTTCTGGATATGATTGACTTAATAAAAGAATATTTTATAGATTAATTTTAATAATATTTAATTAGCTTACATAATCACTCATTCTCTTACTTTTAACATTTTAATGAGTTTAAAGTGAAAAAATGGTTGGTATTGGTTGCATTCATTTAATAGGTTGAATTTTTAACTAATTTTAGCTTTTTTTATATGCCATGTCCCTTTAGACAGACATAGTTCTCCACAGCATCCTGTCTTTCTTTAACTACACAGTTGAATGTATTATTACACTTTCTTAGATAACAGAAATAAGATAAAATACCAAAGCCAAAAAATGGTTAATATTTTCATGATAAATTTTAGAAGCTGAAAAGCATTTTTCAGAAGATATGAAAATGTATTTTTTCTTTTTCTGACCTGTGTATAATTAATTTTATGATATTGATTTTGGGGAGAATGGAAATTTACCTTGTCTACAAATTGATTTTTCTTCTCAAAAGTGAATAATTTTTAATGAGTATCACCAATGTGTCAGTTGGGATAAAAAATTTCTACTTGTAATCTTTTACTGATTTTGACTAATAATGCCTGTCTGTTCATATCTGAGTATGCCTTGCTGCTCGAGTGGTTAGTCAATCCCTATTGTAGATGCCCGCTTAGGCACATTTGTCTTTGTTCAACACCGACAGGGCCCACTTGTGGTTTATACCGCAATTATACCGAGTGGACCTTAGTTACAGTTCCTGGTAGAGGGCGCATTATCTGGTATGATCAACAGTGTAAACAAGTCCAGTATATGCTCAAATCATGTGTCACCATGACTTGTGAATTTGTGCTAGTACAACCATTGATGGCTCCCATACAGTTCTGTATACCCAATTTCATACATAAGGCTTGGGTCAACCCATGGTATGGTTTTCAGGAACTTTCCAAAATTGATGCATACTATGATCATCTCCCCAGGCCACTAACACCAAGAAGTCACCTTCCTGTTATGGTGAGATCTACACTATAAATCCATTAAAAAGACAAATTTATTACAGCCTTTTAACATGCATCCAAAGAAAGCTTCATGTATTAAAAATTTGTGAAATAAATCGATGAAGTCTGTTTTTATTTCATTGTTTAAATCCTTGGCCTGTAAATTAACAAATCATTTTGATTAATTTTTGCTTTAAACTGTTAAGCAAGAAATATTCAATCTTCTGATGAAATTATATTAAAACATATTTTAGATTTGTATAAAATATTTATATATATATATATATACTTAAATTCTTGAAAACAACAAATAGTATATTACCCTAAGTGCAAATTCTCGTGCCTGCATATGTAACATTTACTCAAAATTATGATGATATTTTTAAAAAGTCTTAAAATATATTAAAATTAATGTCTATTTTCATTCATGAAAAAAATTTAAACTGATTATATAAAGTATTTTTAAATTTATTAAATCAATTGCAGCAATTCTCAAAACAATTTCTATACCCTTAGCTATTGTGTATTATTTACAATTAAGGAGGAGGCACGGTGGAGTAATGGATAGCGGCTTGGATTGAGGAATTGGAGAGCCAAGTTCGAATTCCAGTCAAATCCATTACATTCACTTACGTGCAATACCCTTGGGAAAGGTGTGAATCCTCTTCTCCCCCCAGCTATGGGTAAATAGCAGGACAGACTAGGTTCTATAGCCTTGGATGGCAACTGGTCTAGGAGAAGGACAACTCTGAATTCAAAACCCAGAGTGAAGCCCCTAAGGCGAATGGACGGCACTTTGTGCTACCTTCTAGCAACTCCTGCAGCCACACTGGTACCAAACTGTATTGATTTATCCTCTCCTTTGTACTCTGCTTGCAAGGCCGAGAGGGGGAACTAGACGTCTGGGCAGACCTAGTTCTCCATATATCCCACCCAGGCTCATAGTGCACTGCACTCCATTGTCTCTTGAGATGTACGGATGCCAACAAAGACCATAATTATTTACAATTCTAATCTTACTCCATAATAAATTTTAACTTTTAACTTTCTTATAAAAGAATATATCAGAAAATATTTTCTATGCATAATTATGATGTATTTCTTAGTGTATAACATTTTCTTAATAACAATTAACAAAGCTCTTTACAATAATCTACTTTCTATAAATGTTGCTGAAATTGATCTTACATTCTTTTAAACATAAACTGCATTTTTCAGGACTAGTTGCTATTTTTCTTTCTCTCTCTCAGGTTTCATTATAGGTATCAACTTTTTTTTCTTTCTTTTTTTTTTATTATTTTGGTTGTGTTGATCTATTTCTAATTGTATCCAGTTGTGGGCAGTTTAACAGAAGACTTTTAGAGAAGTAAATGCTTAAGCAACCTTTCTATGATCAATAATATCAGACTACATATTGTACAATATTTTTCAATTAAATATTGCATACTTTTATGAAGTTATATTTAAATTAGTGATTTGTAATTATTGCTAAAGTGTCACTTTTTGCAATATAATTGTACAATAATTTCTCTTGTGTAATATCTCAAATTAAACTGTGAAAACATGAAAGTAGAATTAAGTAAAATGTGATAATGAAAACTTTAACATTATTTTTTATTATATTGCCATAATTTTCAGTCAAAGCATTTCACTGAATAAAAATATGTGGACATTTTCTGGAATTCGCTATTTGAGGTTTGATGTGTGTATTTTTTCAGTTTTTATTATGCAAATCAATATTTTCATAATAAAATTGGTATTTACGAACCAATGTTAGTAAAATTTTCAGTATATACTTATATTTCTTATATCATAAGAACTTCCACTTATATCTTTTTTTCTTAGAAATATTTGCAAGAATTTATTTGGTGATGCAAGATTTTATTATACAACTTGAGGATTGTTCATTATCATATAACTAAACATCTATAATAGTATAGTCATTGATACTCATTCTTTAATTTCAGATATTTTATTTTGCAATGATGTAACTGGAAGTAATTTATTAGTCATAACCTCAAAAGAGAAACAAGGATTAACCAGTAAGAAAAGATACAGAATATTAAAAACATTGACTAAAGATATAGAAACAATCAAACTACCACCTTTTAAATAAGCATCACAAAAAGAGAAACGTGTAATTTGGGTGAAGCACATGAAAAATCATTTCTCAGTAGTAATTTTTAGTGATGAATGTAGAGTTAAATTGAATAGACCTCTGACTCAATGTTAGATGACATAAGACATCCCCTTCATGAATTCCCTTGTCTCAATGAACACAATCACAAATTTTTTAAAAATTATTTAACCACTGCTTGAAGGAGAAATCATTCCCAAGTCTGTGGAAGGTGTATGTTCAGTTTTCAAGAATGTAGTGAGTGCTCATCCCCCTCTTGAGTATAGACCCATCAGTCTCCTGTCAACAAGAATATTGTTGATCACCTAAATAGGAACAACCTTTTGAGCGACAAGCAGTATGTGCTTTAATTGGCCTGATCCACTGCTGATGTCCTAACTACCATTACTCAGAATCAATGAGGCACTAGACAATGAATACACCTCAAGGATTATAGCATTAGATATTTCAAAGGCCTTTGACAAGGTGTGGTATAAAGGATTGCTATACAAGCTCTCTAGCTATCAAATCACAGGAAAAGGCTTTTCAATTATAAAGTCTTTCTTAATGAGTAGATCCCTGAATGTAATTGTTAATGGCCAATCTTTTGGGGATCTAGCAGTCAATACAAGTGTCCCCCTGGGTTTGTTTGTTGGACCAACCCTCTTTTTACTTTACATAAATGATCTGTCTAAGAATATGTTCTGATCATTTGTGAATATCTATGTTGATGATATTCAAATAAACTACATTCTTTATTTCCACCAGTTTTAACCTTCATGGCTAGGACCCACCATGCAACACACATTGTAGCAAATCACCCTCATTCACTGCTTCTTCCCACAGACTGCTGCTCTGTGGAACCAATTATGAAGAGGGCATTTTCCCAATCACTATAATTTTAGCTTGTTCAAGTCTTGGATTAACCATGTTTCCCACATATCCACATAAACTGTGCCTCTAAATCTATAACCCTTTGAGTGGCTCTTAGGCTTTTTACAGGATGAACATCACTAAAAATACAAAAAAAAACTTGATGGCTTGGTAAGAGATTGGATTCTTCATAAAAATAGGCAATCAACATGAATTACAAGACAATAGAGTTAGATAGTAGAGTAATTTTGGCTGATTTGTAGGCAGTAAAATTATAGGTCCCTTCAAAGTTGATGACAATGTTGTCAAGATAATGGCAGATAATTGAACAAGATGTTTTTTGATTGGTAGAAGTCATAACTAAGAAGCTTCAAGCTAAAAAGTATATTCATGCAAGACAATGCTTCTTCACATTCTACAAAGGCTTCAAAAACACTCAAATTAATTGAATAGTCTTCAGTTTTTGAAGATATTAAAAATGCAAACAGTGATCCATCATTAAGGGATATATATATGAGAATATCAATATTCAAGCAAAGAATGTCTCTAAAAACAGTAAAACCTGCAAGTAATGATAAAACTGAAACAGTAAAATTAACAAAATCATTGGTTAAAAGACTGATGAAGGTTATAAAATGTCAACATGTAAAATGATAAAATAATAATTAATTGAAGTACTTGGGATATTGTGTTCAATATATTTCTTTAGCTGATACCTTTTATGAATAAAAAATTATGTTGCACCAAACCTAATCCTTTCTGAAAATGTTCTGAAAACCCCACTTTTTCCATAGAGTGGGAGTAATGTAAGGTGAGGTTGAAGTCTGGTGTAGTGCTATAGAAGATTTGGCATTACAGTAAACTCATTTTATGTATTACTAATATATATATATATATATATATATATATATATATATATATATATATACACCTAAATATTTGTAATCAGTGAAGGTTATTTTCAAACCCTTTGCACTACATACAGGGTGCGATGGATAAATTGTCGCCATTTTATATTTTTATTTTGTGTATGCATGTTGTTTGTTTTTGATTTTGTTAACTGTACAGTACAGTAGGTTCAGTTGAGCACCATTTATGAGAAAAAGAGCATCATGACACAATTCATTCTGCCAGAAATTTGGAAAGAACATGCTGTACTGCTTGGCATTTGCACTGGAAGTTCCAAAACATTTCAGAGTGTTTGGGTGTCAATCTGAGGACAGTGCAGAGGATTCAGAAAGAGTTAGATGATATATCCAGTCAACATCCTGGTGTTTGGAGTGATCACTAGTGTTGACAACATTATGCCTCTATTCATCTTCACACAGGGCCTCAGACTCAACACAGAGGCCTACATCAAGTGCCTTGAGGACATAGTGCTACCTTTAGTCAAGAGGGTGGCTGCTGGAAGACCCTGTGTTTGACAACAAGCCACACAAGGAAAACAAGCAGACAATTTCTGCAACCATATCACCCCTTACATCTGGCCAGCTAACTCCCCAGACCGCAAACACTTGATTATTATGTGTGGAGTGTAGTTAACAAGAGACCAAAAAAAAAAAAAAAAAAACTGAAGGCAAGGATTATGGCAGCATTGACCAACTTAAACAAGGAGACCATCCAGAAGAGTTCCAGGAGATTCTGAAGTTATCTGAAGGCTGTGTTTGAAGGCAATGGTGATTTTATTGAATAGTTCTAATATATTCAAGATATTTTTAATATTTCAAGATATTTTTGTGTAATTTTGGTAAATATATCTGTTAAAATGAGATGTCTGTGTTATTTTCATTTTTGCATAATTTAGATGACAATTTATCCATCGCACTCTGAATGTTCATATCATAAAGATATCGATAAACTGAAGTTCTGATTGTAATCATCTTGAGACCTCTGCCATTCTGCACTCATCATATTTAACTTATTAATGTACATGTAAAATATATAATAATCATGGATTAATATAGCCATTTCATATATATTAAAAGGTCTTGTCTATAATTGTGAGGAGATGGATTTCTTTATCTTTTCTTGATGGTTTCTTTATAGCATTAGTTTCTGAAAAATCCAGAAATTAATTCCACTCAACTATATAACTGTCAAATAAAGAATTTTGCTTTGTTATATCATCATTATAATTTACAAGAAAATGTATTTCTAGTCTTACCACTTTTAACAGGTGCATCTGTATGGGGTAATATTTCATGAGTAAATCTGGTTGACTATTACTATTGAGTAATGTTTGGTCCTCATAAGTGCACCATACTTGAGGCCATGTGCCAAAATAAACAAAGCTTAATAAATGATGACTTACTACTTATGACATTTAGTGTTATAGTTCATTAGTTATGACACTAAACTAACCTACCATGGTTCATGACCTTTTATCAGGTATTTAACGTTCATTAACCCAAAGAAATCAAAATCAGAGATCGAACATTCTTTAAGCTACAAATAGCATCTCAAGGTAATAATTTCTTTCTATTTATTCTTATAAAAATATTCTCCATCCTAAAAAAAGAAATAAATGGAGGCAAATCGATGAAATATGTCTAACATGCTCATGATAAACAGCAAGTTGAGTTATATAACTAAATTTGATTAGATAGGAGATATATATATATATATATATATATATATATATATATATATATATATATATATATATATAACATGAATATAGGTGACCAAGTTTGCAGGAAGATCACTCATTTGCAATAATTCTACTGTCTTGAAATATATTTTTGATGATAATAATATCATTTTCTCAAGTTAGAGAAGTTGAATAGAGATGATTTTTCTGAGACACAAATAAGACAACTGGATTAAATAAAGTGAACAAATTCTTGTTTATCCCAAGGATAAGATATTAATGATCCAATCTAATTCACTTCTGAGTACATGACTTAAGTGAAAGAAAACTGAATTTCCTGTGGGAATTGCTGTCAGGAATTGGCATTCTTTTTTAATATTTTATTTACTCTTTTCTTGAGTGTGATCAGCATAAATTGTTATTGTTCTTGCTAAATTGCCAAAAGGTTGATTTGTTCTCATTATTATTCACTATTGATTATTGCTGCAATCATATACTTCTGGTCCAATTTGGCTTTCATTTACAGGCTTTGAAAACGTCATTTGTTCTGTTAGTATATTTGAATAAATTATAGATTAATCCTTAAAAATGTCAGGTGGAACAGCTTCATCATCAATAACTCCAATGTCCCTCTCAGATCCATGCAAGAATTAATTTTGTAAGTAATCTCAGAATCCAAAGATGACATTGAACACATGCTGACTGATGTGAGATATATATAGATACTTATCTATATATACATGGTCTGTCTGAATCTTTTAAATGAACAAAAAATAGCCTAGAGCAATAACACCTTAATCCTCTTTGAAGTATTCTCCTTATACCAAAATCCCACCCATTTTTCAAAACAGTCTGCAAATTTCTCTTTTGGAATCACCATCATTTGTTAATCTTTATTTTAATCCATGGTCTTAAGTCTCCCATTCAATGACAATTTTAGCTTTGAAAATTGCAGGGATTGTCTCTGGAATCATATAATGAGACTAGTTGTCAGTCCCATTATGGAAATGTGATTTAAAAAAATAACCTGCACAAAACATCATTGTGCGTGCAACTGTCACATATTACACAAGTTCACTCACTGGCATTTTGCTGCTGACAATTACTTATAGGAAAGTGTCTGCTGAATCATGTACAGTAAAGTTGCTAAGTTAACATTAAGGCTGTACAACCAGTTTTTGTGATCATCAAAATGCCTGAATACTTTCTGAAAAACCCTATACATAATAAAGTTAAAAATTTCATTTGAAAGTCTTGTCTCTTTGGAAAGTATAAAATGTGGCAAATTGTATCAGTTGAGCCTTTAAGAACAAATGATAATTTATAGTGATCTTTCCTTAAAAAATTGTACTTGTTTTGGATTTTACCAATGATAAATGTGTCTGCTTTATCTCGTGTATGCACTGTATATACATGAGATAAATATATATAAATATTCTTTTAAGCATGCATTCTTTTAGATGATAATTCATTCTCATTTTATGCAGGCAGCTACTCAACATTTTTGTCACAAAACAAGTAATGAAAAAGGGAGTTGAGATCTTGTGTAATTTTCTTGTCACACATACACGTTACTGGTGTTCAAATAGTTGGTGATATTTAACTCACAAAATTAAATTGTATTTCTAAAGATAATGCTATGCTTTGATTTTGAAAAATATAGAACCATTCATTGTATTTTTGTGGTGTTTACATTCTTTCATATAAATATTCCATATACTTGCATTGTAGAGAATAAAAACAGTTTTATCTTCCCTTTTGTTTTATTGTCTTTTTTTTATATAAAGTCTATTCATAAATTAATTTGTTCTCAAACCATTTAATGCCTGTTGTATTAATTTTGTACATTGCAAACCAGTTCGATTTGGAATTTAGTTTTTATTTTTATTATTTGGACTGTGATCCTCATCTTCATTGCCAAATTCACAATGTTTTAGCTTCTATATATCTGAGATGAGGTATTATGATTACTTACATTATTAAGATTATTCAGACTGTTATCCTCATCTTCCTTGCTTCATGGTATTGAACTCACATGGCCCAGTGGATAAAGACATTGGTTAGATCCAGTGACTAGACCCAAAGTATTGTGAGTTCAATACCAGGCCAAAGCAGTGGTGAACCCAAAATTAGAGAATTGAGTTAAGGGGAAGTAACATCCAGAAGAGGCATGGCACATGCAACTAGAAAAATCTACCCTAGTGGATGAAATAAAGGGTTCATTTGAAATTCCAATTACTTGGAGAAGGCTGGAGTGTACAACAGCCAAAATGTGAATATGGCAATGAAGATGGGGATAACAGTCTGAATAATGTAAATAATGCAAGTAATCATAATACCTCATCTCAGAGATATAGACAGATATTGATCAAATTATTTGAAGTAAAACTATGTATTTTCAAACTTGTACAATTATTTTTTTTTCATGTATAAAGAAAAATCACTTTTCCATGTAATAAAGTAAAGAAATATGTGGCACTGGTTTTTATTTTTACACTGTAGCATCTAAATCTAGGTTATGAACTGTAGATATAATCATCAAGCAGGTGTAGAAATTTAAATATCTGGGAAGTTTTTTAACAGTGAATAAAAAATGTGACACTGAGATCCAAGCATGCAATGAACTAGCAAAAGAAGAATTCCAAAAGCTAAGCAATATGTTGAGAAACAGAAAAAGATTCATTGGAAACAAAGAAAATATGGCAGTGAATGTTGGCCAATCTCCTCACGGATAAGAAAAAGTCTGTAGAAATATCGTTCTACAGAAGGATACTGAAAATTCCATGGACAGAGCGAGCAAGCAACAAGGAAGTCTTAAAGAAAATGGCAACAAAAAGAACTCTTATACTCTGAATATACAATAGCTTGGACACATGAGGAAGGAAAACTGGGAAAACTTAATCCTCACAGGGTATATTGAGAGCAAGTGGGCTAGGGGAAGGTAGCAAGCCAGTTACCTGACAAGCTTGTGTGAATAAATGGTGGAATAGAGGGCAGAGGCTTTAGCAAAGGGAGAAAATCTACTATGAGCCACACAAGATAGATGATCATGGCTCTCTATAATTTCCTATAACCTGAAAGGAATTGGTGCATAGAAGAAGTAGCAGCATATAAAAATATACATTATTGTCTATGCCTTTAAAACAAATATAATTATAACTACTGAAATTTGAGATAGACAATTGTTGGGATTGTATCAGTTGTATTCAGTGGTATATACTATTGTAAACCCAGTGGTATGAACCATTGTAAACCATGTACATTATTAGTCAGAGTATTTGGGAGATGCTGTCTGAGCTTGTATATTTATTTGTATATTTATTTTGAGGGGCTGTCTGAGTTTGTATATTTATTAGGAAGTGCTGTTTGAGCTTGTATATTTATTTGTTGAATTTGAAAAACCAAAACTTCTGGAAAACTTTTCCTGAGAAATTTTCATGTTAAAAAAACCTTCCAACTATTAGTGAATTGATAGAATTTAATAAGTTGAGTGTTTGTGTGTATTTTAGGTGAAGGTGTGTGTTCAATATTTAAACAAAGAAGATAGAATCATACAAAAACTTGAATTTCTGCTACAGACATTTATTCTTTTTACGGTGACTGTAGTAAAACAAAGTTCTTAATGTCTCTTTGATATGTCAATTTTCTTTTTTATCCAGAATTTAGGGTAGATAAATATAAGTATCATATTCATGGTTGAGCTCAAGTCAGCTTTGTGCAGAGATAGCACGACCAAAGAAAGTTTCTACTTACTTTATCAATGGGAGATTTAAACATGGTTATGGGATGTCCGTTTTCTTGGTCCAGAAGTTAGTGTAAGTCAGTACACGCATTGTTACTATGGTCGCATTCAAGTCAGCCTTGTGCTGAGTTGAAACAACCAGAGAAAAAGCTTGACTTACTTCATAGGTTGAGGTTTTCAAAGAAATGTGCAAAGTGGGAAGCAGTTGTCAATAGACTGGGGAAACTAACATTCCACAGTGAGAACGTATCATATGGTGTTACATCTTGGAGCAAAGAGGAGAAAGAGAGTGAGACAGGAAATGTTTGCCCTTATTATAACTTTCAACAATACCATGTAACAATGTTTTTGAAGCCAAATGGGATAATCATATTTCTGGTTCCTTTAATCTTAGTATCATGGGAAAATTTATTTCTTTTTTTTTATTATTCATTATTTTTTTATTGGTTTTATTTCGTTTTTCCACAACTTTTCTTCTAAATAAGATGATATAAGTCATTGCTTTTTATGATATGTGTGTGGATGGATTAATAAGTGTTATTCCCATTGATTTGTGTTATAAAGTTATTTATTTTTAGATAATTAAATCTTAAACTCTTGTAAAAATATATGATAAAATGTTTATTTATTGTTAAAAATTCTTTTTCAGATTGTGTTGATCATTTACTTCATATAGCTGCCATCATGTTTGAGCGAGCTGTCGTATCTGTCATCAATTCCTTTTTTGGGAAATACATACAGAACTTGGACTCTAGCAAACTTAGTGTTGGAATATTCCAGGGTAAGTAAATTTATTTGACAGATATATTTTTCATTATTTTTGAAAGTAGATAACTTTTTCTTTCTTTAAACAGAGGGATTAATAATTAAACTTAGTGATAATGTTTACAAACAGCACATCATAGTGCAATTTTGTCAGAGCAATGCTATTAAAATGCTCTACCTTGGAGAATAAAACAATTTCCAGTTCAATTGGACCACTGATGTTTATACATTCTGGTATTTTTTTTTTGTTTTTGTTCAAGTAATTAAATATAAATTAATAAAATGTCTATCCAAGAGAGATAACTTCAAGTCTATTAGCTGTTAATCACAGTTCTCCTGAATCAGCTTAATAAGAACAACACAGGGAAGAATCCTTGACTCATCTGCACTCTATTCTATCATCCATCATGGCATACCAATGATGATATTTTAATAATTCATAGAAATAATTGAGCTTAGTGATAATTAGCATTTGAAAATAAAAAATTTTATAAATAGAAAATAACTTGGCAAGAAGCAGAGTCTGCTGAAAGTGCCATTTAAGTGAGTAAAATTAATAATAAAAAAAGAAAAAACCTGCTAGCAAAGCCCTAGTTCATTATTTATATATTTTATTAATAATATTAATTTTATTGTGTTTAAACCTGTTTCATTTTTTGACTAAGAGAACTAATCCAGAATGTTGAAATAATGTTTTTCCTTTTCTGTTTGAATTTCTGGGATGAGGAGTTATCATTATTTATATTATTTACTTATGGGCTTGCCTTTTTCTTTATTGTTATCATTACAACAATGCTCTGTTGGTTGGGGCTTCAGAATATGCCAACTGCACCTCTGCAGAGTGGTAAGACATCCCCACTCAATGAGGTGTCCTGGGTATGATGATAAACTACATCCAACAGCAAGGCCTCTGATCAGGAGGTTTTGAGAAGTGTGAAACTGCATCTTAATTGCTGGTATTCACAGGTCCACTCTGACCTGAGGTGGTAGCACCTGTTAGGGTCCCAGCTGTGGGAAATAGTTAACATCCAAACTAGTGTCAAAACACTACGAAAGTGTAAAAATAGGTTTTAATACCAGCAATATATTTTTGTAAAAAATATATTACCAGTAATACATTTTTGAAAAAGGAAAAATATTACTAGCAATAAAAATCTTGTCGGCATTAAATAACCCATATGTCATAAACTAAACCAAACCATCATCACAAACTTGTGCTCTCTGGCCTTTATTGTCAACTCAGATTTCGGTAACCTTCAGAGAATTTTGAATTTAATTATGTTATCTATTGAGGTAGACTGTTCCCATAATGCTGACCATATCTAGGAATATCTCATCTAGTTCTTATTTATTACTGTTTAGTGGAAATGGCATGAGTATCACTGACATGGTCAATAGAATAACAACAGTTTACCTCCATCGATTTCGTAAAGAGTTCAGTTCAAAATTCCCTGATGGTTAATCAGATCAACAAGCCCCTGATGATGGTCAGAGGGCACAATGGCTGAAACATTGTGATAATAACAAGATGAGAACAATAGTTTGTAAGTAACCTATGTAAATACTTTTCCTTTTTTTCTTTTTCCATAAATCTTTTTAAATGGCTCTCTCTTCAATCTGAAAGTCAAAAATTATACTGATAAATAATCAAATTACATAGAGCATAATATATATATATATATATATATATATATATATATATATATATAATATGCTAAAAATATATAGTTTTAATGTATGTGTTATATTTATGGGATAAAGTGCTCAATATCAGGGATAGAGCATATATAAACATAAAAGTGGACATTGAGGTCAACACTCAGCAGCAACAGTCTGTTTCATGCTTAAATTCAATCTTCAGGCCTGAAGATTGTGTTTAAGAATGAGATAGACTGTTGCTACTGGGTATTGACCTCAATGTCCACTTATATATTAAAGTGTAGAATTGTTCATATATAATATCAAGAGCTAAAACTTGAAATGTAAATATTTTTGTAATTCATTTGTATATCTTGTTGAAATTTGTTATCAAATGCTTCTCAAGAAAGAAATGTTTGGCTTTAAAATCTGGTCAAATGAGAACTTTGGAGATAACATTCATGGTATTCAGAAGAACACTTCTACAACAGAAGACGCATTGATAAAAGTGAACATTGCTATACTATATAGCATATCAGAGATATTTCTATTGATAAATATTTATTGCTTTAGAAAACATTCCTACAACTAAGATCTAAATAAATATGATATGTCTTTCTATTCCACTTCATCTATATTCATTAATAATCATCTTTTCTGATATTTTGATTTATATGATTACAATGGGAGGCACAGTGAAGTAATAGATAATGACTCGGATTGAGGAATCGGAGAACTGAGTTCGAATTCAAGTTGAATCCATTACATTCACTTACATGCTAATACCTTTGGGAAAGGTATGAATCCTCTTTTTTCTCCCCCTAGCTATGGGTAAATAGTAGAACAGACTGGGTTCTATAGCCTTTGATGGCAGTTGGTCTACTGCAGAAGGAAATGTCAACCTACTGCAGGAAAAAAGTCTGCTTCGTCAGTCATGTATCAAAAGATACATGATCACCTAAGCATGTATCACATATGGCACATAACTGACTGATGGTTACAACAGAATATGGCACAAGGCTATAGCTGTAAAGAGACCTCACTTATATTTAACCATATTGTCAGATTGAAAAATCTATTAATTACTTAAATTACTTTGTTTACATTTTGGGTACAGAAATATGTTAACAGACTGTTCGTAAGTATACAGATATGTCTACACAAACATGTGTACCCATTAAAATAACCATTTTAGAAAAAAGATTGTGCAATTGAAAAAATCCATTAATTTCTTATACAGTATGCAGCAGAAATACCTTCCACATTTTAAAGATTGACAAAAAGACCAAGGTAATTGCTATTCAAAAAATGATTCACTGTTGTTTAAAAAAGGGCTATAGTTTTTATTCATTTGGTTTTAAAAATGACATCCACCAAATGGTGGTCTCTAGTTGACATATACTTTTGTAGATGATTTCTAAAGGTTTCTATCACCTGGAAGTACTGAGCCTATAGTTGGCTGCCACAAATAGGCAGGAAGATTCTATTGGCCAGCATGAGAGCCAACAGATGACTGACATGAATGTTAACTAGCATGCTAGCATGGAAAAAATATCGATAGTTGCATTCGTCACAAGTGGGAAAAATTTAAATCTGCATGGCACTTTACTCCAATTGGCTCATTTGCTTGCTTAAACTCAACATTGATTCTGATTCCGCAGAACTGGGTTGGATGTGAAATAGTATTTGTTGTTAACATTCTTTTTTCATTCAGTTTTTCTAGTTACGAGTCCTTTTTTAAAGCTGATCGTTTTGTGTTCATTTTGTTTAGTTCTTTTTTTTTTTACAGATTTAATGTTTAGTATAGAGCTTAGAAAAAATTTGCAGCATGAGATAAGCAAGAAGTAAGGCATGTAGCAACATCAGCACGGCAAAGGGCACTCCTTTAAAGTCAAGGAAGGGCAAAAATATTTTAAGTGATAGCAATTGCTGTATGAGTCGTACGATTTTTGAATCAAGCACAGGCAACGCAAGCGAATTAGCCAATTGGAGTAAAGTGCCATACAGATTTAAATTTTTCCCACTTGTGACGAATGCAGCTATCAATTTTTTTGCATGCTAGCATGCTAGTTAACATTCGTGTCAGTCAGCTGTTGGCTCTCACACTGGCCAATAGAATCTTCCTGCCTATTCGTGGCAGCCAACTCTGGGCTCTCACTCTGGCCAGTAGAAAATGGCCACAAACTACATGAAAACTGCCGTAGAAGCATGGAAAAAAATTGATTATTTCCACTATCGATGGGAACTTGGAGCATGTGCATGTAAATTTTGGTGCAAATTTTTGAAAATTGCGGCAGTGTATTTGTTACACACACACACACACACATCCTGTCTTTTATAGATAGAGATGTATGTCCAAGGATAGAGCTCTGGGGAACACCTCCATTAGTGCAAAATGATCTAGAAGAGTTGCTGTTCAAGACAACTTTCATTTTGCAATTCATTAAGAAACCCTGAATCCTTTGAAAAATTTGTGCAGAAATACTTGTGAGGAAGACCAATATATCAAACCCTGTCAAATGCTATATCAAAGAAACAGCCTGTGCTTCACCATTCATATCTAAAGCTTGATATACTCTTTCAGCAATACTGTAATATTGATATCACCCACATCATTCAATAACCCTCTATCTTGAATGGCTCTTGAATCTTGAATTGGGTGAACATTAGTAAAAAAAAATTGATGCAAGTAGAGAGAAACATATTAATAGAATTTAAAGATTGCAATATCTATTCTCTTATTGTGCTTTTTTTTTTCTTTTTTTTTTTTATGTACAATTGACTTTTCTGCCCAATCTCCAGCGCTTCTAAACTGGAATCAGTTATGCCTTCTGACAAAGATACATAACTAATAATAATGATAATCAGGAAGAAAAAATAAGAAAGAAGAAGAGGTGGGGGGGGAAAGAGATGAAAAAGGAAAGGTAGGAGGATAGAGAGATAGGCGTGTTGGCTAGATATCAAGATATGTTGAGGAAAGGCATGCAGGGATGGAAAAGTAAAAGTATATTATTTTATGAGGAGATTGGAGCAAATGCAAGATAAGAGATGATACAGTAAAAAAAATATTTGTGTATTCCTTACTTCATATGAAATAAATCAATGTTGTATAAGATTTAGATAAAAACAAGCAATGCAGATTGGGAAGGATAAGGCAAAGAATGAGAAGAGTAGATAATATATAATCTTTGCTATAAGACGTGTGAAATTTCCATGATAATAATGAATGAAAATGTTTCTTTTTCTTAAGTTTCAGTCTTCTTTGGAATATTTAACTCTTGTTTTAAAATGTTTTATCAAATATTTCAGTTGTTATGAAGCAATAAAAAGCAACCATTACTGTAAAGTAATGTAAATTAACCAACTCACTTGATGATTCTCACTTGTGGCCTTGTGCCAAACTTGGCTTAATATATATTGCCAGATCATTAACTTTGATATAAAATACCATTTTAATCTGTTTTCTGAACAATATATTAAAAAAATATGCCCTTTTAAAAGATTTGAAATTTTTTTAAATATCATTATTTAATTTATAATTGAATTTAGATTTAAAAACATATAATAGCCTTATTTACATCATTTACACTCAGACTATTGTTTTCATCTTCTTTGCTATTATTATGTTTTGTTCATTGTGTCCTCCAGTATTCATTAATTGCTTTTGGATCCAGGTAATCTTCAGGAAATTTTAAACTGAACTCCTTATTTAATCTACAGAACTAGATTGTTCTCATTCCTTTGTCCATGTCTAGAGATATCTCATCCTGTTCTTATTTGGTACTACTCAGTAGTAGAAGAATGAAGTTTTGTTGTTTATCTAGTCTTTTTACTTCATTCCCCTGGGGTAGATGACTACTCTTTTTTCCCTGTATACTATCTAGCAAGGTTTGTTACTTTCACTTTTGCAGAAAATACCCTAAAGATAGTTATTGCTATGGCTGCAGTACATGTATTGCCCCTATGACCTTAATAGGCTACTGAACTTATGAGTGATGTCAAAAGATGGGTAGTTGATTGATTTTCTTTTTACAGCTCATCAACCCTTTGTGGATTATTTAAAGCTGAAACGTATTTTAGATTGTAAGAATAATTGAGGCTTAACATGATATCTGTTGAGTGTAAATAATGTAGAGATGTTTATTTTCTATTATGAGGCCAGAGAAATAAAAAAATAGATTGATAGTGATTAACATTTGCATAGACAAATAAAAGGAAAAAAAAACTGATCAGAAGATTAAGCAGTAGTAATAAAAGAATTTAGCAGACAGTGTCCACTAGGTTTACACCATATTTAACCAAACAGAAAATTACAACCAAGAACATACTTTTGGCCTTGTGTCACATCTAAGCTGCACTTAGAAAATCACCAACATAGACTGGAGATTGGTGGAAAAATAGGAAGTCATCCATCATGGGTTTGACAACACACTAGAGGCAATCTTAAAAACTGTTGGCAGCTGAATCAGTTGAAATAGGCAACCAACTAGAGTGTAGATCTTGGAAATCCCAATACAATCATAAAGAAATGCATCTTTCAAGTTATGCAGTAAGAAAAGGCAGTCTATGGTTAGTTGCAGTGAGGTAAATTTCAGATCTGAAACAGTCATGGAGAAACTGTGAAGAGAAAAGAGAATAATAACTTGGATCACGTGGTTTTAATTGATGCGAGATTAAGACAGCAATGAAAAAAAATCCTACTTTCTGGTGAGAGATGATTGTTGAAAAATCCTAGTAGTACCGAATTTCTCTACCTCTCTCATGTGTGCAGAAGAGAAAGATAGATCAGCTTCCTGGAATTGGACTAAGATCTATAACATCATTTAATATTGATATATTCAAGTAGGGTTCCCTTGTCAAACATTTAAAATGTGGAAATGAAGGAATTAGATCATGAGATAATTATAGCTAGAAACCAACTTTGGAGGACTTTATATTTTTGATATTCTTATTCGACCAACCATAACTTTGTTTTTATTTATTTTGAAGATGGTTGTTCTGGTGTTCATTGAATAAGAGTTGTATAATGATCACAGCTGATCATAGTGGCATGGTTTCTGTGTGGGTGTCTATGTATTTGGTTTTATGTTTGGATGGCCACCCCAGGTTTTGCATAGAACTGAAGGCCTGTTTTGATAAAAAAATTTACAATGTTGTGTGAAGAGGAAAGACATCCACCCAGCCTTTGTGTGTTTCCCAACCTACAGCTGTGCATTTACACTGATGGTTGAGACACATTGCTTAGATGTTTAAAGATGGCTGGAAGAAAATAAGCTTAAAGAATATCATTAAAAGAGTATTAACATGGCCTGCATTGACTTGCCTGTCTTGTCTCTGCAGGAAGATTAATTGAAAAAAAAGTATTATGGCATTAATCAGATTTTTCCTTTATCCTGAAAAGCTTGCAGCATCTGAGAATTGATAATTTAAAAAAAATCTGTTAGCATGATAATCTAATGTTGCTATGAGAACAAATAGATTTCTACAATTATTTTTTTCAATTTGTCTGAAGATCTGTTTCCATCATTGTATCTTTAAAATTTTATGAAAACTTGTTCAGATTTGTCCAGATCTTACCACCCATTTTTCACATATATGTGTATTTGTGTGATTTTCATATCAAGGTCATATTAACATTTAAAAATAGAAACAGTATTATAATAACGAAACTGCTGTAAATTAAATATTTCATCTTGTTAATAACTGGCTTTTCATTTGCAAATATAATTTTCTTCTATAATTAGTAGTTAAAATACTTTTTGCAAGAAATTTATCTATAAATTGATCTCAGTGAAATATATACAGGGTGCAATGGGTAAATTGTCAACATTTCATATTTTTTATTTCATGCATGCACATTGTTTGTTTTTGATTTTGTTGATTGTACAGTATAGTAGGGTCAGTTGGACACCATCTGAGAAAAAGAGCACCATGGTACAATTCACTCTGCCAGAAATTTGAAAACAGCATGCTGTACTGCTTGGCATTTGCACTGGCACCTCCAATACAAACATTTCAGAGTGATCACTAGTAATGGTGATGTTATGCCTATATCCATCTTCTCACAGAGCCTCAGACTCAACATCAAGTGCCTTGAGGACATAGTGCTGCCCTGGGTCAAGAAGGTGGCTGCAGCAAGACCCTATGTCTGGTAACAGGACTCTGCACCATGCCACACAAGCAGAGGAACTCAGTCATGGCTGTCAGACAATTTCTGCACCTACATAACCCCTTACATCTGGCCATTTAACACCTCAGACTGAAACCCCCTTGATTATTATGTGTGGGGCACAGTTGAGCGAGAGACCGACAAAACTCCTTGTAACATCAAAGATGAACTGAAGGCAAGGATTATGGCAGCATTCACCAATGGGTAGAGAGAATTATGTTTTTATTTTGGGAAATTATATTTTATTTTATAGATTGATTCAGTGATGATAATGATAGAAAGCTTTAGATAATACCACATTTTGAAAACTAAAACTCTTGCATACAAATTGGTGTATGCTTTAGCCTTTATAGAATGTTTAATCTTATTTTTCATTCTCAAGTTTAATTTGATTAGTACCAATTGTCTTAAAAATTAAAAAATTGGTAAAATTTGTTTAAAAAATACTAAATTACAATGTAGAAACATTCAAATATTTAGTCATCTTTATAATATTTCTTTTCTTTTTTAAATACTTAATATTCTCTTTTCTTTTTAAATTAAAGAAATAAGTTTGGAAATGTCATTATAATAAAATAAAGTGCCAAATTTCTTATACTCTCCAACTTGTAGAAATGGATTCCACTGAATATATAATGTAATAGGTAAACTGGTAGTGTAGCTGTGGTAGGCATAGAATTTGTCATTTGACTGTGGATTGCTTATTAGGTCCAACAGTAGCAAGAATGCCAGAAATATGTGACAGAACATGAATACTGAGGAGCTCACAGGTGATGCAAGGACATAAATGTTGACATCCTACAAAAGGAACATTACATCAAATAACAATCCATTTCAGTGCTGGTGTTGCTCAACTCATCAGTCAATGAACTGTTCAGTGTACACTGCATTCCATGGGTTTTTTATTGCACCTTACTTCAGCCAAAGGACATTGCTATTGGACCATGGAAAACTGACACTATGTCACATGATCAGATGAGTCAAAAGTGCTCAATTTCATATATGGGGGTGACTGAAATCAAAGTGATATGCAAATTGGTAGTGACTCTGTAATGGTTTGGAGGCATGATCTTTTGGAATTTACAAGGACAATTAGTGGAAATTTGTGCGCCTTTATGCTTACCATATTTACTGGCCATAATGGTTTGTTTTAGTAAGATAATCCCTCGCCACCAAATGATACATGGCTAATGTAAAACTAGTTCTAGGAACAATTATCTGACTTCCAGGTGCTCCACTGGTCTCTGTGCTCACCAGATTTAAACCCCATTGAGCCTCTATTGAGTATTTTGCAGACCTTACTAAATTCTCTGCAGTCATACCCAACAAATACAACTGATATATAGATAGTCCTGAAATATATCTGGATGGATGTACCTGTATAATGATACCAGTATCTATAGACTCTAGGCCATGTCATATATAGACTCTAGGCCATGTCATATATAGACTCTAGGCCATGTCATATATAGACTCTAGGCCATGTCATATATAGACTCTAGGCCATGTTATATATAGACTCTAGGCCATGTCATATAGCCACTCTTATTTAGATGAAGTGAGCAGCTCTATATTATTAAGTAGCTGTCTCTAATATTTTTGGCACTTTATGACCTTCTGCATATATAATTGTCATCTAGATTTCAAGATGAAACTAAAACAAAAATCAAAAATTTTAAGATTTCACAAGAACAAACTTATTATTTTTTGTCTTATTATGTGGGCCATAAAAAATGTTTATCACTCAGGTGTGTCAATGTAGCTTTTGGGGAAACCAAGGTTTTTAATTAATGTACAAATACAGAAACCTGACCATAGCTGACTGAGGGATTTGAAACATATGTGAAGAAGAAAATTGGTATATGAATTATTACAGGTTCTTTGTAAAGTCATAAAAAGTGAAAATAGACTTAGCATCTCTATTTTCCCTGCTGGTTATTGATTTCCCACACATTCTGTTTTTATTTCATTTCTTTGCCATTTGAATTTCTTAAAAAGCTAAGAGTATATAGTTATGTTACTGTGCTTCCGGCCTTTGAAAAAATCATCACTTGTGTCAGGTTTGAGGAGAAGCTAAGATCAGTTGTGAATAGCCATAATTGCCCACATCATGAAAAGACATGGCACATAAAAGATGACAACTCAGATGTTTGTACTGCAGCTGAAGTAGTAAAACTTCCATACTTATTATTGCCTTCAGTTCTGTGCTCACCTGTTGAGCTTCATTTGCAAATTGACATAAATATTTACCATATAGTCAATCAGCTATTTAATAATAAAAAAATCTATTCTGATGGAACATGTCAGCCAATTTATGCATTCTGAACTTGATAGTCTGATGGAAGAGCTGCTGCCTTATTTTTTTGAAGAAGTTTTTGTGTGAAAAATTGTTTGTTCTTTGTAACTTTTAATAAATTTTGTCTTTTTGTTATTTTCCCTAACATTGTTCCACCATCCATTTACTTAAGCTTGCAAGGTAGGTTATGTGATGTTTTTCTCTGTTCCTCTTGTCTTCACTCTGTCCTGTGAGTATCAGATTCTCCAAGCCCCTTTTCTTCATTATATGCCCTAGAAATTTCAACTATCTCTTCCTAATGTTAAGGATAAGTTAAGTATAATATTTTTATTTGCATTTTCTAAAAGCTTTGTTGTTCACATGTTTGATCCATTGTATTCTCAGCTTCCTTCTGTTGAACCACATTTTTGTGGCTTCAAGTCTCTTCATCTGTGAGGAGATCGCTCAGCATTCACTGCCACATAGGAAGACTAATATTATGTAACAGTTTAGAACTCTTTTCTTTGTTTCTAACAAAATTTTCTTGTTTCTTAATACTTTGCTTTGCTTTTGGAAGACATCCTTCAGATTTCAGTCTCACACTTCCATCCTCTGTTAAAATACTTTCCAGATATTTAAATTGTTTTACTTGTTTGATTTCAGTATCTCCTATTTGTAATTTGCATCTTGGGCTGTTCCTTTTACTAAGAACCATGAATTCCATCTTCTTGCAATTAATGTTTAGTCTCTTTTTTCACTTTCTTTCACTGTGTTCTGTAGTTTCCTTTCCATGTTTGCTATCAACACTGTGTTATCTACATATGTTGTTAAGTGTGGCTGGCAATAATGAATCCTGGTAGGACTTCTAATCCTCTTAGAATTGCCTTACTGTATTGGTCAAATATGTCCAGTGAGAAGACACATACTTGTCTTACACACCTTTCTATTTTTGAATGCTTAAATTCATGAAGTCTGGGAACCAGCAAAAGCAGCTCATCAGAGCAGTTACCATGAAAGTATTTGTAAAAAAGACAGAGGGAGGCAATGGCATATCTGTGAGAGAGCAACTGCTGATGAGATGCCAGATCAGGGCCAATTACATTGAGGTGCTAATTCAAGTTTATTGAATAAACACATCAGACTTTTGGGATTGACATATATAGTCGCATATACAAATGTTATATTTCTTAAAAGTAGTTTTTAAAATTTCTTTTACAGTTTATTATTTCTTCAAATCATATAAGTTTATTGAATTTTCATACAAAATTTATTTCAGTGTTCATTTTCTGAGATGTAACAATTTTTCTCTCTATGAGAAATTTTCAATTTTAAATATATTTCTTTTGATGGTTTAATCTTTATTCTGGAAATGACTATGTTCATTCATTTTCTTCTAGTTACATAGATAAAAACCTTTTACTGTGTCGTAGGTAATAAATGACACTCATAATCAACAGAATGAAAGCTTCCTTATTAGTTTTATTTTCTTATGCATTGTACCATTGAACTTTAAACAACAATTTATAAAGGAAAACATTTTATATCAATATGCTTGTTTATATCAACCTACCTAATTATCTATATATGTGCTTATATAATTATATGTGGTTATCTATATAACCTCAAATTATGATACTATGAACACCAAGGTAGAAAAGAGAGGTGTGGTTTTATCTCAATCTCAAGTTTTTCTGTTTAATAGCGAGCAGATGGTTATTTTTAAAGTCTAGTTTTCTAAACTGTATACATTTTGACTGAAGAAGAACAGGGAAGCAAAGGAGTAGATGAAGGCTTTTTTTGGAGATCAAGTGACAACAAAACTGGAATTAGTGTGTATTGGTGTATTTGCCGATATTAACAATAATGTTTGGGGTTGGGGTCAGTTTTGGTCCACCCTTAGCAGGAGATGAACTTGTCTGTTGCATAGTTCTGATACTGAGCAATTCATATTGCTGGCCACGTTGAGATGAGTAGATAGGTGAAGGATTGATACAGAGAAGGCAGGAGGTGTCTAGTGTCATCTACCTACCCGCTTAGGAGAGTTAGTGAAGCCCTGAATAAAACATCTATTTTATAATATGAGAAGCAGGGTTCATGTTATCATTATTTGACATGGTGTTTCTTTCACCTTATTAACTGGTGAGCATGCAGAAGGCCCTTTCCTAGCTTTCAGTACACACTGATGAGATTGAGAATTGAAATGTAATGTTAGCTAGTCCATGAAAAACTTGGGTGAGAGTTGTGTTGTATGTTTATCAAGTGACAAGAAAGGAAACCCAGAGACCTTAAAAACAATTTTGACTTTGTTTCAAAATACCTCTGTTGGTGGAAGATGATCAATATTCCATATCATGCATGTAAAAGCTCATTTAGTTTTTGATAAATGCCATATTGATGAGGATTCAAAATTTTGGTCATCAGTTCTTTGGTCAAATGAAACAAAAATTAAGATTCTTGGGCACAAGAATATTTGTTTGTTTGAAGAAGAGCTGAAGCTTTCAATCTAAAGAAAAAAGTTCCAATAGTAAAGCATAGTGGTGGTAGTATTATGTTATGGGCCTATTTTCTCAGTTAGTTGTTGCTTTATTGAATAAGATGGATATGAAGAAAGAACAGCATATTCAGATTTTGAACCAAAACATCAATCAAAAATTAAAATTTTGCAATGTTACAAATAATTTTGGTCTTAAGTGTATTCACAACAAGTAATTTATTAATTTTAGTTTAAACTTACCTCTAAAAATACATTAAACATTTTAGTCTTCCCATAAAAGATTATTTTTTTATTTTAATGAATTTTTTAATAATTTCTTATGCTTTAGTTTTAACTTAAAGATGCTTGACAAAACTTCAGAATTTTTGTGATATATATTTTGTTACAACATATTTGGACATGTGATTATTAATATTATTAATGGACTAATATAAGTTTTTAATTTAGTGTCAATTTGGGCTTTGGTAAGTTAGTGGCTAATTGAGTTCACTAATTGATCTACTAATGTTTTGTTAGTTTATGAGTAGTGTTGGCATAAGGTCACTCATACCCAATATAATGGATTGGTGATTTCAATTGATGTCACCTAGAATTCTATCATCTCTTAGCACACAGATTATCTTGGTAACATAGGTGTGCACAATTTTATAGAGTCAGACAGTTGATGGTGTGCTATCTCATTTGTGTGTAATGTGACCGTGAGCCGACAAGAGCAGACTAGGTACCAGTCCTGACGAATCATAAAGATGAGTAATAGTAGAGTTTCAATTGAATAAATTCAAGAAAAAAGAGGTAAACTTAGCTGTTCCTTTGTGAATCCTTCAATGTCTACCATTATTTTTTATTTTAACAAAAATGACTAGTCCTTTTATGAACCCTAGTAGACCCATGTGATTTGTTGTTGTTCAAATAGTGAGGCTGAAATACTGGGAATTTTTCAAATACTTTTTGTAAGTATTAGGAGAGTATGATAAAATTAAATTGTGGTGACTTGGGTGACTAATTTTAGTGTGACATTTGTACTGGTCTTGACAGAATCAGACACAAATTCTTTAAAGAGAAAGGTAAAAAAAAGGCTGAATTTTAGAAAAGAAACATTTTAAAGTCTAATTGATTGTTAGCATTTATGATGAAATTAGCTGGAATCAATCCAAACTATAAGGAAAGAACAGAAAGCAAAATACTAGGAGGAATTAGCAGAAGAGAAAATGATTAGGCAGATTAATTTTACTGGCATCTTCACTGAAATTGAAGAGAAAATTAAGAAAACTTTCAGATCAAGGATAATGAAAAAGGATTAATACGCTAGTCAAATTTTTAATATTTTTACTCAGCACGTCTTGTTCTGTGATACAACTCGTCCACCTGGTTGATCTTATCGCTTAAAATAATTATAACTTTTAATGTAGTGCAGCCATGTATTCTGTTACATTTAGTGTGTGAGAGTAAAGGAAAAGGGCTGGTTAATGTTAGCTATGACATACAGGATGGATGCATAAGTGATGTAATAGTGGTTCAGAACAAGAAAATGGCAAGCCAAGTTTCAATTCCAGTCAAGTTCATTACATTCACTTTTGTATTTAGAAAATTATGACAAACTGGAAAGGTTTTTCTGATGTGTTTCATCCATTAAGATTTCATCAGTCATATATGTTTGTCATGTTTTTCTAAGTACTGTTTGTTAACATATAAAATTATACAAAATTGTATATCATCATATCATTTTTCTTTTTTTTGTTTTTTTTTTTTTTGCAAATACCATTAAAAATGTATGAATCTATATCTTCTCTCAGCTATAGATAAATTAGGAAGGTAGACTGGTTTCTTTATTCTAGGGTGACAACCATTTTAAGAGAAGGACAATTCTGACTCCCAAACACATCGACTAAGAAAAGGACAATCCCAACAGAAAACCAACCCTCTTTGGGTACAAAAGTTGAGCATAGAGCCAATCACCCAAACCTGTGAAGGAATGCAATTACAGAAATAAAGAAGGCTATATATATATATATATATATATATATATATATATATATATAATTTTAAGATGTACTATATTTATGGGACAAAGTGCTCAATATCACAGATAGAGCGTATGTAAATATAAAAGTGAACATTGGAGTCAACACTCAAGTGACAGGCTGTTTCATGCTAGATGCAATCATCAGGCCTGATGTTTGCGTCTAGCATGAAACAGCCTGTCATCTCTGAGTGTTGACTTCAATGTTCACTTATATGTGTGTGTGTAAAAAAAACATTTTTACATTGAGCACTAGTGTCCTTATTTGTCATATTGTGTTTATAGTTTTAAGGTATAGTATATTTATGAGTAAAAGTGCTCAATATTTGAGATAGTCTATATAAATATAAGAGTGGGGACTGAGGTCAACACTGAAGCATACTGTTGCTATTCAGTGTTGACCTCAATGTCTACCCTTATATATAGGGACAAACAAAGAAATTAACAAAATTAGAAACACACAAAGATTAATGGAAGAAGCAGTGCTAGGAATCTCTAAGTAGAAAGAAGTCAATATGGATCAAGATAAAAAATATTGTAAAAGTAATTGTGACAAAAATGGAGGTGCAAAAGGAAAGGATAAGAGGTGGAGTAGAAGTTTCTTACCGAATAGATAGCAAATGCAATAGGAAAATAACAGAATATAGAAAGATGAGACCAAAAGGTTTGCAGTCTTCATGGAAGGAGGTGAGACCTTTGTCAAGCAATGGACTTACAATGGCAACTGCTGCTAAAAATGATGAAGTTTTTTTAAAACAAAATCCCCAACAAAAAAACTACTTTCCATTTTTAACATCTCTTAAAAATAAATGATATGCAAATATTTATATATATTTGTTAACACATTGACTACCAAAAAAATATAACTCATGGTTGGTAGATTTTATTATAACACTGACCACAAGTCAACTTGTTTTTGTGGTATTGCCACCAAGGCTACAACCAGAAGTTTTTCATTGTTTTTAATGCAAATAACTGGTGCCTGGTATCTAAAGCAGGAATGAAAAATCATAGTGGCAACTAAAAACAAACTTCTTATGGGAAAAGTTATTGAAAATATAAAGTATAGACAAAGCATTTAAAAAGCAACAGAAATGTCCAGTATCCAAACTAGGCACTTTAATGATGATTTTTTTTTAAATAATCAAAAATCCAGAGAAGTGGTTTGTCTTCATAAACAGTATAAAACTATTGTCTCAATGTTAAGACTTCAGTTGAAACTATAAATCAACTCAATAAAAATTTTTATTGCTTAAGTTGGCTATTATAAAGTTGCCATTTGAAGTTAGATTTCAAAATTGACCATTGGCAGCCAAAATGTTAATTCATTGAGCTTATTATTTATTTCACTTCTTTTTATTTCAAGGGCATTTCTATTAATTTTAGCATAATTACTATTATTTTTATAGATTTTTATTTCATTATTTCTAACCAAAATAAAATTTGTTTTAAATATTTACAAATATACAAGTTCTTGTACATGACATTACAATGGAAACAGAATTTCAATAAAAAAATATAATTTTCTAAAATAAATTGCTTGGAAGTTAGAAATTTCCTTTTCCTGTGTGTGTTATGATTTACAGATCTTGCCAATCATTAGATAAAAATATTAAAATGTAATTTAGACTTCAGAGCTGTATATATTATCCAATCTGTGGAAACTTATAAGTAAATGATCCTAGATTGTTATGGTAGTGAGATAATTTTCTTGTTTTACCAAGAAAAGTAGATTGTTGTTGATATAAACATGAATATTGATTCTTCATTTTACTTAGGCATGACTGCACATTAGTTTATTTTTAGAAGTCCAACACTTTAAAGCCATTTTTTTCTAAAGGTCATTACAAACAGCTATTGATTTTTATAGAAAAAAAGCTCTACTTTGGACATGAACAGTCAACGATGTGCCAGTAGATTAAATATTGTAACTTGCATTAACCAAAGTGTGGTTAATTGCTTTGTATAGTTGAATGTTTGAATAAAATACTAGATATAAAAAAAGAAAGATTTTGAGATGTTGTTTAAATAAAAATCAGGAATCACTGGTTCTGTATTCTGTTGCATTTCTCATAAATCATAGATTGAATATGGTTGGCTATTGAAAGAAGACATAATTTTGGCATAGTCAAATTGTAGAAGGGCTGTAAAGATTTATGATATGTGGGCATTGCAGATTTTATAATTTTTTGATTGCACTGTTTTGAGGTAACTTTGCTTTGTATTTACAACAGTTTAACTTCAGCAATTAAGTTGCCTCTGTCCTGATAGTATGTTTAGATTGATCAGCATGTAACTAAGTAGAGGCAATTGTTATTTGGTGCTGTGGTTTTGGTATAAATACTAAACAACTGTAGTTGAACTGTATTCATTGCTAGTTTGTAATTTTGAATTAAATATTACCCATTATTTATTTCATTTAATGGTCCTATAGAGAATTTGGTTAGTTTGTTGGTTATTGTGATAACTGCTCACCATTTATGGAAGATGAACAATTCCTTTACTCCTTTTGGTCCAACTTGTTGGGTACCAAAAATCTAGTAGAACTAGTTTCATCATTTCCATGTGATTTTGTTTTTCACTCTAGCTTGGTGGGCATACAGATGTTCTATATGCCAAGCTTTACCTGTCAGTGGTCCAATGAAAATAAGAGCATTTTTGAAGTTGGCAGGAATCCCAAAATGTCATATGTTACTCTAGGAATGCAGGGACTGATCAGTGCAACCCTGTCAATACCTCTGTTTCATGTCACTCTTGGCTGATGTTTGAGGCATCCTTGTAACTTTTGCTAGTTTTAGATTTATTTTTTGGGGGTTATGTTATTATCCTTTTTATTCAATTTACACAAAATAATAAAAATGTGCAGATGATTTTTTTTTTATTTTTGTGTTAAAATATATATATATATATATATATGACAATGTAGTTCTTATTTTCCTTCCCATAATTAATTCATTGGGACTGACGCCTATGGCTTGAACTGGCATACTCTGGTATGCCATTAATGCTTGAAATGTGTTTGATTGTTCCAAAATACTCTTAGCTATTTTAACAGTGTTTTCCACTTTACCATTTGCTTGAGGATAATGTGGACTTGATGTTATGTGTTTAAATCCATATCTGCAAAATCTTTGAGAACATAACTTGAGAATTGTTTCACATTATCACTGACAAGTTCAATAGGAACACTGTTAGTGATAATGGGAAACAATGTGAGAATAAATTTTTCAAGTTGCCTATATCCTCAAGGCAAAGAATTGGTACAGACATTTTCATTCACCAAAGACTACTATGCTTTAATCTTCATAGAGAAATGTTTTTGCCCTTTATCAGCATGGTTGATGCTAACCTCCAGGAAAGCAATTCTTTGTGCCTTCTTGGGCTCACAGTTTCAACTGATATGAAGTGGAAAGATTATATTGAATCAATTGCTCGTTTTACTGTTGAAATAGATAGATGTAACCTTAAGTTCTATTCTAATAGTTTCTTCACTCACACTTCTCATCTATGGAACTCTCTTCTGATTTCTTGCTTTCCTGTCACCCATGATCTTCAAAAATTTAAATGCAATGTAGTTTGCCATCTTCTGTCTTCCTGAACCCTGTTTTTTATTGTACTTTCTACACACTATAGTTTTCTCATTATCCTTCACTCTCAATAACTCCTACATTACTCTTACATTTCTGTAGCATTATCGCCTTGCTTGGGATGAAATGATTAAAAAAAATTGTTTCCAGTGTCTCACTGGACATTTCATACAAGCACTCAACCAGGAAATCAAGAACTTTTTTCTTTTCTTTCTTTCTTTTTAAATTTGTTTTCTTTGAGGAAACTATTTCATTTCTTAAGATGGGTATCTATTCAAATTTGAATTTATAAGTATGTAAAATATTTCACATGGTTCTCAGGCAGCTTTGAACAAGATATGAAACTTATCTTCGTGTGGCATATCATGAGATTACAATGATTTCAGACAAGAGTTTAAGGCTGCAGGAAACTTGCTAATAAAATTCCAGGCATTAACTAAGATTAACTTAGCTTGAAACAAAATGACATGAGATTGGAACAGCAATGATGATTGCATCCCAATGGAGAGAACTTGCTCATCTTGAAAATTGGTATTAAAATCCTGGCTTTCATTTGAAATTTTAGACCAACCAGTGGTGCCAATATGGGTCTATTTCAGCCACTGGACTGGCTGTTGGCTTATGAAAGTATATGCTCAAAAATAGTCTGCTGATATGAGGTTATTGATCACTTTATGATCTACTAGTTTGCTTGATTCATATTACTTTGCCTAACATTGCTTGCCTGAGATTCCTGTACTCCTGCTCAATTGATGTACATATTAATAATAAAAAGAGCCAACATTTTCAATTGATAGCATCTTATTGTGTTTGATCTTGCAAAAGAAACCAATGGCTAGCCTCTAAACCAATGAATATATATGATGCAATCATTCTGAATACAAACCTATATGATGTAGTTGTCATAGTGGATTAGAGTGGGCTGAAAATATTGATTTTACCATATAAGTAAATGGAAATACAGAAACGGACAAATGTCACAATGTTATATGATAATGTCTATTCATTTAGCTTCATATTTATGACAGGAACATTTCTGCATTTAGTATTGCTCACTGTTTCATTGTTTGTTATATTGATTTCTTTGTTGTTATGTTTGAGTGTTATATAAGATTTAATCATACTACAATATGTTAATATTTTCTATATGAATGAAATTTTCTATTTCTAAATAAAAATGTGCTTCTTTGATGAGTTAGATTATTGCATATTTCCCAATTTTGTTAGAATTTGAAAATTGGAAAATTGGTATAACACAATCTTCTATTGAAGAGCTGAGAAACTACTCTATAAATACTATTACCTGCTGAAATCATCTTTCTAATAGTGTTACTATACCATATACCTAATGTGTATAAAACATGAAAAGTCTATGGGTTTGTTCTGCAAGGTAAATACAATATTTGCAAGTCAGCCACTGACATATATGAATCTAAGTCAGGTGTAAGTGATAAACAATTCAATGTACTGAAGTGTGACTGCTTAGAGTACTAATACTACTAACAACTAACAGTATAAAACACATATAAAATATTTTGAAAGCATTCAAAATATAACATAGTTGACTATGATCCAACTAAACTACACATGATCAAGTTTTTCGACAACTTTTTCTTATTGCTAACATTTTTCTAACTCTTATTTCCTTCTTTCAATAATGTTAGATTAAATCATTGTTAGATGTGCTATTTTCATATGTGAGGAGTTCACTTTAAATGAACTTTAAAAAATAAAGGCCATTGGGAAAAATAAGAAACAAAAAATTTAGAATTAGTGAAAAATTGTTTTTTTATTAGAAATTTTTCATTGTGTATTTTAAATTATAATTTTTTTATTTGTTACAGTATCAGGAATCACTTTTGAAAAATTACAAAAAATCTTCTTTTGCATAAAAGCTATGTTGAAAATATTTATGATGAAATTACTGTAGAATAGCTTTAAGTAAAATTGTAAGCCTTCTTTACCTTTACAAAATATTTGCAGAATAATTAAAGCATTGATACTTTTTGATAAATATGATTAAAATAGACTATCTATATATGATGCATGTGAGCAATGAGGAAGTTTTGAGAAAAATGGAAACGGAAAGGATCCTTATGCTTAGAATCAGAAAGAGGCAGTTGAAACTTTTGGCTACATCACGAGGAAAGAGAGCATGGAGAATTTGACACTCACAGGGACATATTGAAATCAAGAAGAGCAGAGGGAAACAGCGAGTAACCTGCCTAACAAGCTTGTATAAATGGATGGCAGAAAAGGGACTGGGAAAGATAATAAGGGGATAAATATTACTTAGAACTACAAAGGATAGGAAGCTGTGGAGAGCTCTGATCACCCATGTCCTGAGTGGACATGAAAGAAAATCACTGGTGATGGTACTTTTAGCTTGTATTTTATATTTACAAGCAAATATACTGCATTTGCCATATTACAAAACTCAATTCAAACTGTATTTTAGGCTTCAGTTCATTGCAACTCTTCCTAGCTACATATATGTACTATTTGAGTCTTTAGAATTTGACTTGTCATCCATAATAATAATCTATTGGATACAGTGTTATATTTGAATCACTTTTGGTGAGGAAAAGTTATAAAATTTTATAATTATCATAATTGTAATCTTATTTATATTTTGCAAAGTAAATTATGTTTTTTATTGATTATTTAATCTGTAAACATTGTTAAACTTGACCTGATCAAAAACCATTTATATCTCTATATCACTCATAAATTTATTAATTGGATGATTATTCTTTCTTGGAAAAATGCTTATAGATTTCCCTACTGCAGAAATATCTAGCAACCAAAAGTCTTAAATTCCTAAAAGTTTAGAATTTTTAGTCAATCCAATAAATCAGATTTATCTTGAAACTCAGAAAATTACAAAAATCTTGCAAATATAGTAAAATTTTATTATTTAGATCTGGAAATTGTGATTGGAGTGATAATAAAAAATAAGAGAATATTAGGTAATGAATTCTGTTGATTGAAAATCACTTGATATACCTTCCACCCAATGATGGCTAGAGAACTGACCAGTTGAAATACTTTGGTTCTATCAGCCAAAAATATGATGATTTTCTAAGCATAGCCTGGATATGACACAAGGCCAAATGTATGGAACATCCAGTGAAGATTGAACTCCCTACTCACTCCTAATTGTTCCAGTGAGCCAAGTTTGCTAACCATTATACCACAACAAGGTGCCACTATTGGCCAAAAATATGGATGAGAATCTAAATAAATCATGAAATAACTAGCTTCAGAGCTCTTCAATCAGAAAGTATAATTACCCATTTTCTTTCATTATATTTACTATTGGCAGTATTAGGAAGTAGAGTACTCTCTGGAATAGACATTGTTAGGTCAACAGATGGTAGATTGATTGATATTTGCTATGACATTCTGCTTTTATAGTAGTATCTCATTTGCATACAATACTACACCTACCTGAACTGAAATGGTCTTATGCACTTTGTTGATCTTTGACTTCTGATTATTCTTGGGTATCTAAACTGTCTTTCTTGGCGTGTATCTTGATTTCTTCGTATCGGGATCCTAGGTCCGAGATTATTTACCTCTTCCAACTCCTCGTCAGATTTCTGGTCTTTATCATTGTTCAGTTTTACTACTAAATTCATTAGTCCCCTCTTTCCTTTCATGTTCTTCATCTTGAGATTCTTCGTCCATTTCTATATCCTCAGGTTCCATTCTGCTTCTGAATTGACCCACATGAGCCAGTACATTTTATCCATTTCCTTTTTGTACAACAAATTTTGCCTTCTCTAAATTAGATTCTTTGTCTTTTATATATCATACACTTTCACTTGTTGAAAATGACATTGTTATGGGAACTCTAATCTGTCTACCAATTAATGCAGATGGCTTTGTAGTCTGCTGGCATTTGGAATTGTCCTATAGCTTAAAAGTAATCTTGGTAAATAACTCTCTATATTATCATTAAATGGGAAAAATGCTTTTAGTTCGATCTTCACAGTCTGCACCATTCTTTCTGTGATTCCATTCCATTGTGGTTGGTAGGATGGTGTTTTATACAGGATGCATCCAATACACTTTAGCCACAAGCATAAATTTTCCACACAAAATTTTGGCATATTCTGAGACCAAAAATTTAGGTACACCATTCCTTGTAAATATTTTTTGTAATATTTGTTTTAGTGGTGGCTTTTCTGTCAGCAACCTTAATTACTTCAAGCCATCCTGAAAATGAGTTCACTAAAATTAAAAATAACCCCATGCCTTTAGTATGGGCATGATCCATGTGTATCCAAGCCCAACGTTCTTTTTCTTTAGGCCACAAGTAAATTTTGTTTTACCAAAAGTTTTTTTTATTTGAGCACATTTTGGGCATCTTTTTAAATAGTCTTCTACATCTTGAGAATATCCTGGCCATCAAACCTGTAATTTTAATCTCATTTTGTTGTTGATATACCACAATATACATCATCATGTACACCTTTTAGTACTTCCTTTCTTAAACTTGGTAGGGGTGTACTGTAATATCTTCATTGCATATTATGCCTTTCTCTACAGTTAACTTATGCCTTGATTCTTTGTAGGGTCTTTCTGACATTGAGCAATTGCACCATGTATTTCTTTTTATTCTGTCTAAAATTCTACTTAACACTGGATCTTGTATATTATAGAGATGATTTAGAAGTAACATGTCCATTTCAATGCAGGGCAGTATTTTATTTCTGAATTTTCACACATTTCTAATTTTTACTTTTGAAATTTAGTCTGGATATTTCATCCATGTGTGGAATAGTGTTCCCCTTTACATATATGATGTTGAAATCAAAGGCCATGTGATTTATAGCCCATCTTAAAATTCTAGAAGATGTGACTTTTGGTAATTCATTTCTGGGTTAAATATAAACTCAAAAAGTTTGTGATCTGACTTTAACAAAAATTTTACTCCTAACAAAAATTTCAAGTTCTTTCTGTGCTCCATACTCTTGCTTATGCTTCTTTCTCAATAGTTGAGTAGTTAGCTTCAGCTGATGTTAATTTTCTTGACATGTACATTATTGGATGACCTTCTTGAGATAAAATTGCAGCTACAGCATGTTCACTTGCATCTGTAGTCAATGTCACTTCTTTTTTGATCAAACATTTTTGCATTCGGTTTTCTTGTTAGTGCTTTTTTAAAATTTCAAAAGCTATATCTTGCCTTTGAGTACATTTAAATTCTGTATTCTTTTTCTGTAATTCTGAAAATGGTTCTATTAGGTCACTGTATCTAGGTAGATAATTGCTATAAAAATTGGTCAATCCTAAAAAGGATTCTAATTCTTTTTTATTTTTTGATGTAAATACTTCTAATATTTTATTTATCAGTTTATTGTCTGGTGAAAATCCTTTAGATATTTGGTATCTCAAATACGATATTTTATCACAATTTAACTCACATTTATCAATATTTATTGTCATACCAGCATATTCTAATTTGTTTAAAACTTGTTCAGTTTGTTTTTAATTGCTCTTTACTGCAAGAATCTATGCCTATGTTGTTTTTATATATAGTTATATTTTTTATCCCCTCTGATAGAAATTTTTCAATTGCCTTTTGAAAAATATGGCTTGAAGTCTTAACTCCAAATAGAAGATGTGTCCATCTTAGTAAGCCTTATCACTTGTAGTGACTTTAAATTTTCTGTTAATTTCTATTTGGTTATAAGCCAATTTCAGGTCAAGCTTGGCAAAGTATTTAATTACTGCTAATTTATGACTTGTCATTTCTATATTAGGTAAGGGGAATGAATCAGAACATATCTGATGATTCATGCCTACTTTGTAATCCCCACATATCCTCAAGTTCCCACTGGGTTTTTGTATCACAACAATTGGTGAGGCCCAACTGCCACCACCTTGGGTAACTTTTTCCAACATTCCTTGTTCTATCATTTTCTTTAGTTTTGCAACTACCATGGGTCAAATGTGAATCGGTATTTTTCGAGATCCAAATTAGACCTGGTGACTATTTTCTTTTAGATGAATACTCGCTTTATATCATTTCAATAGTCCTATGTTAGGTACTTCTGATTTTATACAGTTTATTAATTTTTCCTTATCCACTTTCAAAATGTCTATTCCCAGGAGTCCATGATTTTTTGTGCATTCTACAACAATGATGTGAATAATCTCAAAATGTTTCTTTGTCTCAAAAGTTCCTTCAAAGAAGCCTAGAATTTTGATGATAGATCCATCAAATTGTTTTAAATTAAGATTGCTTTTTCTTAATTTGGGTTTACCCATTTTTTTCCCAGAAATTCCTTGGGATCAAGGTAACATTGCTCCCATCTCAACCTGCATGGGGAAAAGTTATGCCATCCATTTTTACTATCTCTCTACTTTTTGCAGGTGTTCTTATTGAATATACTTCTGTATTTTCAGTATGAAGGTTTATATTTTTTACCCTTTCTATTCTCTTTTTGTATCTGCACACAGATTCAAAATGTTTTTTTCTTTTACAGTTTAAACATAATTTTCCTAGGGCTGGACATTTGTTTTTCTTTCTTTTGTGTTCTTTGCACTTAATTAGGATTTCAGTTGTGTTGTATGCTTCCACATTGTTTTTAGAATTATTAAATTCATTAATTCTAATTGCTGCAAGAATTCTACACTTGCTTCTAAACATATATCATTCACTTGTAGTCATTCTAGGATCTTATGTTTGTATATAATATAAATATACATGCTTTCAATTAATCCACATAAATATACATGCCTTCAATTCATGTTAGGAGGATCAATTTGTCTTGTATAGACATATCTCTCAAACCCAGTTTTTAAATTCACAATAACTTGATACTTCTTTCAATCTGTGTAAATGTTGCATTACGGTTTCATTTGGGTTCTATTTTCCATAAATTTTGTTCTCTCTGCAATAACTAGCTTTTGGAGTACACCATAATGGATATTTTCTTTATGGCTTCACATCCTGCTAAAGCCAAAAATAAATCAGTAATTTCATTCTACTTTCTTGTTGTTCAGTTTCTTTACCCTAGCCAACAATGTGAAACATTTAATCCCAGTTTCTACATGCTCCAGTTCATCCAATATGGTTTGGGATCCTACTGGCGATGCCATATTGTTATGAAGTAGAGTACTCTCTGGAATAGATGTTGTCAGCTCAACAGATGGTAATTCGATTGGCATTTGCTGTGGCATTCTGCTTTTATAGCAGTATCTCATTTGCATGCAATACTACAGGCAGTATAATTAATATAAGCTACACGCAAAACTGATGAATTTATTAGACTAGAATGTAATAAAATTTTACAAGCTGGTGGTGGTTTCAGCCAGTGATTACCATATCATTTCAAATCTATTATTGTGCGTAAGATATAATCTTTTATTATGCAAATAATAATAATAATTAAAATATACACTGAAACAATCATTAAGCCCTGAATTATTATTCTGAGTAATGCCAAGCAAATAATTATTGATTAGATATTTTTAGTATCACAGTCTCTCATTGATAATGAATTAAATCTTTTATGCAACCTGTCAGGAAAGTATCTTGCCATTTAATATAAAAAAAAATAGCCTAGCTAGGGTAATGACACCTTAGTTCTTTTCAAAGTACTACTATTGAGATTTCACTTACCTCTTCTAGTGTTTCTTCTATTTTTTCAAAGCAGTTTGCAAATATCTCTTTTGGGATCACTATCAGCTACTTCATCATGTTCTCCTTAACCTCATCTACAATGTTTCAATAGTGAATTTTATCTTTTGGAAAAATAGAAATCATTGAAAACCAAATCTGGACTGTAAGTGTGTAGCAGATGTCAGATCTGGATGATGTAATTTTTTTTGTCAGAAAAGAAGCTCTTTATAAGATATGAACATTGTGAATGAGTGGTGACACAGTGCACAACTTTACTTAATAACATCTCACTACTGACTGAGTAAACCTAAAGGAGAGCGTTTGTTTATGTAATTGTAGTAATTATTTGTCAAGTTACATCAAGACTGCACCTGTACAACTGGTTCTCAAGAAATTCAAAATGGCTGATTTTGTTCTGGATGAATATTGCAATTTGATAAAAATGTTTTATTATGAGTAATGACAAGAGATGGTGGTTTAAATAAACTCTTAAATTTCTTGTAATTGTTAATATTCTAGGAATTTCAAACCAAATCCTTTATTCAATTCACAAGGACAGAATGTTTTCATTATCAGTTGTCATTGTGATATAGCTTGTCACTTCCGCTGGACCAAGTTATATGACTTTTTCTCATTACCCCACCCAGGGATTGAACTTATGGCCACCAATTAAATTTGGGTACACATAAAACAATTTTTCTATATTTTTTTAATTAATGATTACTATGTACTGCATATATTAAATAATTTTAAATAATAATTTCAATGTATATTTTTTATCCCCAAAATTATGACTTTTATAATTAGCTGACATTATAGACATCACTGAAGGTTTTAAAAGGTCTTTAAACTTTGGACAAACTCTTACAGTCAGTAGCAGTTATATTATCATGAATTTTTTATTAGATGAAGTTTGTAAATTCTTAATTTTTAACTAGACTTTCATCTTAATTTTACTTTGCAATTCACTTACATAAAACAATAATCAATGTGGCACCAAGTGATCAGGGAATAAGAAAAAGTAAGTTTAAATGCTTAAATTTGATCTTCTGTGTATTTTAATTCAAGTGGTAAAGTAGCCATTATAGAAAATGGGCTCTCCAAGGTCTGGAAATTTTTGTCTTTTCAAGAGTTTATTTCTTGTTTTCAATTCATATTGTTTACTAACATCTATAGATCTGCATGGTTGCTGTGATGAAAAGCAACTTAAATTAACATGAAATAAATACTGTGACACCATTTAGGGCTGCAAGGAAAAAGGAAGAAAAAAAAGAAAGAAAAAGAGAGGCGAGAGTTAAAACTTAAATGATAAAGGAAAGCCATCACAAAAGGGGCATTTAGCGATATTATTTTGATAATGAAGAATGGTGAAAATTTTTATGGCCATTGTCAAAAAGCTAATTGACGAATTCCAGGTGGGCCAAATAACCAGATACAGAGTTTTGAATAGATAAAAAATTAACTGTGTCATGGTGGCTAACTTATATTATCGGGAAAAGATTTTCCGTTGACCGAGAAATAAGAATGTCCTGACAGAGAGAACCCAACCCTAGGTTAAGTCTTTGTCGATGGGAGGGTGTCATTGAGAGAAAAGACATCTGGGTTGTGTTGGAATTTGACTATGACAGCGAAACAATATTATCAGAAAATGGCGAAAATTTCGTTGACTGGCGAAGTCATTTCATCGTATCAGTGGTTGGCGCCGGAGAGTGAGTGTGTCTGGTTGACCAGCCATTTGGTGCTGGCGAAAATCTGATTGACGAATTCCATATGAAAGTGACATTGGGATAAGAATTGAGATTATCACACTATGGGTCGTATTGTTCTGTTGGCGGCCAGAGAAGAGAGAAAGAAAAGAAAGAAAAGAAAAAGAGGAGATAATTTTTTTCTTTGAGCAAGATATTTTTTTTTTTAAAAAACAAGGCTAGTCTGGTCACACCCACACTGTTGAACGCTCATTGGCTGAATGTTAACGAGAACCAGGTGGAGGTGATCATGTGATGCAGGGGGGGAGGCCTGTTACCACCTATTGAGGGGATAGGTATGAGATGTTACTGCGAAGGAGTGGGAAAACCGTTGATGCCCTCTGAGGGTATGGTGAGATACCCATATGAGAACAGGAGAAGGTGGGTGTAAGATAAGACTTCCAAAAATGGAAATAATAATTTTTTCCTGACCGAAAACAAAAGAAGGGGATTGTGGATTTGGAATTATCAAGGAACCTCAAATCCCGACGAGCCCACCCCGGTTTGGGTTGGCGTCCATATAAGCAAAGTCGCAGCAAGCGAAAATCAGTTCAGTTGAGTTCCAGATCCAGATCCAGTTGGAATTGGCAATTGGCAGACCGCCTCGCAGATAGCTGACTGGAAAGATTCACGCAATTCCGACTCATCTTCTAACCAAGAACAATTTATTTTTGAAGAACAACTTAGACTCATACTACCAAAACAAGTTTTACGAATATCACCTGAAGACACACCAAGAACCAGTTTCTTAAAGAACAGACAACTTAAGATGTTAAGACTCGCCTAACAAAAACAACGTGTCACGAATCCATATAACGGTTTGGGAGAAAGATGTAGTCCTATATTCAGCAACCAGATATAAAATATTGTTATCCTTTTTAACACATTGAACTTTTCGAGTTATTTTATTTTATTTTGCATATACTTGTGCGATATCGCCCTTATTCGAACTCAGCTTGCATTACGGCCCCAGCGACTGATTGATTTCGTCTGCCTAGATCAATTCACAACATGGGTAGGCAGACTGGAGATCAAAGTAGTTACTTCGGTAACCAGATGTTGGAGGCGAGTTGGGAACGACGAGGCTGATATCAAATCTAACCAGATTCCCATCCGAATCATCAAAAGGTTAGAACGTCACATTTGGGTGCCGCGACCAATACCAAGCCAGTTGGTCGTCACAGGATGGGATAGCATGACTGACGCAGACAGGCGGACGTCACGTTTAGAGCGGTGACACCCGAACCAGAGGGGGACATCACATACTACTGGTTGAAAATTAATAAGCCTTGCAGTCAATAATTGCGAACTAATAGCAATATTAAGTACACATAGCAAAGAATTGGAATCCAAATTTATGTATCATAAGAATGTATTGTGCTATAATTCAGTTGTATGTTGTTAATCATAAAGACACTAGAGTTTATCAAAATAAAAAAAAATAGATTTTACCAATTTGTTTTTTCCCACAGATGCTTTCTCAGTTTAAATTAATCACATTTCCTTTGATCAACATTGATAATCAAAAAAAAAAATATTTTAGTTTGTAAAGCAAAAATGAAAAATGACATAATTTTATATAGGTATCCCTAAAGAAATGTGATATCTAAGATATAATGTTTAACTACCCAGTAATCTTAAAAATTTAGGAAAATATTCTATGTAATCTAATGTTTTTTGAATTTTAGGTACTTTGGTTTTAAATTTACTATAGTTATCACACTTATTTTCTGATAATGTCATGTATTGATGTCCATATTTACAAAACTCGTTATGCTTATACACATAAAAAAATTCAGTGTTCTTTTTAAAATATTGGTGGTTACTGAATTGTATTAAGCTTTTCCATTGTTTCCATTCGCTAATTGTTTAGAGAATCTGTTAAGAAACCTAATTTTATATAATGCAAAACAAAAAGCCCATAAAATATTTAAAACAGGAGAATAGACCATTCTGACGAATGCAATGAATCAAAATCTATTATTCTAGCCACCAATTCTATCACAATTATAACTGAAAAGAATTTAATTAAGCTTAATATAACATTTGTTACAACTACTTCTAAAACAATAAAAGAATTAATACAAAACAAAATAATAATAAGGTAAAAATTGGAAGGAGGTATTTACTCTATCCCCTGCAATAAATGCCATAAGGAATACATAGGAGAAACCTCAAGGAATTTAAATAAAAGATTATATGAACACAAAATCGATCTTTTTCAAAATAATGTACTCAATGCATTAGTTGTTCCTTGTAATGAGTCTGATCATAATTTCGTTTTTAAAAAATGCTGTTTTAATTAAAAGAGAAAGCAATTTACTAAGACAAAAATATATAGAAAGTGTTTTAATCGTTAGACCATCCACAGTAAATTTGCTTCCAGGTTCTAACACCATTTTTCCTTTATTGGAAGATCTTCTATTATCACAATGTGGGATATTTAATAACAAAAGTGACAAACACATAAACAAAAAGAAACTAAATGAAATTGGCTAGACTATATACCTATTCTTTAAAAAATTTAAAATTTCAACATCCTCTCTCCTTCATACACACTGATATAAACATCATCATGTCAATATAAACATGACTTTAGTCTGGTGGAATCCTAAAGGATGAGAATTTTTTCCACTTTGTCATAGATTTTCCTAAAATATAATTAAAACTTAATGATTATACAGTATTAGTGAACTGCAACCTTTTATTAAAAAATCTTTTATTTTACTTTCACTCCTAATTCTTATTGGTTTTTTCAGGTACAGAGTCTGTTCAATTGATTAGAATGACAAGGATAAAAATGTTGATTTGATGCATTTCATGTGTAGCAGCAAAGCTGCCTCATCTTACAAATAGAAAAATGTATTGATTTATTCTAGTCTTTTTATGTATGTTGGATACTAGGATCCTGCTTTCAGTGATATCCACCTCCCACAGATTACCAAAGTTAACTAATCAAACTCAACACTGTGATGAGGTCAAGGTTAACTCTGAGTGCTTCAAAAGATTCTTTGACATTTCATTTATTCAATAAGGGTTTTTATAAAAAGGTTTGTAGTTCATAAAAATGTGAAGATCTGTGTTGATGAGAAAGTTGCTTTGAAATGCATGCTTGTACTCTTTTGTACCAAGTGCTGGCTGGAATAGTCATGCCAATGGGAATTTTTCAACTTATAAAATAAGTGTACTAATTCAAATAAAAATTCTGCCAGGTATATTTTTATAAGTTTAATAAACATACCAGTTTGGATAATAGTGTTGACAGAGTATTTTGAATAATAATAATCATGTAGGCCAAATAAGTATCATGCCAAGAAGAAAACTGAAAGAAATATTTTAATGGTTCTCTCGGTTATATTTGGTACACCAAGAAACATTTACAATATTGGAAATGCCCTTCTCATTGACCCATCCTGGGTAAGACGTTAAATTACATCTGCATCCTGGGTAAGATGTTAAACTACATCCAGCAGCAAGGCCTCTGATCAGGAGGTTTTGAGAAGCGTGGAACCACCTCTTCATTGCTGGTGTTCCTAGATTCACCCTGGCCCGAGGTGGTAGCACCTGTTAGGGTCCCAGCTATGGGCAAATAGTTAACTATTACCAGCAATACTTTTTGAAAAAATTATTACCAGCAATACAATTTTGAAGGAAATATATTACCAAAAACAAATTTTTGTTGGCATTAAATAACCCATTGAGGTTGATAAGCCATAAAACAAAATAAACCAAACCAAACCAAACCTTCTCATTGAAAATATATTTTTAGTATAATATGAATAAACATTAAACTATAAAAAAACATCTACAAGTTATGATAATTGAATGTTGATTATCTACAATATTACTTCAAGCTTAAAATTGGCTAATGGACAAGGTTATGTGAGGTTATCTCTTCAAAATGAACTAAAACTGGAATCCTATAGTAACTCTGGGAGGATGACCACTGCTTGATACTTAAACACTTAAGTTAGATAGACTTAATATGAAAGGAGGAAAACAGTTTGTTAAAGATAGAGCTCTTCATTATCCCATGTTGCATAGAAGATAAATAAGAGTTAAAAAATTATATCTATTATCATGATGAAAGTCTTTATAAATTTATAGATTTTGGCTATTACTTTGAGGAGAAACCCAAGCAATAATTTATTTTGGCACTGGGTATCTGCCTACTGAAGTACACCACTATTTTATTACAGATAAAGAAGAAAACCAGAACATTTAATATTGTCTGAAGTTATCTTGGGCATGTTTAAAAACTAATATTTAATGAGTTTGTATTGAGTATTATGTGTGGTTATAAAAATATATTCAAGCTGTATTGCATTTTACAATCTTCTGTGAGAATGAGAATAAATAACCAGTATTGAGGGATTATTTAATGCTAGGCATTCTAATTAATCTTTAGAACACATTTTGTCATTGGATACCAAGTGTAGTTAGTGTGCTATGTTAATTAAGCTTAAAATTAGAAGACTGAAGAGTTTTCACTTCCTTTTCAAGAGATGGTTTCATTACCAGAAATTAACCTAAAGAGAAATATGACATAAAATATATTGTAAACATAAAATGTAACCTTCATCCAAGCTTTCCACTGGCTGACACAATGATTACCCAACACTGAATCTCTGTTTTAGTTTGCGTCAGTGTACATTGCAAGCTGGTAAAGGGCCTGCTGCACGTTCACAAGGTAACAAAGATGAAAAACAAATGCCATGTTGAGAAATGAGAATGCAAACCCTGTTTCCTATATTATGATATAGGTATTTTTATTCAGAGCTTCACTTGTTTATCCAGGTGGGTAAGTAGGTGACACTTTGGACAATTTTTGCTATGTTGGTCTAGCATCTCAGCTCTTCTCGCCTATCATCTATGATGTGTGGCTGATAATACAAAAGGGTAGCATTGGAATCGTACAATGGACAAGTCTCTTGCCTGCCATGGGTAGACCAAAACTGTCTCGATCAATCCCAATCATGAATGTTAATATAGACCAGTAAGCAGATATGCTCAATATCCAGTTTTGTTGTCACTTGATCTCAAAACCCCCATTCACTAATTTATTGTTCAGTTCCCCTTCAATCAAAGTGGATGTGGCTTTGAAAATTTCAGAGAACCTATTCACTCGCCATAAAACAGAAACACTTGAGATTGAAATAAAATCACATCAATATGGTTGTCCCAATCACAGTGTCACAAGAGCAGAAGTGATTTCTTACTGCATCACTGACACTCAGGGGTTGTAGATTTTTACTTTTTTATTTGAATTTCTTAGATGAAGAATTATTATACATTGATATTGTCACACTGTTGGTTTTATCTTGGTAGTTGTTGTAATGCAAAGTATCTGTTGAGATTGGGGGGAGGCACCTAACCAATTGTTCTCCCAGCAACTATGGGGGTAACAGGCAAAGAGAGGAAAGAGACAGGAGGTAACAAAAATAACACTGCCTCAGAAACCACAGCAACTTGAGGAACAAAATGCCCATAGGACCAACTTCAAAGATACTGTGACTTGCCACTGTTGGTTTTCCCCCAGCTTTTATTGGCATGAGACATCTTACAAAAGATCAGGATCTTGACCAGTTGCAGGGAGGCCTGTATCTAGACATGCTAAACTGTCCTGCTGCTAACAGGAAAAACCTAGATGTAACTAGTATTGACAGACATGTCCACATGTGATCTGAGGCCTCTTTTGTGTCTGTACTGACACACATTTGCCACAGTTGTTATAGTAACAATGTTTCACTTGTGGCCTGTAACATTGTCAGAATTTAGAAATCAAACACTTTATTCCATCTATGAGAGTAGACTGTTCTCCTTCTATTATCAATAGTTGAGAATATTTTCTATTTGTTAATACTAGTATCTGTCTATATTTCTGAGACGAGGTATTCTGTACATTATTTACATTATTTGGACTATTTTCCTCATCTTTGTCGCCATATTTATTAAACGTTTCGGCCGTTGTACATGCCGGTCTTCTTCAGGTAGTTGGAATGTCGAACTGAACCCTTTATTTCGCTCACTGGGGTAGACTGTTCTAGTTCCACATGCCATGTTTAATGGATGTCAGTTATCAGTTATCTCCTTTTAATTTCGCTCTGAAAGTTCTCCACTTCCTTAACGGGGTATTGTCCTCGAAGACACATGGCACAGTGGATAAAGGTGTTGGTTAGATCCAATGACAGGACCCAAAGAGTGTGAGTTCAATACCTGGTTAAGGCGGAGGAGAACTTATTTCATTAGCATTTCAGCAATACTTTTTTGATTGTCATTGTGAAATAGTATAAATAAGTTGAGCGTTATAAGAAGAGTAATGTCTGATTAATAATGTTCCCATAATCTATAGAAAATTAATGTCACATTATTGTAATATACTTACATTATTTCTATTATTTTTCAGGTGATGTTGAATTAACAGATCTTCAACTGAAACCAGAAGCCCTTGTAAGTAAAAATGTTTTTGATTATAAAATTCTTATTTGTTAGAATGTAAGCTGTAATTACTTAGTTTTATATATATATATATATATATATATATATATATATATATATATATAAAAAAAATATACGGAAAAAACAAACAAAAATCCTAATATGCAATTATGCTGTTTTAATGTCAATATAATGTCAACGTCGGACATTTCGGTCTAGTAGACCATCTTCAGGACATATTTTACTAGACTGAAACGTCTGACGTTGACATCATATTAACATTAAAACAGCATAATTGCATATTACGATTTTTGTTTGTTTTTTCCGTATATTTTTCTTCTTAGTGTCGGATCTATATCCATATATTTGCTTATATATATATATATATATATATATATATATATATAATTATGCTCTAGAAATATGAATATAATAATGCATGTATCTATCCAGTTTAGAGATTTATAAAAGAACTGTTTTGTTAATTTCCTAAGAACTGTTTAGCATCACTAAATATCTAAATGCTACAAATTATAGCCAAATATTCTTATACAAAATTTCTTTTCCTTTTCTAGGCTTATTTATTTATCATTTTTCTAAAGAATTCTTTTTCTTTTGTAGAATGTCACTGCTTATTTTTGTCTTTTACTTATTTAAGTAATCAAGCTACATTTGTTTTGAAGTAGAGGTATTTCAAAAAGAATATGAGGACAAAACATATGCAATATTTCACTATATGGAAATTGATCTGTAAGAATTATCTCCCTTTCCTACATAATTCTCATTTTTTTAAATATCATTTTCTATAAGAAAAATATTGTATAATCTGTTATATATGTGTAGCATTTAGTTCTTTTACTCAGTTGTTATATATGTAGAAAGTTCTAATGAACTCTTTTCTGCTGGACTGGGCACCACTTGTTTCCAATGGAAATGATATTGTAACAAAATATTTTTATTTATTTGAAATATCTTCTGCTATGTGTCATCAACAATAACCTAATCCCCAAATCAAGTATCATTGACAACATTCAACTATCAACCATTCACTCTTGCCCTCAGCTAAACAGAAATGGCAGCAGATGACATCACTGTTATTGGAAGAGTAGTCTATCAAAAAATCTGCTTATTTTCTTAGGTTATGAGAATAAATAAAAACAAATTATTTATGCTTAATTTCAATATTCATGACTCAATTTAATATATTCTAAACAGCAGTTGCCAATGCTCTTTAGTTAACAGTATCAATATGTACTGTAGTTGATAAGCTATTGTAAATTGTGATTTATTTATTTATACCAGATGCCAAATGTGCAAGTATTTGTAATAATGATATTAAATATACACCTGTAACCATATTTACTTGATAAAACCATCTGGTTAATTCTGCTGAAGAAAGGAAGGACTATATGAATATAGAGAAATGAATACCAGATGGGAGAAAAAAGGAAATGAGCAAATAAGACAAGTTGCTTTTTAGAGATTTTAGAGTATTTTATTTCTTTTTAAAAACTGATCATTTCAAAGTGTGTTCAGGGTGTTCTTAGAGAGTTATACAAGGGTCCAGAGAGAGAGATGATTACGGCTTTACTTACAGAGACTTGTACATATACTTTCTACTAACCCGCATTCCTGGACTATTAATCTTCACTTCAAGTCTGTATTCTTACGTTTAATACACTTATTTTTCTATCTCAATTACTGGTGTTGTTTATTTATTTGTGCAGGATTCCATTCACAGAATCCGCAACAAAAAATAAAATAACATTAGCTTTAATTAGCATCATTTAGGTGTGTAGTTAACAGTTTTTGAAAGTATGAACAACTTTCTGTTAGATTTTTTGCAATGAGTATTTTCTACATATTGTGAACTGTTGTCCTCATCTTTGGATGTTTTTATATTCATAATATTTTAACCACTTTAATTTCTAGTTACTTTTAATTGGGTTTTGTGATGCCAGATTTGTAAGCAGAGAAAAAAAAATAAAAGCATTAAAGTCACCTTCTGGTAGTAAAATAAAATTCAACATAATATATTTTTAAAACCATTTTTTCTTAAGAACATTGAAAAAGCATATCAATAAACAATTGAATTAAAATTTAATTACATCATTCAATTGTATATGTGAAGGACTTAAGAAACAATAGTTTTAAAATCAATTATTTTGAATTGCTTTATTTTTGAAAAACTGGAGGTTACAGCTTACTTCTGTGATGTCCCTATTTCCTATCAGTTTTTAATTGGGTAGACTAAGCAGAAGTGATGTCTCATAGACCAATTACAACATACACCTGAAGAAGACTTGATAGTACAGCATTTGAAACAATGTGAATATAAAAAGAGTCAAGATAAAGAGAACAATTTGAAGAAACCAATATATAATCTTAAATCCTGGTTTATAGTGTAGCATTTTTTCTAGTGACCTTGTTTACTAAACTCTATTTGTGTATTTGAAAAGAGAGATGAAATATTTTGGTCTTCTCTATTCTCTAAGGCCCACAATAGGCATTAGTATATCTAATACATAAACACCTTAACAAGATGGAAGGAAGGACTAGAACAACATAAAAAGATTAACTCAAAATAAGAGTTAAGTATGAAAACATTTTATGTGTAAACCATGAGTATACATATATTAATCATACTAAACATGCAGTACATGTATAAGTAACAAATTGTCTTAATAATGTAAAAATTAAGCACATATATGGAGGAAAACAATATGTGGAGGGCAAAATAAGAAGGTCTTACTTGTAATGTCCCTAAAAGGTACATTTCCTCTTCCTTTTTAAAATGCATCAGACTTACATCCTTGAGGAAAGCTATAAACTGTCTCCAAATGGCTGTAATGTGGTTCTCAAGCTCCCCTTAAGACATAATGATATTATTTGTCAAAAGTCGATTTTCTATCATAAATCATATACTGGAGATTTATAATTTGTGAGATAGTAATTAATGTTTATTTTCAACCATTATTCATTTTTTACTAGTATTTATTTAATTTTAATTTCAGTTGCTTTTAATTGAAACTACTGAGATTATGATTCTACAGTTATTAGCAAGCAGCATTGATCATAAATAAATAAGTTTTTGGCAAGATCCAAACTCACATCTCTTTTACATCAGGAAATTTATCTTGTCATGATAGCTGCTCTTGTTGCCTGAGAGCCAACAGTACAGACAATCATATTTAAACACAGACTTATTCCTTAGTTTCCCCAAACACCTAGCACTGTCATATTTGACTTTTTGTTTACATACTCATTGTAATAATAGTAATATTATCATGATTTTTTTAATAAATAAAAGGAATATTGTCAACCATTATTAATTTTCTGCTAGTATTTCTTTCATCTTAATTTTAGTTGCTTTTCATTGAAAGATAATAGTAAAATATTAATGATGATTCATAATGCATTATCTAATAATAAAATTCAAAATAATACATACCTTGTTTGTAATAAGGAAATACTAATGAATAAAAATACAAATTCTACTTTATTCACAAAATGAATATTTTTTAACATAAATGATATCTTGTTGGTAGTAAGATTGGCTTATTTGTGATTTAGTTCTTCAGTGTGTTCAATTCCTTGAATCATAAAAATAGACAAAGCATTTTTTAAATGAATAATGAAAGTCAACATTGAATGTTATAAGTTCACAGTTATAAAACCCCTTTTGCAATGCAAAAATAAATCTTTTTGTGTACACTACTCCAAATCAAATAGTATTTTTAAATATCAGTTGATTAAAAAAAAAAAGAACTCAGTAAAAAAAAACTAAATCTGCTTATTGTTGTGAATGAATTAAGAATATTACATCTGTATATAAATATTTTAAATATATAAATATTTTAAATATATAAATATTTTAAATGTATAAATATTTTAAATATATAAATATTTTAAATATATAAATATTTTAAATGTATAAATATTTTAAATATATAAATATTTTAAATATATAAATATTTTAAATGTATAAATATTTTAAATGTATAAATATTTCAAGTGTAGAAATATTTTAAGTGTATAAATATTTAAATATATAAATATTTTAAATATATAAAAAACAATAGGTTAGCATCTTGGATTTTTTTCTTTCACTCAGCTGCTTTTCCTATAAAAAATAAATTATTTGTGCCAACCATCATCATATATTATTAAAATGCTGTTTTTCTTACTCTGAATTATATTGATACATTTTATTTTTCATTACAGTATGAACTAAGACTGCCTGTTGAAGTGAAAGGGGGATATGTTGGTAAGTATATAAGTAAAAATATGAGAAGTAAGTTTTAGAAACTGCTTAAAATACAGTTGTTTTCATAAGTATAAAAAGAAAACAAATTTTGTTATTATTTTATCCATATTAGTTTGATCAGATTTTCAAATTACCATTAAATGACTCTTTAAAAATTATTTGAATTCTGAGACTGTTTTCACAATCAATGTTTGAACAGGCTTGCCATCATCTTATTGATGTTTTTTTAATTTGTTGAATATTATCCAACCATTAAATTATGTAGCATGATGTTCAAATGAAGATGTAGCTTTTGATAAGACTTGAACTCAAATCTCATATCCTAGGAACTCCTGTTTCACTGGTAATGCCTTAACCAATTAAACTATCTAACTATAGGCTTCTCAGGATAAATGAAAGTTGAGTTCTTTAGATGTGGAATGTAAGTTTAAATTGCATAACCTATTTTTCTAGATTTGAGTGGGATCTCTACTGATCTCTACTGATCCAAATTCTTAAAACTCTTTAATTTTTTCTTTCTTCTACAACTGTATAAAAAATTCTTAGAAAGAATTTAAAATTCTTGTTTTGCTGAATAATTCAGGATATCCAGTACAGTGTTTCCTGAATATGTACTGCTTATCTTTAAATACTTTTATAAACAATTGTAATTATGTACACTATTTACATTATTCGGACTATTGTTCTCATCTTTGTTGCCATATTTATCACAACGTTTCTGCCATTGTACACTCTGTCCTTCTTCAGGTAGTTGGAATGTCAAACTGAGCCCTTTATTTCCCTCACTGGGGTAGACTGTTCTAGTTCCACATGCCATGTCTAATGGAAGTCGGTTATCAGTTATCTCCTGTTAATTCCCCTCTCCAAGTTCTCCACCACCTTAACCAGGTATTGAACTCACACTCACACTCTTTGGGTCCTGTCACTGGATCTAACTAATACCTTTATCCACTGTGCCATGTGTCCTTGAGGATACCTGAAGAAGGTTGGAGTGTACAATGACCGAAACGTTGTGATAAATATGGCAACAAAGATAAGGACAATAGTCCAAATAATGTAAATAGTGTACATAATTCCTCATCTCAGAAATATAGACAAAATTGTAATTATGTTCCTTAAATAGAGATGAAGAAATAAATTTTTTTAGATTCTGTTTATACTTTTCTACTGAAAAGTCAACAGGTATAATTTGAACAAAAAGAAGAGACAAAAAAATCAAAAAAAAATTTCCTTATAAACATATGAATCAGATTTTATTTTAGCCAAAAATTTTATTTGCTTTACATCTTGTTTCATGTTTTCACATCAATTTATATTGTCATATCATAAGTCCCATAACCCATTAGGGTTTTAGGAGCACCATATATAGTGCAGACAGGTGTTTGTCTAGGGCAATATAGCCAGATGGAGCTCATTGTTCTTCAGGATAATTTTGAATTCAGTTTTCCTTCTAGACTGGTTGCTATTTCAAGGCAAGAGAGCCCAGTCTGCCTTGTTATTTAATCCATATTTTGAGGAATGTGAATTTATACCTTTTCCAAGGGCATTAGTGTGAAGTGAACAACACACAATCGGCCAGAATTTGAACTTGCTCTACAGATTTCACTTTCTGTTCCATTAATGTTATCCACACTACCATTTGATATAAATAACAGCAATTAAACTATCCTTAAATTTCATTGTTCAAGGGACAATGACCTACAGTATTAAAGCATTGATTGGTGAATTTGGTAATCTAGTAATAGTGAGTTCATTCCCTGGGCCAGGTAGTATGGATATACTCAAACAGTGGAAACAGGACTAGCAGTAACTGGGCAGTAATAAAAGAACAATTAATCCAGTTAAGATATCCTTAGACATGGACAGTAGAATGAGAGCATTCAAGTTCCCTAGATTGAATAAAGGGTTTCAGTTTAAAATTCCTTGGCTGAGTAGACACCTGAAGAAAGTTGGAGGGTGTAACAGCCAAAATGTTATGATACTGACGACAAAGATGAGAACAAGATTTAGATGTAAATAATAATGATAACTCATCATCAAAATTCAGACAGAAACCTTACATTTCAGTTCTTTTTTTTTCCTGCATTATAAAATTTGATTTTTTCTTTGAGGTTTTAGTGAGATAATAGGTCAATATAAAATGCTTTAATTTCCATCTAGCAATAATAGGAAGCAGAGTATCTCATTATGGAGCAAATGGTTAGCAACAGGGTTGCCAGATTGATCTATAAGTAGTGAGTTGTGTTACATTTGAAAGTATCCAACAATACTAAATTTTGAATTGACTTTTCTTTTCATTAGCTCGACTCATTCTAAAATGTAACCTCAAAAGTTAAAAGTAGTGAAATTCAAAATTTAATAGCATTAGTCTTTCAAAAGTTGCCTAATATGGTAATCCTTATGAGCAAGTTAGTTTTCAAAATTTATCATCTCAGAAGTAAGTTCAATCCTCATTGGAGGCATCAGACCTGTAGCTTTGTGTTGTACACAGCTAAGCTTAGTAAATCCTGTGATGTCTGTTGGGTTACCACCTCCTAATTTTTGAAGCTGCTCCCAGGGGACACTCTCAGGACTATAAATACTCTGCGATATTTTTTTCGTTCTCTTCTTACCTTATCAACATATAACCTCTCACAGAGAATGTGTTTCCTTTGAGAAACGCATGAACGATATACACCCACACACATGTAAATACACACATTTACTTACTACACATACTTTGGCCCAAAAAGGTTTTCACATTCTTTTGTTACATACATCATTGTTTTTGCACTTATGTACCTTTGTTGTTAATACATTATCATTGGTTTGTATATATATATTGGTTCTTCTCCCTTCTTACATTTCTTTATGGGGACTCACATCCTGACTCCACCATTTTGTTATGGGTATGTCTAGAGACAGTGTGTTGTTCCCAAATTCAAACACCAACATTACTAACAAGTCAGGAACTGCATGTCTTGTACAATAAAGATCACTTGCTTATAGGAGGAAGAATATCAAGATTTAAAAAATATACAAATAAAAAATATTCTTAAATAATAGAGAAAGCAAAGGAGGACATCAAAAAATTGTTTTTCAGGGAAATGCTATATTTTCTTGTGCATAATACTAGAAATTATTATACACAAGTATAGGTTTTCAGAAATTTTTATTCAGCTTAAAAAAACTTAATTGAGACAACAAGATTACAAAGACACTCAATATATAATGAAACACAAAGTAGTTATGTATTGATAACAATAGTTTACAAAAGGTATTTGATATATCAGCAATATTTGTTCTTTATGTGACGCCATTGGTTACTGGTAAATAATAATAAGAATTTTTGGATAGAAGGAACAATATACCAATAGTCTATTGTGGAAAAGATTGAAGATTTTATTTCTCAAAAGGCCAATTACCAGAGAAATTTTAAACGAATATTAAAAGCAAAATGAGAATGTTGTATTATACACCAGTATGTTTTTCAGAAATTTTTACTCAGCTTAAAAAAAAACCTCTTAATTGAAACAGAAAGATTACAAATAAACTCAGTTGTCACAATAAATCACAAAGTAGTCAGGTGTTGATAACAACTGTTTACATAAAGTATTTGATATTTCGGTAACATTTGTTCTTTGGAAATCAGCGTAATTGAAGTTTAGCTCACAAAATAAAGTTTGTTCATATTTTGATTTTCTTATTTATATAAAGTTTTCTCTCTTCATTCTTAATGAAAGACAATATCTTTTTATTTTCATAGTTTATTAATATATAGAAATATAATAAAGCCATATCAAACAAAAAAGTATGATAGATTAATTAACACCTTAAAATGTATCACCAGGTATGTCTAGTCAGCACTTTTCCCTAAAAATTTGAAAATAAGTTTTAAAATAGAAATTATAAGAAAAAACATGCAATGGATAAATATTTGGTTCATTTCTATTCTTTAATATCAGGAAAAATTAAATATTTTAGTGAAATATATGTACGGTATTGAGATTTTAATAAATAATATGGTACAACTTTTCAAAAAAATGTTTACATCAGAATGGCTGTACTACAGGGATACTTTATACTTAAGAATGTAAGTTATTCCCTGTTTTTAGCTTCCAAAACACAGGTTTGTATTATATTCTGGTTGTATTTTACACAAGAAAATATGGTAAGAAGAAATTGGACAGATAGTTCAATATGAGTAGCAATAAAAGAAGGAAAACTTTGTCTGTTGCATTCCCTTTCTTATAAATGCTCTTAGAAAAATGTATGAATTATTCTCTTTTCACCAGCTGTAAATTAAATAGCTGGGTAAAATGGGATCTCTAACCTTGAGTGGTAGCCAATTTAGAAGTACAACTCTATATTCCAAACTGTAAAAAAGGCAACAGGAAACCACTCTACTAATCATTTCCAAGAAGTCATGACATTTCACATATATTAATGTTTAGATAGCCATGATTGCTTATGTCCCTTCAAGACATGACATTAAATAAAAATAGATAATAAAAATAAATAAAACCAGGTGCAGTCTATCTGATTATTTGTAGATAGTTTTGTGGAATAGCTTAGTTAGCTATGGTTTAATTAGTAAGACTTGTATCACTAAAACCATTACTATCTTACAAAAAATAAAAATAAAATTGGGTACAAAATATTTAGATTTCAGTATTAAATTACCCATAGAAGTGTTGATATGCTGCTAAACAAAAACAATCAAACCAAAACTAAGTCCTATTTTCCCTGTATTTAGTCCTGTTGCCAGATATTTACTCAAAAGGACTTGTTGGCATACCACAATTATTAACAAAGAAAAGTAGTTAAGTGGACACTTAGATAAACAACTCTCTCATGACTACTTTCTTTGCCTCTTAGCACCTTTGACAGTACCCAGTTAGGTAAATGCTATTAGAAAAAAATATTTTGTGTCTTAGTTTCTTATGGGAACAGGTAAATAGAAACAAATATTCAGATGATTAGGCTTACTGCTAAGCTGAAGAAAATTCCTACCTAAAAGTTTCTTTTATACCACAGGTGGGTGCTGAAAAATGATCTGCCTGGTCAGGAGGTTTTTTCTCTCTAAATTCAGATGTTTGTTCAGATTGTGGTAAGTGGGTTGGTCTGAGAACTTTTCAGTACCTGCTCATACTAGGTCTTAAGGGAGGATCTATAAAAATTTGATCTACAATCTTATTTTCACAGCAGCCATTCTTAGAAGGGACCATATGGCTTTATTGGAGGCCCAAGAAGAGTAAGGGGTAAAATGCAAAAAGCAACTTGAAACTGTCATTGTCTAATTTAGATTCTGATATGAAACTTGCAGAAAAATCCTAATATCAAAGATTGCATTTGGCCTGAGAGACATATGAGTTCATAAAGTTTTTTTTAAAGATTTGTCCTAGCCTACTAGAATTTTTAAGTTTTCTTGGTGTTCAATAATAAATGAATTTCTATTATATTGTGTTTTTGTTTGACAGGAATGGACTATTAGGAATGATATTTGAGCTTTCTTTTTATCTGATAGTCATGAAACTAATTATTCTAGGTGATACTTTGATGTTAGGTTGGAAATGAATAGATTCCATCCCCACATCTTTTCCATAACCTCTTCTTGCTTACTGACTACTCAACTATCTCTATTATTGCACCTCTGATTTTGAGTAAACTTTGGCTTCTACATATTGATAATTTTATCCTGCATTTGCAAAAAAAAATAACAAGTGTACTTCTTTTTAACTGGGAGTTCACTCAGTACAAGGCCCAAGGAACACTCAAAGTAAAGGGTTACTGAGTGAGATTGTAAGGGAGGGAAAAGTTGGAGAGTATTATGAAGATGAGTAGGATACATATCAGTTGACCTTGGATTTAAAGAGACTAAGATTGTTGTTGTCAGGGAAGCATTCTCTTGGGAGTTTGTTATAGAAAGTAACAGTTCTGGGGAAGAAACTAAGTTGAACTTGCTTTTTCTCAAAGGAACATGAAGGAAATGGGGATGGTTTGGTTCCCCCAACCCTAAAGTGGGTCCAAGCTGTGAAGGTCCAAGTTGGTGAGACTAAGGAATGTAACTCGTCTGAACATCTGCAATAGCAATAGAGTAATGAGAAGCTAACAATGTTTCATTTGTGGGACAAGAACTGCAGGGTGGAGAATAACTCATTAATAATTCATCAGCCACAAGTACTTTTGAACTGTCTGCTCTGTCTACAATAACCAGAAGTGTTTTAAACCATATCGTTCTGGTGTCAGTTTAAACTAATGCCTTCTTTTTTCCCTATATTATGACCATTTTCCTTAAAGTTTCTGTTTTTTTTATTTTGGATAAAACTTGGAAATTTTCCAACCTATTTCAATAAAAATTATAGCTTATAATTATAGTTTCAATATCTTGTAAAAAAAAGACATTTAAATTGGAAGATTGACATTGCATTTAAATTTTCAATGTTGACTGGGAAGCAAGAAATTGGAAGAGAGTTCCACAAACAAGAAGTACAATTGAAGAAACTATTAGCACAGATATTATGGTTAAATGTAGCTAATTCAACTGTAAAATGATGAGACCTTGCTGCAAATCTAGTACTACACTTAAATTCATAAAATCTAGGTACCATAGAGAAAGCTCATCAGAACAATTACCAGAAAGTATTTACTGTATATACTCACAGATAGGTTGCACTTTTCTTACTAAAAAATTCACAAAATATTAAGGCTACGGCCTATCCACTTGGCATAAATGTAAAACAACACTACCTTGTCATCATGATTTCTGAGGAAGAAGATTAGATCTGATAGTCATAAACAAAGATAAGAGATCCTGCAAAATATCATCTGCTGACAGTTACGTCAGCAAATGATATAGTGAAAATTAAAGAATATGAAAAATTTTTACAGAAACCAGAACCTTGTCTAGGATTAAAGAAAGCTGCAGAATATCATGGTTAAAATCATGCTAAGTATACCTGGAACTATGCCTCAAACACAAGAATAATGAGATGAATTAAAAATCCAAAGAAAACACAATGATACTGAGGAAAGTCCTAGTACATGCAATCACTTAATCTCTGTCAGTAACAACCAGACATTTAGTGTGAACAGGCAAAGACATAAAAAGAAAACTGATGATAATCATAGCAGCAACAGAGAAGACCAAAATCCTTTATGTTTCGGTAGTAAAACACAAAATTTCTGAAACTCAAATTTTAAGAACTTGTCCAGCCATGGTTATCTGTAATTCAAAATTATTTAATATAATAAATCTAAATCTTGTATCGTTTTAGTCCATTTAAAATTCTAATAACTGCAGATAGTGTAATGGGTATCTGTACAGAAAGTGGAATTGGTGAGCCAAGTTCCAATTCTAGGCTCATCTGTTGCATTCATTTACATGCTAATACTCTTGGGAAAGGTATGATTCTGTCTTTTTTCCTTCAGCTATGGGTTAAATAGTAGGCTAGATCTGATGCTTTAGTTTTGATTAGCAATCAGTCTAAAAGAATGAAAATTCTGAATTTCAAATCATGGAGAAATCAACAGGGAAACCACTCCACTATATCTTTCCCAAGGTAATAGGGCAAAGCAATCTGTGGAGAGTCATGACTGCCTATGTCCTGAAGAGACATGGCATTTAAAAAAAAGAGGTTATTTTTTACTTTTATTACATCCAACAGTTTAATGACTGAAGAAATAATCTACTAAAATGTAATTAAAAGTAACAAATCAAATTAGTTCAAAAATTTATAGTAGCCATTTATTACATTTTGAATTTGAAATATTTATATCAAATGTTTACATTCTAAGTATTTTTTTAAAATCTTTTCAGGAAAAATCAAGCTGAATATTCCTTGGACAAAATTGTTTTCTTCCAGTTGGGTGGTGACCATAGAAGATTTATATGTACTGGCAGGACCAGTTATTGACAGACCTTATGATCCTATTAAGGAGAAATTACATGAAAATGCAGTCAAACAAAAAATCTTGGAAGCATTTGAACGATCCACCATGAAGAAAGTTGGTATGTCAACATTTTAACTTCTTTTCGTGTACGCATTTCACTGTTATAACTATCACCATATTTGATGGCATATTAGCATATCTACTTGATTAGCATTTATTATCATTCTGTTATAGAGTTAATCTTGTTATAATATTGGTAGTCCACCTGATACCTTAATTTTGCATATAAAACCCAGTGTGACATTGTCATGACATTATATGTGATTAAATATTTAGCTCAAAGTGTGTTTGGCAACTATGGTCATTGTTCCATATTAGGCAGAGTTGGTTGTCTCACTATGTTACTCCCCATGGTTGTTTTCAGGACAACATACCAAAGTCTCTGTATATTACTGAAAATGAAATCAGCTGTCTTTTGGATTTTTTTAGTATTAAATAGCACAATGGTCTGTATTGGCTACTTTTGCCCCCAGATAAGGAATTTTGCTGATAAATTGTCACTGATGGAGAATGGTAAGTGAGTGAGAGACACTTTCCAATCCTAGCTCTTTCAGACCTGCATATTCACTACCAAGTGAAAGGTCTCACTGAAAAGTAAGGAGGAAGTAACCCCTTTTTTCTTTTTTTTTCCTATCGGGAAATCTTAGCTTCTCACTATTTGATGATTTGTTAATTCATGGGCCAATGAAAAGGCATCCAAGCCCACCAAATCCTCTTTCTTATTTTGTAGGACATATGACTGTCAACTGACCCTGTCAAATATCTTATATTTCAGAAATATGTTGTTATATTTCTAACAACCTGCATGGCTATTTATTAGTTAGCAGTTTTTTTATTTTATTTTCCTAATCTTTAACTGTACATTATTCTTCTTTATTTCACATAAGCACTGTTTCAACAGGATATATTTTAGCCATACTTTTTGTAAAAAAAGGTAGAGGGTCTTATATATCATGAAATACAGTAATAATTATAACAGTAAAATCCATTATATTTTAGCTATTGTTATGAATTTCAACTAAACTTTAGTATTCTCATTATTGTACCATTAATAATTATTCATTATATTATTTTCTTAGTTGGTGCTGTAGAACAAGCCCCTGGATTCTTGGAAACACTTACCCCATATGTTGTTAATAACATTCAGGTAAGTTGTTTTTTTTTTATTCAAACTTCATCATTTTCTTTAATCTGAAAGATTACAAGTAAAAACTGAATATTCATATTAAATGTTTTAATTATTATAAATTACTGGATTAAGTTAGATTGATGTTGTAGTAATAGTGATTTTCCAAACATAGCTTGGATGTGGCACAAGGCCGAAAGTATGGGGCACCCAGTGAGGATCGAACCATTACACCACCTCGAGGTGCCCTGATGTTGTAGTGATATATAAGATATTAAATTGTTTTTAGGATAGCAAGTAAATAGCACAGAAGAAAATATGTTATCTTTAATAATTAATTATTCTTCTCTGTGTGTGTGTGTGTATATATATATATATATATATATATATATATATATATTAACACATTGCTCTTCAACCGAATTGAATTGAGCTCTCTGGGCCACTGACGTATTTCAAATAGAAAACAGTAAAATTTCCCTAGGGGTAGAATCTCTAACTGATACCAAATTGGTCGAGTTTCGATCCTGGCTTGAAGCAATCGAACATCTAGCCACACTGAAGAGCTGTGATACAGTGAAACGGTCTATGTATACATGACTATATATATATATATATATATATATATATATATATATATATATATATATATATACGTCATCCACAGACAGACTGCTTTGCTGTTTCACAGCTCATAAAACCATGGACTATGTCTGCAGAATGTGAGACAAACATCTGATGACAAATAAAATGCATGATGCATAAAATGCCTTCTCATTCTAAAATATATTCAAGATATATTGGTAGCTCTTGTCCAACCAAGACTGAGATTGTGAGAAATATAATTAGATGTCAAGTTATTTTGAAAGCAGTTTCTTTTCTCCAGTTGTTATAGCTGGCCTTGATTTAGTATATTTTATATAAGTTTTTGTCGAAAAATTATTTTATGCAAATTAATTGGATGGTTGTGATGCAGTGACTCAAATACAAGAAATAGCTTTTTTTTAATCAGTTATGAAATTGCCAATGTTGCTTGTCACTATTTTAACCACTCAGCCATTCATTCAAGCACAAGATTTTCTTCTAAAAGCAATTTAATATTTTTTCCTTAAGGAAATTGAATCAGTTATAACATTTAGAAGGCAAATTCTAGAGAATATACTTCTTAGAAAAAACATTTTAATGTATAACAGTGGTGAACTGAATTTTTAAACTAAGATGAAATCTTTGCTCTTTCTGTAAGAACATCTGCATATTCAACTGTTATTTATCTGTGTTTTTTTTTTGAATTGATCTTTACATTTTAGACATTCCATGTTTGATAGATTTAAAGTTTAATCTTTCTACTGCAATGCATTTCTTTTATTTTTATATTTTAAAATACATAAATTTTTAAATATTTTAATATTTCTGGTAACAAGGGTACTTGAGAGAATATTTCCAGTTTGCGGTTCCCCATTATAGACATTAGTATATCCATGATATACTAACACCTTAATAAAATGGACAGAAGGACCACAATGGCTGGAAGGAGTGAATGACATAATTGCATTTTTCCCAAAGAGATTTTATATATCTCGATGTCATACAAGATATTATATAATAAATATGTATCTACCTGTCACTATTTGTCCCACACAGAGAAATTATAACACATATGAATACTGTTAAATAATAGTTTAGCAGACTATTATTTTTAGGGGGAATTGTATCTCAGCTGTGACTTTCAGAGGTTGTCCTTTAAGGTCAGATGCAAGCCAAAATAAGGTAGTCGATTTTGGTTGTGAACTGGTGTGGGAATGATAGATTGAAAAAGGTTTTTCAGGGATTTGGTTGTTACACATCAAGCAATGTAGATGTGTTCACTTTCGTGTCTGGAATGGTTCCCCAGTGTGTGTGTGTGGTGGGGGACCTCACTGGATAGTTAGATAATATGTACATGTCAACATGTGAACATTAATAAAATAGTTGAGTTAAAATTGATGTCTTTTTGTTGCTGGAACCAAAACATTTAGTGACTCCTGGCTGGGAGAATATGCAAGAGAAGAATGTAACTTTATTATCAAATACAATAAGTCGTATGAACAGGCAAATATCAAGAGGATTGTACTTGTAACATTTACTGAAGGTAAAACAGCCTGGCATCTTGTCATTGCAGGGACTATATGGTTTCCTCTGTTCACTCTCACTGTGGGATTATGACATCTGTCTTCCTAAAAGTCTATCTCACAATTGGGGCCTGTCACTCTTCAAACTCATGTTACTCATTAGCTCTCATGCGACCTTTGTGAATTTATCTTATTCAAGGGTATATAATTGCCTTTTACATCCCTACACTGGTATCTCTCATTATTGAAACTAAAAGAAATAATTCCGGACATTTCAGAAAAATGTTGTCTACACACACACACACACACATCTGTATAATCAATAATGAAATATGTATTATTCCAGGAGTTGTTTGATGAACTGGTCTTATTTGTTATTTTTGCTATTATCACATTTCAACTGATTCAGTCTGTAGCTTTCTATGGAAAGAGAAAAGAAGGAGGTCTCATTTGTAAGGATAATGTCCACTAGTATTGTAAAAGAAAAATGGTGTTCAAACAGAAGAAAATATGATAACAAATATGCTGAACGAATCAACCCATGATTCCAGATAGCACTCAGTAATGTATGTGACAGCTTATTATTACATATGTTATATCCAGGGTTGCTCTCCAATCCTTTTCTTTACTAAAAAAATTCACATATGCCTGACCTATATATTTACTCATAAGACTGATGTATCAGCATCTTTCAGGTTTTTTTTTATCCTTTATGCTTCCACTTGGACCTTATACTCTCTCTCTCTCTTCATATAGAAGAAAGCTGTAGAATGAATCAACCAAAATATTGTGGTAATAATAAAAGTAACAAAAACAAATGAGTAGTCTGAACAACTCTTGAAATAATATCTCAAAACTACAGAAGGTACAATTAATTCTATATATTTATAACAAATGTAATAAATTTGTTTGTTTTTTAGGTATCAATCTCCAGTATACATTTCCGTTATGAAGACACAGTCACTAATGCTGACCATCCTTTTGCTTGTGGCTTCATGCTTAAAAACCTGTCTGCAGACAGTACCGATTCGCGTTGGCGTCCCAGCATACTGGACAGCACTGAAACACTATTGCATAAGGCAAGTTCAAACCATTATTATGGTTGTTGGGATTATTTTTATTATTATTATTATTATTATTATTTGTTGATTTTTGTTCTAGGTGTTATAAAATAAAATAAGACATATCTCAGCTGATTTGCAGGCAAATAAACTACCATACTCAAGAGTGAGAGCCGGATGTGAATGGGACAAGGCCCCGTCACAAAATGACCATTATCGTCGTCTACGCATAAGCCCGACGCACGAGTCCCGATCGAAAAATAAAATAATATTTTAAAGTGTTTCTATTTTTCGACCAATAAAAATGCTTCCCTCCTAATTATACCCGCGTCATTTTTTGAGCCTGTTAAGCCATAAAAAACGCCATAAAAGGGGTCACATGGTTTTGTCTTTCATTCAGACCTGAAGAAGCCAAACCCAACACATATCGTGTCTACTCTTAATTGGCAATATTAGATTAATTTCTAAGCAAACAGATTATTTTTGTCCATTAGATTTTATTTCTTATCCTTCTGGTATCAGTTTAATCTGATGTTTTCTTTTTTCTATATATCTAAACTATAATTATAAACTATAACTTTGAAAATTTAACTAGAATACATTGGAAAATTTTCAAGTTTCCATCTGAAATTAAGAAAATATAAACTTTAAACAAAATGGTTACAATATATAAAAAAAGTGTCTGTTTAAACTGATGCTTGGAGTTATGTCAATAATTTCTGTCATTAGAATAAATTTGTTAGTCTGCATCTGAAATTATCTAAATGTAGAGCATAAACTCTATTGCAATCATCTTAATCATGTAACTCTTGAATTATTTTACAAAAATCACAAATGATGTCAGATTTAAATGAAATTTAAAAATTTGCATTTGTTCAATTTTATGTTTTTTGTAATTTTGTGACTTTTTCAAATCATATTTATGCTGATTATCCTATCTCTAATTCAGCCATTCTCATACAGAAATGTAATAATCGTGTTATAGCAGAATTACTATATTTGACATGTTTTTGCTTTTAAGTATTTTAAAGCATTAAATATATTATCATTACCAATATTGTATGCTGTTATGGTCAATTACCACAGCACAAAGTTTAAAAAGAAAAGATAAAAAAAAACAACAACTTGTTTAAAAGACGCCCAGGTTTACCAATCCACAGTGGAAGGATTCAGTGCAAGGGTCAAATACACGATTTCGGAACAATAACAAACAGTAACCAATGACAAACGCCAATATATACAAATTAAGATTTAATTTCAACTAGATAATACATAAAAAAACATTTAAATATAAGACTGCATGGAAAGACGTGCTATACATTTCTGTGTGGAAAGATGCATGTATTATTTTATGAGGGCAAATGTTGAAACAAAAACTTCAGTATTTTTTTCTTCTGAAATAAGGTTTTTTCTTTTCCCTTCTCTCTCTTTCTCTTTATGGGCATGTGGCCGAGTGGTTAGAACATTCACATTCTGACCATGAGATCCGGGTTCGAATCTCACTATGGTCAGGAAGGAGACTTCCTGATGTTATTGGACTGGAGGGGTTGATCCCAGTGTGCAGCACCTTTGGAAAGTGCCTGAAAACCGTACCACAGGTTGACCAAACTCTTGGGAGTGAAATTGGGTAAACAGAACCCTTGGGTGCTGTTGATAGTTGTGCTAGCACAAAGTCACAAGTCATCATGACCGAGGGATTGAGCGTGCTGGCCTTGTTCAAATTGTTGATCATGCTAGGTAACACACTCTTTCCCAGAAACTGTAACTAAGGCCTGCTTAGCATAGTTGCAGTATAAACCACAGGTGGGCTCTGTGGGTGTTGAGCAAACACAAATGTGCTTGAGCAAGCGTCTGCAATATGGATTGGCTAGCCCCCCCTAGTAGATGAGTATCCTTGAATATGAGTGGCCACCTATATACATTCTTTCTCTTATGATTCACTTTGTCCCTTTTAATTTCAAATCAGTTCATTTGCTCAAGTAGTGGTGTCCTTTGATCTATTCTTCTTACTTGAACATTGCATTCATCATCCGGACATTTAGTTTAAGCACTGCAGAAATCATACATTTGGTTATGTAGATTCGATGCTGTGTAAGTTATAAGTTTAGCTGTGCAAAATTCATGTTTCAGATCCTTTGACCAATTAAGTATATCACATATGTGTTTCTTAGGTGACGGTCATGTTTCACCATTCACATATGCCCTTAATGTAAGCTGCTTTGTGTTAAGTTAAATTGGAGTTTGTATCTTGTTGTGCAATCTCTCTTGCTTGACCATAACAAGTGAAAGAGGAATTGTCCATGCAAAACTAGTCTCCATTTAATTCTGTGTTGGAATTTTATGCGAGTTGAAGTTGTCATTCCTTCTCTTCAATTTGGAAAGTCAATTCACATGAGAATTTAATATAACACTCTGTTTCCTTTGAGATTCTTCACCCAACTGAGTTCTGTCGATCTTTCCCACTTGATTGTTCATATCTGGTCAAGTGATTTGTCATGTGTATGAGAATCTATTTTTAGCTTTGGCTTCCATCTGTTGCTGTGGTTGTTAGTCTGACTTAATTGTCTTTGTGTTCAGTGACTGCTATTACATACCAAAAGAGAGAGGGGAAGACTTCACATGTCATATTATTAGAGGGATGGGAAAGAGAGAGATGGGTTGCTAAGTGTAAGATTTTGTGGGGGGTATGGGTGGTGATTTGCCATTATAATTTATATGCTATGTCCCTTCAGGAATTGGGCAATCATTGCTGCTCAATATTTCCTGTCCCTTTTTGCTTTAAGCAACATTTGACTCTTTACAATCCCACTTTGTTCCTATTCTGCTATCCATTCACACAAACTCATGGACAATCATGATTCTTCAGTTTCTTGTCCCTTGTAGCTATAAGTAACATTTGACTTTTTACAATCTGTTCTTGTTCCTATTCTGCCATCATTTCACACAAACTTGTTAGGTAAGTTGTTCGCTGTTTCCCTCTACCCATTGTTCACTGAATGTATCCTGTGAGTATTAAATTTTCCAAGCTGTTCATTCACATGTGTCTCATAAATTTCACCTGTCTCTTTTATCCACAATTTCAAGCATCTACAATGGTGGAGGTGGGTGGAATCTTGGAACATACCCTGTTTTGAATAAAAGCAACTATTTTATAACTATCCTGGTTTCCCTCTTTTTCATCATATCTTATTTATTATTTAGTATTTGTCTTTCATTTATGTTTTATTTTTAATATTCATTTCCTTTATTACAGCTTGTGCAAATGAAAAATCTTTCATTCTACTGGAATCCTTATTTACCTGAAAACCACCTTGTACGTTCGCGCCTCAATACAGATGGATGGAGAGTAAGTATCCACCGAAATTTTTATTAGCTACCTAACCATCAAACATTTTGAATAAACAATCTTTCAAAACATGATCTCAGCAAAGGGGAATGGAAACTATTTCTTTGAAGATAAATGAGTGAAAGACAGTTCTGTTTTTGTTTATAGAGATTAATATTTTTATGTATAGTAGAAATTGAAAAAATATCTGATGAAATAATAATAAGAGTAGCCATGAATGGATCCTGATAGATATCACAGTACTTTGGGATAAGAATATTGTGAAAATGGGGCAGGAGAAGATACAGTGGTGCATTTGGGACTATTTCCAGGAATCTTTCTGTTACTCAAAACACCTTGGGGATACATGACCTCATTGGAAGTGTGCAGGTGGCAGAACTGCTTGGAACAACTCATGTGCTGAAGAAAGTATTGTGTCTCTAAGTTGCAGGTAGGTGCTGAGATATGACCATTGATACCCAACCAAAATATCTAAGAGTCAGAGAGGATATCAAATAATAATAATAATAATGATATAGATTGCAAAGTTCTGAAAATATGATGTTCATAAGAGCAGCCAAAAATATCAGATGGAAGAAGAATGGAAGAAATCGATTACAGTCTTGTGTTGGCTTTTTTTTTTGTTTTGTTTTGTTTTTTTAAGTAATCCCCTAAACCATAGAATTGTAGGGTTGTTGAAGCAGCAGCAATAACAATGCGTGTCTCTGTGTTAAGATTCAATCCCTTTCCAGTCCTACTGGTTGTATTCCCTATACTAAAGGATCTAGTTTGCTCTGCTATTTCTCTCATAGCTAGGGAAGGAGAGATGGTTGAATGTCTTCCATTGGTTCAAAGAGAGCAAGCAGCATTGACTGGAATTTGATCTCAGATCACTGAGTTCATTTTCTAGTCAAATAACCATTTCTCCAACTGTAGCTCCATTCTTTAAATGCTAAAGAGGAATTATGGAAATGAAACGCAGAGTGAAAAAAATTATTTTATTTCTGTCAAATCATATTTTTTGAATTTTTAAAAAAAATGTATTCTGAAATGAAATTAATATATTTACTGTTTCATTGCTATATTATTTTTTTTTAATTTTGACATTATTATATAACTCAGTATTAATAACTATTTTCACTTTTTCCCTTCCAGAATCTCTTGAAATCTTCACTAGACACACACAATATTTTTGGGGAAGATTTTGATTTCAGTAAGTATGAAATTATATTTCTTTTTCATTTCTTTTTACAATTTTATTGGAAACATCAATGTTGTATGAAGATCTTAGGAAACATTTTTTTTTTATAAAGAGACAGAACTACATTAATAAATATTAAAATTATTAACTTAATATATATTATGTGTAAAAAAAACACTTTTTTTCTCTTCATTTTCATTTAGTTTACATCCATTTTGAAATGGAATTTCTCTGCATGAGTTTAAGAATTTTTTGTTTTATCATTTGTGATTTTTGTAAAAATATTTCATATTGAGAAAATTTTGTATCATTTAGAATTTAAATCTGTCATTTATTTGTTCTGTTTTTGATTTTGTTTTTATTAGTCATTAAACCAATTTCTGCCCATGCCAAAGTGATACTAAATAAGAATGGAGGTTTCAAAGTCCCAAAGATTTTCTCTGACTTGTCACTAGATGACATTGATATCAGGCTTTCAAGACAACAGGTGAGTACCTCTGAGTCTATGCATTACTTATGTATAACATAATGCAATCATATCATATATTGTACATACTTATTGTAGTAATCCATCTTCACCTAAAAGAAATTTACCAAAATTCACTGAAAGTATATGCTTTTTTACTGAGAGGAAATTATTGATTTTTTTGTATGAAGATGACACCTTCATTCTTATAGTTAAATATCAGTAGTAAATTTTATAAATTTAGCATGAATAAGAAACATTATCTTGTAAAACATTGTAAACTCATTACAACTTGCAATATCTTCACATTTTTAATCTATTACAATTGTCACATCTGGTTGACATTAAAAAATTTTATTGACAAGTTTATTTTTGTTAAAGAAAATACATCAACAAAAATAATGTTACAGTGCAAAAAATATCTGCATGCTCATGTTGAAGGTGAGAAGAGTTTTGAAGTCACTGAAGGGCATTGTCTTGAAAAGAACAGTTCTGCAGTCACTGAAGAGCACTCTCCTGAGAAGGACAGTTTTTAGTTGCTGAAAAGGACAGTTTAATGTAAATTGTTGCTGCTGGTGAAGATGGCTGAAGCTGTGGCCCATGACAAACTGGAGATGATGATGGCTGGCTGGCTGGCTAGCTAGTTGGAATGTTGCTGACGGCTGGAGCCATGATCCAGCTTTTGGCTGCTGGAACAGACACTATACTCTTATCATCATCATTTATTGCATAAAGAATACAATTGTGACACAAGGAAAAAGGGGACAAGTTGGTCGTCACCGACTATCTAAAACCTAGCTAATCTGATTTGTGATCCATTCATTTAGTACAATTTACTCAAACACCACAAAAATTCATTCATCTTCATTCATCCAACATACACCCCAATACCACATACTCAAAGAGGCTGGTCCTGTTGCTTTGAGGTCTCTATATCCCGAATCAGCCTTACAATCATGCTGATTAAGCTTTTTTTTCTGATTGTTTTTAAAAAATGTGAGAGTGTTGACTGGATAGCACACAACCAGGTAAAAAAAATTAGCATTAATGTCAATACATGCATAATAAGAGAATTAGCATTAATATCAATACATGCATAATAAGAGAATTAGCATTAATATCAATACATGCATAATAAGAGAATTAGCATTAATGTCAATACATGCATAATAAGAGAATTTTGTAAAGATATCTTAGTGATGGTGAAGAAGTTGTTTTGGATTAGTAAATCAAACTGTCATTCATTTTTCAAAGAGAATAAAAGTTATCTTGTTGCTGATTTGAATCAACCCACAACAAAGAAAAAGGCTAGAAAGTTTTTTAAATATAAAAATATAAAATATTTTTATTTTCACAACTAAATTTTTCTTGTTTTAAAGTTCCTTGTTTGTAGTTGTTTGTTAAGATGAAAAGAAATGTAATTTCTTCACGTGTATGTGTGAGAAAAAGGAGGCAAGGAAGAAAGTGAGGAGGAATGTTTAAGTGTCACATAGCTTGGTGAGGAAGATGGATGAATGAGTAAGGAAAGCCATCTATATCTGTGTAATAAACTGCTGTCATATGTTTTTGTCATTTGATGATTGACTGTCTTGGTATTTATTTCTACATTTGTCCCACAATCTAATCAAACTTCTCTCCTCACTGTTAATGAATCTTGCACTTGTAAGTGTATAATCCTTAAAACTATAAATGTAGTAATATTAACAGAGTATTTGTATTGTTATTAATCTGTAATCTGTCTTGATCTTGCCTTTACAAAAAGTTAATTTGTGCATCAATTCTTTTAATTTATTAATAATATTTGTGCTCTCTAAAATCAGGCTACACTTATCAAATTGTAGTTAATATAATAAGCAAGGATATTGCAAGTCTATTATGTGAAATCATTGTATTCTTGAGTTTCTTTTATATTTGATACAATTTTGTCTTAAATTCTGTCTTTCTTTTTCTAGTTACTCAATATCTTGAGTTTGGTTGACTCATTTAAAATGATGAAGGTGAACAAAAAGTACCGAAAGTACCATCCAAATGTTCCCCTCAAAGTCAGTCCCCGCTCTTGGTGGATATATGCCTACGAGTCTGTCATTGAAGAACGTATTCGCCCTTTCTCTTGGGAGAGGATTCAAGAACACAGGTAAATTTATATAATATATATATATAAAATTAACATTTTGTCTTGTGTAAATTTTTTTTTATCTGAGTTTTTCTAGGATGTATGTGTTCGTGTGTGTATATATAAGGTCATGATGTTGAGGTTTATATATGATCAGCTAGATTTTTATTCATTATGTATTTCAGTTTGATCTTTGGACAATGTAAATGTTAAGAGAATTGACAGTTGTGCTATATTTCTTTTTAGAGATTGTCTGTATCTCATTAAGTAAATGTTTTTTCTTATTTTTGTGAAGCTTGAAGTAATATAAAAGTAAATGCAGAAAATTATTCAGTTTGATCAAAATGTCCTTCTCAAAAATCTGATGTTTGGTAATAGTTTTTTTTAAATCAATTCAGTTTAAGTAAGGAAATAATGCCACAAAGATGAAAGTAATGGGCTACTGGAAGTGAAAGATAAGGAAAAGACTTTAAAAGGAACCAGAAACCCAATCCTAAGCAGGAAACAAATGACTGGAGAGGAATGTGTTGGATTTTTTAAGTGGCTTGGACAGAGAACTTTTCATCACCCTATCATAGTCTTCCTGTAGCAGGAAACCATTTCTTCTGTAGCACAGACACTGGAACAACACTCACAAGGAACTCTGGTTTCACACACACCATAATTCACCAACCTGACCTGAGCACAAATGCTTACTGACATCCCAACAAACACTCACCTCCTTTATTTGTCTTGCCAAGCATTAAAATTAGCATCTTGCACACACTGCAAGCCTTGGTCTGTCTCAGTGATGCATGCGCCATGTCATTCCAGTGCAGATGCTTGTATGGTTTGCCTTGCCCACAATTTGCTTATCTTATGTGCAAATTTATGCTACGTTACTCTGGCCCTGTTGGACCTCCCAGATAATTCTCCAGCACAAATACAGCTAATGAAAAATACAGCTAATGAAAATAATACAAAATTTGTAACAAATTTTTAATTCTCAGAATGACACAGTTTATTGTATAATGATGTTTTAATTGTCTCACGATAATACATCGAAAGACAGAATATTATTTATTTGATTTTGATAACAGAATCTTGGCAACATTTACAATTTGTAAGCAATGTAATTATTACTATGATTAATAATGATAATCACATGGTTAGGCTTGATTGATCATTTATTAGGCTATCAGGCTAGAAATCTTCAGTGTAACATTGATGGGGCTATGCTATGACTAACACATTGATCACTTATTCTTGCTTGATAGATTCTTTGACTTGTAAAATTTGCATTTCTAAAACAACAACTGTCTTCATACAGTTGAATAAAAATCTATTCAATACATTTTTATCAAGGTTAATTATTTGCATTATGTAGTGTCAATAATATAACTTGTTTAGTTTATATACATACTTATTAAAATATACCTAAAACATACTTGATTAAAATATTGAAGGCTTACAGGCATATCGCATTGATGTGACGGTTACACACCTGGCCCAGTGTCGGATCCTTTGGTTACGGCGCCAACGGTGACGTCGCTCCTCCTGGTCGCTCCTCCTGGGTCCAAACGTGCCGCTCCAACCCTTTGGTCAGATGATCACCAGCCTCGCCTTTCCCGACTCGCTTCCAATACCTGGTCACTAAAGCAACTATACCGATCTCCGGTCTGTCTACCCACGCTGTGTTTAGATCTTAGACAGACGGGACCAGCAGGGATCGGGGCCGATACAAGTTGAGTCCGACGGGGTGGCAAAACACAAATAAAATAAAACTCACGACACCAAACAAAATTGCTGATAAAAAGGGTAACAACCTTTTATATCTTAAAGTCCGCTACATAAAAACAAAAGTGTTCTCATTTCCCGACCCGCTCTGTGGACTATGGCACCAAGCTTCTATCACACAATAGAAAAATGTCAAATTACCTACTTTCTAGAATCATGTATGTATGTCGGAGTGTGGTTCAGTTCGACACTGGGGCTAATTTCTATCGATCATTCGCAGTTGATTCTTCTCTCCGACTTGAGTTGTATTTCTTCTTCTTCGTCTGCTTGGGCTGGTAGTTTTCCTGTTTCAACTTGGTGGAAGATTTCTTGTTTCAACTTAGCCGCAACTCTCTGTCGTCTGAGGTGGTCTCTTCTCACTGCCGTCCGGAGCTGAACTTTAACTTCTCATCGACTTTCGGCTTGTCTGCAGCTCCAATTCTTCTCAGGCTTTCAGGCAATCTTCTTCTTCATCTACTTGGGCTGGAAGTTCTTCTTGTCTGAGGGTTCTTTTCTCGCTGCCGTCCGGGATGAACTTTAACTTCTCATCGACTTTCGGCTTGTCTGCAGCTCCAATTCTTCTCAGGCTTTCAGGCAATCTTCTTCTTCATCTACTTGGGCTGGAAGTTCTTCTTGTCTGAGGGTTCTTTTCTCGCTGCCGTCCGGGATGAACTGATCTTTGTCGATTGGGGCCCTGCTTTTATTGACGCCGCAACAAACTGGGGTGGGTCTGTCGGCGTCAGGGTTTTCTCTCGATAATTCCAAAAACTGCATTAATTCTGTCTTCTCCATTATCGCTATTGTTTTCGCCCCTACTTCCTCGCAGTACCTTTGGTGGGGCGGCGCACATCCATCTCTCTTAGTCTCTCGTATGTCAGGTGACCGCTTTTCAACCAATCGTTCCTGATCGAGCATTTCTTTCCTTTTCTTCCGCAGGTCACGTGATCGTATTCGACCAATTGTTATTGATCAAACATTTCTTTCCTTTTCTTCCGCAGGTCACGTGATCGTATTCGACCAATTGTTATTGATCGAACATCCTCTCCCCTCTGTTTGCGGGCGTGGTTACATCGTTCTTGTTTAAAAAAAACAAAATCAATTTTGCCCTTTTTGCACGTACGCAAAAATGACAATCTTTGGCTTTCTCTCACCTGGACTTTGTTAAACAGCCCGCTGCTAATTAGTCTTGACTTTAGAAAGGATCTTTTCCGCCTTCTTGGCGCCCTCTGTGAGCCAAAAGCAATTGTCCCTCTTTTTTTACCTCTTTGTTTTACCTGATAGTCGAAAATCTTAATTATCTACATTGAAATGTCTCTACTTTATTAACGTGGGTGTCCAATTCTTAACAGGTCTGTATATCGTTCCACCGGTCACTCCCCTCAACCCAAAGACACTTTTCTCTGATTAAAAATTGTTTCATTGTTCCCAAAATTTCTCTTTATCCAAATTGATAAGGTGTCTTTCCATGCAAAAGTAGGCTAGGTGCTCTGACCGACATTCTTACCAAAATGACTTTCGAAAATCGGCCAAGACGCTGACCTAAATCTCTTTCTGACTCCTATCTCCACCCTCAATTGGGTCATGCGTCATACATTTCTCTTTCTTTCTTTTTCTTCCCTTCCTTCCTTTTTCCTTTCTTTCCTTCTTCTTTCCTTAGGATCGTCTAGTACACTCTTAGTGAATTATTTTCAACTCAGTTATTTTCCGTTTAAAAAAAAATTAACAACCTGTTTAATAAACTGAGTAAGAAAAAATTAAATCATATTTCTAGGAATATTCCTAATAATGCAAGGTGCCACATTGAAATACCGGTTCCTATACAATCACTGGTTAAGCAACATCGAGCCTGGTCTGTACCTCGATGGGTAACCATTTGGGAATATTAGGTGCTGTAAGTTTGGATATGTGGATTATGTAATGGATAATGGCTCAGAATTGTTAATTGGAGTGTTGAGTTCCAATTCCCATTGGGTTCATTATATTCACTTACATGCAAATACCCTTGGGAAAGTTATGAATCTACATCTCTCTCTAGCTATGGGTTAATTAATATGACTTGTATTGTTAAAACATTATTAACTCAAAAAATAAATTCTTAGAATCTAAAAATAAAATTCTGGCTTTAAATAGCCTGCAAAGAAAATAAATCAATCAAATATAAAATATCGAATTACAGTCATAAGAATGTTTACTTCTCTAATAAAATATAAACTCTGATTTTATTTTTTCATTAAATGTAAAATTATAATAAAAAGAGAAAAATTTTTTCTAGAAAAGCAAGTAATGGCTAAACAAAATTTTTCAACAATTAGTAGAAACCAGAGGCATGTATTCCTAGGAAGCAAGGTACACATTGCTTAACCTATTCCTAAGAAGCAAGGTACACAGTGCTTACCCTATTCCTAAGAAGCAAGGTACACAGTGCTTACCCTATTCCTAAGAAGCAAGGTACATATTGCTTACCCTATTCCTAAGAAGCAAGGTACACATTGCTTACCCTATAAAATTATTTTGTACGAAATTAAGAAAAATATTTTAATTTTTAAGTTTTTATTTTAATATTTAAGTTTAACATTATTTATTTCAGTTGTATCATACTGCACTTTAGAAATATTCAATGAATTTATGCCTATTGTAATGAAAACTTGATTCTTGTAAGCAGATATCTACTTTTGAAAATTTGCAACTCCTATCCGCAAAATTTAACTTGCAGTAATCTCTTTCCACAATAAAATATGACACTTGCAGTCCAAACATACAGTAACTTTGGGGAAAGACTAAAGTCAGGCAGTACATAAAGTGTGTCATAGTAGCAGCTGCTGCTGATTTGATGAAAGAAGAATTGAATTGAATCATGTTTATGATGGCAAGTTAAAGTTATATCTATTAAAGTCTGATCTATTGTAATGAATACTTGAAACTTATAAGCAAATATTTGTTTTTGAAAATCTGTACTTCTGATATGAAAAATTCATTTTGCAGTAATTTCTTTCAAAAATAAAATTATGATGTAGACAAAATTAAATTTAGGAAAAGACTAAAGTCAGAAAGTGCACATAGTATTTATGAGTCAATAGCATTTGCTGCTGTAAAAGCAAAATTTTTACAGTAAAGTTACTAATCATTTTGCTTGTAAGTCAAGAATAATTCAATTGAACTGTTTAAAATGATATATTATATCTGATGTTACTACATATTTATATGCTAAATAATTAATTTTAGCCTAACATTATTATTTACTAGTATAATGTTAGGCAAATAGCAGTTTGGCATGTGAGAGCAATGGAATAACAGTTAATCTGTTAGAAAAATAGATTAGGTTGTTGGTAGCAAATGAAGAAACAAAACCACAAAAGCGCCTACAGAAGGTAGCAAAGGAAAGCAAGAAGAAAGGACTAAGCATAAACTACAAGAAGAGAGAATGCATGGTTATCAGCAAAAAGATGAGCCCAAAATACAAATTACAAATCAGGGATACGAAAATCAAACAAGTACATAAATTTAAATATCTGGGAAGTGTTCTAACAGAGGACGGAATGTGTGACATTGAGATCAAAAGACGTATTGGGGTGGGGGGTCAAATATGCATTCCAAAAGTAAAGCAGCATGTTGAGGGACAGAAAAATTTCATTAGAAACAAAGAACAGAGTATTGAACTGTGAAATGATATCTGTTCTCTTGCATGGCATCAAATTCTGGACAATCTGGACAAAGATGAAAGAAGAGACTTGAAGCAACAGAAATGTGGATCTACAGAAAAATACTGTAGATACCATGGACCAAACATTTGAGTAACAACAAGGTTTTGGAGAAAATGGAAACTTATACTTAACATTAAGAAGAGGCAGTTGAAATTGGGGGGCAGATAATGAGGAAGAAGGGCTTGTAAAACCTGATACTCACAGGGCAGATTGAGAGAAAGAGAGACAGAGGCAAGCAGTGTGTAAAATGGATGGCAAGACAGGGTTTGGGAGAAATAACTAGACAAAACTTGTTAAAAGCTACAAGGGACACAGCACATAAAAAAAGAAGATTGCATAAACCATGTAGAGAGAGAGAGAGAGAGAGAGAGAGAGAGAGAGAGATTAGTATTATTGTTTTAGTAATTGTCAAAGTAAAAAAGTTTTTTTATTACAATATGGACTCACATCAGATGAAGAATGAAAGTTTTAATCAATCCTTTTTTTTTTCAATAACCAGTTATATTATTGATCTTGTCTCTAGACAGATGACAACACAATCACTGTATATTTCTTTTTTAGATCTGCATATAAAAGATATAAAGATCTTTACAAAAAGCATGTGGAATTTCCCATTGATCAATCTTTCAAAGAGAAATTAAGAGAAGTGGAAGAAAACCTGGATGCATTTAATATTTTCTTGGCTAGAGAACAGGCCAAACTTGAGGTGAGACATTTCCTCTATCTCTCTATTTATCTCTCACACTCCTTTGTTGAATTTATAAATAAATTGTTAAATATTTCTAGAAATTGTGTGAGTATATGAAACAATATCTTTTGTTCCATTTACACAGTTTAACAAAATGAATACTGAAAAAATTGCCAAGAAAGAAAAGAAACAAGGCTGGATTAGTTGGTTGTTTGGCTCAGAAGAAGATGTAGAATATGAAAATGGCAAAACTGGTAAGTGACTTCAATGATTATCTTATACAGAGAGAATCAGAAAAGAAAGCAATTACTTCTAATCTCTTAGAAACTTCATTCAAATATAGTGTTGTTGTTTATTTAGGAACAAAGCAACAAATTATAAATTACTCAAGTGCTTTGACTTTATGTATATGCTGTATATATGACAATAGATGTATATGCACCATATCTGACAAAGGATGTATATGGCCTACACATGGCAATGCATATGCACCATGTATGGCAACAGATGTATATACCCTACGCATGACAATGCATACACACTATGTATGACAACAGATGTATATGTCCTACATATGACAATGGATGTATATGCATCATGTATGACAATGGATATGCACCATGTATGACAATGAATGCATACAGTATTTGGTTCTATTCTTTCCTTATGTGTATGTTATATATTTGTTAATCCTCAGCTGTTTCACACTCAAATGTTCAGAGATCAAATAACTGACATGATAATGGTAATATTAACTGTTTTCTTACAAGGAAACATTTGGCATTCTTATAAAATCTTTCTTTTAAAACATTTTTTTAGAAAAATTAGTCTCCTAAGTCTAGTAACTGTTATTGCTCTTTTCAGTATTGACAGGGGCTTTCTTCCTAACCTTTTGTTTGAAGTAGTGTGCAATATCAACATCTTAATTATGTCATAACACATGAAATATTTGCTTATTCAATTTTGAAAATACTTGATCCATAGGTATATATGAGTGTTTAGATGTAGTTTATGAATTTCATTAATTCCTTTGTGGATGTGGGAATTAGACACACTTTAAGCTCAAAGCTCTTTAAAGTAATGCCTCCATAGAAACTACAATTGATACAGGGAGCTCGATAAAACCATTGTGCAGAGGAAATTTTCTGCAAAAACACTATCTTTCTATATAGTCACTATCATTGGCAAAAAGCCTGTATTCTGTACTTGTAAATGTGTTTAGTCACATATAATGAAACACATTACTGACTGTGTAGTTGTGTTCACATTTGCTATTTTGTTTCTGTAAATGTTCAGCAAGCAATTGCCAATTGGTTCAATTGCTAATTGATTCAATTGCTAATTGATTCAATTTTTACACATAGAGGAATTGAGTGGTATACATTTGCTTTGTATGCTCTTTCATGTCAGATGCCATTTTGTGAGACTGCCATCTGTAACAAGGCACAAAAATTGGAAAGTTTCATTCTCTACTGTCATGCCAATGTAATATCATAGAAGGTATTATTTTCCAAGCAACCACTAATATTTTTAAAAAAGAACTGGTAAAAATCACAGCAGAAATGTTTATTATTGTGATTTAAAGGAATAAATACCCTATTTTTTAAAATAATACTGGAGAAAATATGTTAGTACAAAAGTTATCATTATGAGTATGTCAGAGGAACAATTACTCTAATTTCATAAAGTTTAGATCCTTTCATGCTGTTCATACATTGAAATTTGTTGTAAACATCTTGTTTAGGCAGTTCTTCATTTTTGTGTTGCTAAGCAGAAATTCTTTGTAGTTTCATAAATAGTTAATTCTAATTTTTTTCTTGATTAAAAACATTTAAACCTTTGAGGAAAAATTGCTTTGTTTTGACTGTGACCATCTCTACCAATTGCTTTCTTGTTTGTATTAACCTTATGATTGGTCAAATGGCTGAGGATGAACATATTATATATGATGCTGATTTTCCAGGTCACTAGAACTTGAAAAAATCAAAAGTCAAAACTGTTATTCCCAGCTAAGTGAAAAGTGATAATACGTTTACTATTGTCTTTACACAATTGGTACATTATTTCTCAAGTTTCTTTAATCCTCCCAAAATAAATTCTGATGTTTCATCATTAAAATACTGATTTTGTGAAGAGGTTGAACTAAGACCGTCTCAGCATCCCCATCATAAATCTCTGTAGATGCCGGTGTTTTACTGCTATGTTTGATTTTCTTATATGAATCTTACTAATTAAATCCTCAAAGGATGCTGATTACAGGAGATTTGATGAGGTTAAAACCATTTCCATTAAAATACTGTATGACATAAATATAAATAAAAAGTCTTGTGTTGCTTTTTATCAAACACTGTATTGTATATGTGTGCAGTCAGTATATAAAAAATTTCAGAAATCTTCATTTTTTTATCTCCCTTCCCAATTTTATGCTTGTAAAAGCTGCAAATAAACTGATTTAAAAAATAATTCTTTTTTAGTATTTAAAAAATATATGTGAGTTGTTATCATTTATTATCCTAGAAAATGAAAGTATATTTCATAAGTTTAATAGAATTGTCTTTTGTATTCTAACAATATACATGAAATATCAAAATTGATACTAGACTGTGGGCCATAAAGTAATGCCTTTTGTCTTTAAAATCAGTTTTCTTTGTTCTATGTGGGCTTGTTAATATAAATTCTATACAAATTACTCAAATTCCTATTGACTTATCTACATGTTAATATCTGAACTTCTAACAAGTGAAGAGCCAGGCTTTGAAAATATTTAAAGCTGAAATTCTTTTAATCTCTACAAAATTGATTCTGCAAAATATGTATTTTTAATTGATTTCTGAAAGCCAAAACTGGCTAATGAAGGAATAATTTTTCTTTTTTTTTATAGATTGGTTCTCTGAACTTTCTATTGATGAGAAGGAACAGCTCTACAGAGGCATCGGATATGATGAAAATGCTAACATCTATGACATTCCCCCAGAAGTAAGTTGTTTTATTTTATTTTTATCTATTCTTAACAAATAAGGAGCAAATTTAACTCTTCTTCATTGCATTCTCTTTTGTCTCATTCAAATTTTATTTAAAATGATTTGTTTCAGATAATTTTTGTCCATATTAACAAAATTTTTCTATTTAAATAACTGAATATGCTTTCATAAATTGATAGATCTAATAATTGCCTTGAAAGGAAGAGTTTAGCTGAAGGCTTTCTGTGAAGAACTTAAAAGTTCTTGAAATGTAAAATTCAGTTATTGATAATTTTTGTCTAAATTTCTGGTATGAGGAGTTATAATTATTTACACAATTTATGTTTGAACTATTGTCCTCATCTTTGTTGTTGTTATCACAATGTTTCGGTCATTGTACCCTCTGGCCTTCTTCATATCTGGCTAACCTACAGGAAATTTTGAACTGAAATCCTTTATTTAATCTTTGGGAGTAGACTGTTCTCATTCCACTGCTCATGTCTAGAGATATCGTCTAGTTCTTATTTTATTTAGTACTGTTTAGTTATTGCTCACCAGTTTCCACTGAGTGCAAGTACACACTGCCTGACCCAGAGATTAAATTCACGCCCACTATGTTACCAAATTCACAAACTAATGTTTTTATCCACTAAACTTATGCAGTATATACTTGCACAATAATCCAAATATAATCAATTATTGATATCATAAAAATTACCTACCCAAAACCTATTATGTCTTGTTATTCAACATTCAAAAGACTCTCAGATAATATGGTTCAATTAAAATTTTTGAGGTCGAGTGACCAATGTTAAAAGTTCAATTACCTCCCTTGTATTTAAATTGTATTTATTTAACTACTGTATATACTTATGTATCATGCAACTTTTGATTTTGAAGATAATTTTAAGGTGGTCACATCATACACAAGATATAAAATTAGCATATGTACTGCTGGCACTGGCTATGCTGTTGACTAAACTATTTAGCCATTTACTGTACTCAAAAAGTACAGCTGTATTTAAAATAAATATGATTTTGATAAAACTGATGTTTTACTTAAGTTTATCGAATAATGATGCATGTAATATTCAGATATTAGTATCGTATTATAAAATACAAACATAGTGAATATGCATCTTTTCCATTGTTTACGTTTATAAGATGCTTAGCTGTTTTTTGTTTGGTTGTTTATGGCTGTACACATTTACACAATGAGTATGGCATTAATAATGATACTTTTATCATTCTCTTTTACTTTTTTAACTTATTTAAATAGAAGATGGGATAAAGAAATAGAGGAAAAGAGGTTAGTCTATTGTAATTTGGTCTCTCAAAAAAGGAACTCACACAAAATACATGATAAAATCATTTTTAGAAGTGAAAATTTGTCAGTTGCATGATACACAAGATCATGTGTTACATGAATATATACAGTTATTTTTATGGAAATCTGCAACATTAGGGTTTTGTCAAGCAGAACCCACCTTACTTGTGTGAGATTAATCTTGGTCATGCCTCAACAAAAAACATGTATGTATGTATGTATGTATGTATGTATGTATGTATGTATGTATGTATGTATGCAACATTAAGTTTATTATGGTGAAATTGTGGTTCTCACTTTCAGATTTTAAATAATTGTGAAGTGTTATAAGTTGGTGGGAAAAATATTAAAGAAAATAGGGCTTTATCACAACATTAACAAAAAAAATGAACAAATAAACATTGAATTAAAAAGATGAAAAATTCCATGTTTTTATGCTTATTTCTTTTGTATAGTGAAGTTTATCTGCCTGCATATTTTCACAGCTTCACTTTGTTATATTAGTGTATAATTCTACCTTATTAATTGTAGTCAAAATCAGAGTCCAGGTTGTGGGATTGATTCTGAAGCTCTGTGGCAAACATTGGAGGGGCATGCAATAATGCTCATTGCTCTTTACTGCCAAGACCATTGCAGATGATATGAGCTTAGTGTACCTGTGTGGAACCATCAGGTCACATTCTGGTTCTGGTTTTTAATGACCTTGGTGTGTTTGATCTTATTCAACAATTACTTTGGTCAAATCACACAATTCCCCCTTGTTGTCTAGCCTCTCTTCATCCAATGGGACTTTTACCTGATTGTAAAGTAGGATAAGTGGCCGTATCATACAGAGGGATGTCTTTAAGAACAACACTGGTAACTATTCATGAAATGGACTAACCTGGTGATATGCGTGTAAACAATGCAAATATAAAAAGGCTAGCAGGAAGCCTGGGGAAATAGACAGATTACAAACATCCCTCAAACACTCTACATGACATTACCAATAGAATCTTTTTTTAGAACTGCAAAAAATACCAACATTCAAATTGAGGACTTTGAAACATGGAGATGAAACCAGTGTGTAGAAGAACTTCACATCCCAATAGACCAGAGGATCTGCTCGGCAGCCAAGTTAGCATGTTTTAATTATGGATTACACATAAAATGCATAATATTTGCACATAGCAGAGTTGGTTCATGAGAAACACATCAAGCCATATATGTGTCAAAGAAGACATCCAGGTTTTACCTATCCAAATCAGCCTTGAAGGATCTAGGTCTACTATCTCTCAACTTTTGAACACCAACATCACAGCAGAATGTGATAAGCAGTGACAATAGAAAAGCCTTGTGTAGATTCTCTCAAAGAATGGCTGTCCCGCCTACGCAGACAAACATCCCAATTATCCCTGCAGAAAGCAATAGATCCCGACTGGCGAAATGGATGCTGGATCATTTTGATTCCAGCACATTCAACATATATCTGCACCAACTGCTTGCGAAGGAAAAATTACATGGTATATGCAGATCAGTACACAGGATGGGTAGAAGTTGCCCTTACGTCATCTGGGAAGGCCAGAACAGCATGTGAAACCCTACACATATGATGCCCCAGAAGAAATCTAATCCAATGGAGACCACTGTTTGATTCCCAGGAATATAATATGTTCCTCAATAACTGCATATCATGAGCATACTATCCCCAGAGTAATGGACATACAGAACTGGCCGTCAAAATGGGCAAACAAATATTGGCAGGCAGCACCAACAGCTATGGCCGCTTATACCATGACTGCACTGCCAGATCCCTATTAACACACTGTAATACCTCCATCCAAGACCTGGCCATGTTTCTGGTGATGATGTTGTATGGCCATGTTATAAAGGACAATCTGCCAGCCCTCCAAGACAAAAACTGAATTCATAAATGGTGGGGCGAATTCAGCCAGTATAAGGAGAGAGCAATGGTCAAAAGGCATATGAAGAATGAAAATAGTTATGATGCACACAGCCACCCACTTTGGGACCTAGAGATTGGGGGATTGATTCAGATACAGAACCAAGCCAGTCCATAACAATGCCGATGGGCGAAAACTGGGAGAGTTGTGGAGGCGATAGGCAATACCATGTATGCATTGACAGGAGCAACTGGGTGACCTGGCACAACTGCTGCTTCCTCTGGAAGATAAACCCAGTTGTGGACACCCACACCAGAGGCTGTCCCCCAGATACTGGATACATTGGATGACCCAATGGGGTCTGGACCCCAACATCAACAACCCAACAAATGGAGCACATCTGTTGGCTCAGATCAGTATGCAGAACTGCAACCTATGCACTATCTCCCCGAACCCCCAAGTACTGCACCAGAGGAAATGGAAATAGAGTACACAGATGGCTTGGAGAGGATGGAAATCCCCACAATGATGGAGGTTGATGAAAGCCAACACCAAACAAATCCAACCACCACCAAACCAGGGCCCACATTGTAGTATGAGAACATCATGACCACCTTGGACTGTACCCCTACAGATGTGGGGTACATTGCATGAGTACACAAGGATCTCCCTGCAATAGATCACAACCGAAACACCTTGTGGTCCCATAGAGGGAGGGGCATGTAGAGTAGGACAGATGGCCGTATCATACAGAAGGACATCCATAAGAACAACACTGGTAACTCATTCGTGAAATGGACTAACCCAGCCATGTGCAAAACGTGGCACATGTGTGAACAATGCAAATATAAACAAGGCTAGTGGAAAGCCTGGGGAAGTGGACAGATTGCAACCATCACTCAAGCACTCTACACCTATGTCCTCATACACCATACTTCTGACAGTGGACACTGCCACCTGGAGCTGGTTAGTGAAATGAGAATATTCAAATTTGGTGTATGTTGTGTAACATTAAAAATGAATACTGCTTCACACTAACAATTTTCAGTGTATTTTAAACATTATTACTTTTTTTTTCAATGCTGTGCATGTGCTTGTTTTAATCTGTGTTGAGTCTTTTTTATGCACCTGGGGACTACAGGCTAATTTCATTATGCATTGCACAGTGACAAGAATAAATAATAAAATAAATTATGTTGATTGTTTTCCATCAATGGACTGCCACAATTGTGTTTTCAAATAGCTGGCACACTTTCTTAATTCATAATGGGAGTTATATATAAAAAACATCCTTCAATAAATTTATGATAAAAGTTTGGCATATGGACTTAAATTTGTAATATTAAATTATATTCTGAATATTTTTTGTACTTAAGAAAAAGGTAAACTTGACTGAAGATTCTTGTATGAAATTTATGAAAATTAAAAGAAAGAGCAAGTTGAAATTTTGATGAGTAATTGGATTATTAGTTTGTTGGGCTTTGTTTTTCAGTCAACTGTATCAGTCAAGTTTTAGTATGAAAATAAGATATTTATAGAGAATAATTGATATAAAATATTGTCTGATTCAGTTGTTCCCTGATTGGCTAATTGCATTCTATTTTATAATTGGTCAGAAAAGATGAAGTTTGAAATTATAATTTTCTTGTGTTGTCATCCACATGTTATACAGATTTATGCTTGTAGTAAAAATAACACAAATGTCTCCTCCATAAATGTTTGAATATCCTTTGAAAATCTTAATCAACAATTAATATTACTGTATAATATCTTCCAATTACACAAGTATACTTCTATGTGTTCTGTGTCTTCAGGACATTGGCAATCATTACCCTCCACAATGTCCTGTCCTTTGTGGCTCTTAAAAATTTTGTCTTTTTGTTCTCTCCTAAACCCTGTTCTGCCACCCATTTAACCAATCTCATTAAATAGGTTAGGAGCTGAGTATAAATTTTTCTCTATTGTTTATATTCCTTCTGTTTTTAAGGAAGCAGTTTTGAGGATCATTTAACTTTCTTCATATGATTTTTTTCCTGAGAAATACCCCCCCCCCAAATCCTAATTTTCATCATAGTCAAAAAATTAAAATATGACATTGTCAACACTCGAAGTACAATTAATAAAAACAACTTGAAAACATGGGTAAAATATATTTCATGAGTTATAAAATACTGTATGAAAGGAAAAATCCTTCCATTTGTAAACCAAAGAATCACTAATAAAAATATAATGTCCTTTAAATTGGATCTATATTATTTTCTGATGTGTTATTTACTTTACATTTAATAAATTTGCTTTTTCTGCCTTCCCTTAATTAAATGATTTTTTCTTTCCTTTTTTTATTATAGTATATTGCATACAAAATCCAGATCAACTTGAAGAGCTGCTACTGTTCATTAGTGAAATATAGTAAAAAGATTCTCCAGATGTCTATCACACATTTGCGATCCTCCATGGAGTACAGATCAAGAAATGACTCTTGTCGGTGAGCAATTTTCCCAATAATCTCAAAATCTATTAAAAAAATAAAAAAGAAGCATTTAGTATTTTATTCTTTTACTTTTACTTTAAAAACACTTAGTCTTTATTTTCAGTCAAGATTCAAAGATTTAGATTAATTTTATTAAAATTTATAGTGTTAGTAACATCATTTCTTATTGCATTATTATCATAAATACACTCTTACAAGGTCCATTGTAAATATACTAAAGTACTGTACTGTAGGTACTGTAGGTCATCATTCACATGCTTATTCCTGGTGCTGTTTATGTGTGTCATCTTAGGGATTTCAGTTATGCACATATTAGGAGACCCAAGGTGCTAATCTGTGTTCCTGCAGTTTCTCTCTGACTTTCAATGATTTCATCCCTTTCATTGTCCAATATGAAGGATCTTTTTGAGTGATATCATTTCAATACCAAATCTGGTCTGTTAGAATCTGTCATTGGCCACATTCAGTTTTCTGCCACTGATGTTTTCACTGTAACCCTGGCAGGTGTGGCTTCTGGGTGTTATGCCCTTGCATAAGTGCAACCCGTGATTTGGTTGTTACAGTTTTGAATTCAATGTTGTTCTCCTAGAAATGTTGCCAATCATGGCTAAAGAGTTTAGTTTATTAGGTATTATATTTATATATTTTTGGAAAAATAGCTTGATAATGGAATGAAACTATGGATTTAAAATTTAATTTTATAATTAAATTTGAACATTTGGTTTCTGTTCTGAAACATGGTAATTCCTGTGTAGCGATGGGACCATATTTTTTAAATAATAAATAATTATATTCACACACACACATATATATGGTGGTGGTGGTGGACTCTCCTATTGTGAACAATAAATGAAGGTCAACAGTGGATGGTGCTTTTTGTTTTACACTTATGCATGCTAACAGGGGCTATTGTGAAGAAAATCAGGTAAGAGAAAGACATATTTCATTTGTGCTTTCTTAATTACGATGCTAGCCCAGCCTTGCTGCAGACAACAAAGCCACACTAACAGATGAAATTTGTTAAAGCAGAATTTTGATGGCATCTCTGCTTCAGAGCTTGAAATAAATATAAATATAAAAGTGGACATTGATGTCAACACTCAGAGGTGACAGTCTGTTTCATGCTAAATTCAATTGTCAGGAACATGTTGCCACTCAGTATTGACCTTAATGTCCACTCATATATTTTGTCACATTAAATATATTAACTGGAAACTGGAGAAGATGCTCTGTTTGTTTTTGTCTACTTGCTTGAATGTTCAAGAAATCTTGTTAAAGAAAAATTTACACTCTCTGGTAGGATATGATCCTGCATCTCTCTTTGCAAAGGGAGCTACTGTTAAATCTGGTACTCTCTGACAAACTGAGCTACAGAGAATCAATCAGTCAAACACACCCAAAATTTTAACTTTTAAGTTAAACTTCTCTCATCTTGTTTTGTCAATTTTTCTTTGATAAGATTTCTTGAGCATTCAGGCTGGTAGATGAAAATAAATAAATATACTGTTTAATAAGCAAACAGAAAATATTGTTTTATGCAAAATTAAAAGAAAACATTTTCTTTTTTTACTTTTTAGAATTTCCTGCAATACAGAAAGTTTCTCAATTGCTGGTGTCTCCATGGAACATGACTTGATTCCAATCCTCACTTCAGACATTGGAGTTTACGGTAAGTGGATTATCATGATAGACAATCTATCATGAAGTTATATATTATTTTTACCTGATATTGTAAGCAAGAAATACCTTGACAAAAACTGTATTCAGTATTTTATTTTTCTTAGCAATGTTTGTCTTTTTACTATCCCACTTTCTGTTCTGCCATCTAATTACATAAGTTCTATAGGTAGGTCACTTGCTGTTTCTTTGTACCCATCTTCAATAGGTCTTGTGTGTTTCAAATTCTCCAACTCTTCTTTCCTCATTATGTGCTCTCGAAATTTCAGCTGTCTCTTTCTAAGTATAAGTGTCCTTTTTTGTTTCCATTTTCCTCAAGACCTCCTCATTGCTCATTTACCCCATCCATGGTATCCTCAACCTCCTTTATGTAGAATGCCATCTCTATTACTTCATCTCTTCTTCATCTGTGAAGAAATTCACCTGCATTCACTGCTATATAGGAGGATTAATATGATATAGCAGTTCAGCATTTCTTTAGTTTTAGGAAAATATCTTTCCAATGTGCCTTCAGATTTCTGTATCACATTTTCTGATGTCTGGTAAAACAGCTTCCAGATAGTTAAATTTCTGTACTTGATTTTGACATCTCCAATTTGTAGCTCATGTATATTGGGCTGCCCCTTTTGTTAACGACCATACATTAGTATCTTAACAGAAAATATAAATACAAGAGCACCATGAAAATGATAAGTGAAGTCATCTCTTGTTAATCTGTGATCATCAGTTACTACAGTAGAGTAGGTGTTGTTGAGTAATATATAAAAGATGTCAGATGAAATAAATATTGGACTTGTTTTCTTATTACTATATACACATCAGTGACTAACCCTAACCCTGCTGTCAAAAAAAAAAAACCTGCCCTGGTACAAACTTAGATTAAGTGGAAACAGGATGAGCCATAATTGAGCAATACTAAATAAGACTGACATGAAGATTATATTGAATCAATTACTGGATCTGTTACTAGGAAAGTTGGTTCACTGTGTAATTCGAAATAATTTTTTTCACCAGAAACAATCTTACCATTTGCACATGCATTAAATATTGCTGCCATATCAGGTCTAATGCTTCTACTATATATTTACAGATTCTTGATTATATCTAAATAAGAATCTGCAATGTTATTGGTTCTCACCTGGCATCTTAGATTCAGTCACTTTCCCACCACCACAATGTAGCTTCCTTGTAACTTTTTTTATAAATACTTTCATAGTAAATGTTCTGATGAACTTTCCTCTATGGTAACTAGACTTTATGAATATAAACACAGTATTAGATTGGCAGCAAGGTTTCAGCATTTTACAGTTGTAACTGTATGTTCTATGTTAATAGTCTATTCTCTCACACTTCCCATTTGTGGAACACCCTTCTGGCTTCTTGCTTTCCAATCAACTTTGATCTTTAAAAATTTAAATGGTATGTCAATCGTTATCTCCTGTCTTCTTAAATCCTGTTCTCACTTCTTTTTCACATATTCTCTCACATTCAGTAACTCCTTGTATCTTAGTTGCTTCATTGCTTTGCTTAGAGTGAAATGATTAAAAAAAAAGGAAAGAAAAAGAAGAGATGTGCATAGACATTGACAGTAGAATGAAAACAAGCTACCACTGTTGATCAATTAAAGGGTTCAACTAGAAATTCCCTGAAGCTTATCAAGAGCAACAGACACCTGAAGAAGTCCATAAAGTATAATATCCAAAACATTCTGAACCAAAATTTATGCACAAACATTTAAATTTAAAAAAAAAAACAGTAAAAATGATGTTTTAAAGAAACTTATTTTTCAAGCAAACTGTTTTTTTTTTTTAAAATAAAAAATGACTTTAATTCTGTATCTGGTATGAAAAAAAAATCTCCTCCTCCACACACACACCAAATTTAATAAAATAATCAGAAATAGTCTAGAAAACTGATCATAAGGGATTGTAGAAAAACTGTTCTTACTAAATGGAAAGATAATTGCATGATTTTAATCAGTTAAAAAAAAAGTGTTGGTAAATAAATGTTCTCTTTTATCTATATTATATATTTTCAGCTCCATCTGTCAATCAGATTTTCACTATGGAATTTGAAACTAAACCTCTCTATGTCAATGCAGAATATGCACTGAAACTGAATGTGCAGCCAGTAGAAATTGTCTACGATGAGGTAAGCACTTTGTATACATTCTTATAAAAATGTAAGATTGGGCCCATCACCAGAGTGTTTTGAAGAGTGGGTGTGTGAGTTGATCATTTATGTTAAGTCAGAGGAAGTGCAAGTAAGAATTTGCACACTAAACTTAGTTCATATCATTTTCTGGTAGGACCATGCCTCTGCTTGACAACAGGCTTGAGTAAGATTATTAGAAAAAATAACTAGTTGTTTATATAAGCTGTAGGATTTATTAAACAGATGTCACAATTTTCATTCATTCTAATGATTACACATAACAATATAGCAAATAAGAAAATCATATGTATGAAATAAACAAATTTCTGTAGTATATTTAGCTTTTAAACAGATATCATGAATATAAATTTAGATTTAAATAAGAAATGTTATATCTATCAATCTTCTATTAGAAAACTTATTCAAAATATTATCTTTAGATTCATGCCCCACCTTCACAGAAGAATTTGTAATAGCCCACCATGTAATAGGTGAGTGTTAGCCTTGGTGTAACAAGGTGAAAATTATTTACTGGGTTATGGATGAATGAACGTCACTTAAAAATCAAATTCACTGATTTAATCATGGAGTTTTGTAATTGTTTACTTGAAATTTGTTTGAACAAGTTTTGCCGCTTAATCTGTATATTGTGAATTGTAAATAAGAAAGAAAGGGATTATCAGTGGTCAGGAAGTAAGACAAACATTACTGACAGAAAAGGACTATTTATAATAATTAGCTCTAATTTTACAGGGATTGTTAACATACTGAATGTGGATGTTATATGCAGATAAGTTACTGAATGTTTAATCAGTCTAGTAAAATCTATTGGTGAGTCATGAAAAGTATCTGGCTACAAAATAATTTTAGTAACTAAATTCTCTAAGCTGATATAATAGTTATAGGAAGCCCCTAAAAATAGTGTTATTAGAGTGGCGTGAGATTTTGGGGTTAAAATGAACAGTTAGTTTACCAAGAAGGTTAATGGAGGCTGAGAATAATGAGGAAATACATGGATAATTTTAACAAAACAATATAAGAAATGTATTTATGAATTTACACGCTTGGAGTTGTCAGCAGCTTCTTTCAGGAAAATAAATAACAAATTTTTTAAGTCCATAGTTTCAACAAATTGTCATGAAGAAGGAATGTTTATACAACAGATTAAATGATCTGACATAAAATAACATTTAAAAATGTTTAAAACAAAGGTAAGAGAGTTTGTTGCTCATCAAAAGGATATATGGTTTGCATATGTTTAAAAGTAGATGAAGAGAGATAGTTTGAAATACTTAGCTTTCTTGGATTGTTGGAATAAAGTTCTTTGAAGTGCCACGTGCTTGGATTAAGGCCAATAATATAATTGGAGAGTAATTTTACATTGTCAAGAACTTGAACACTAAACATGTAAACAGAAATGAAACCTTTCACATGACCTCAGACACTCTTGTTAATTTCATTTTTCTCCTCATTTTATATGAAAAATGATCTTGCATAGGCTTGCTATTTTCTTTTCTTTCTTTTTTATAGGCTCAATGGCTAATTTCTGTGAAGACAAGGTTTTCATTGGTCCAAAGAAAATTTCATATAGGCTTTCAAATTTGTTTTTGTCTTTTCCTCAGCTCACTAACCAATTTCTGTGAAGTCAAGGTTTTCCTTAGTCCAAAGAAAATTTCACATAGGATTGCAAATTTCTTTCAGTCTTTTTCCTCAGCTCCCCAAATTTGAAGGGAGAAGGGTAAAGAAGTTATTATTATTTCATACTCACCACATTATAACCAGTTATTTATAGATATTGATTTTATTCATATACATTGATTCATGGTCAGTTTATTTGTTTTTGTTTTTCTTGCTATATTGTTCAGCCTTCCTATTTGTCTATCAAATTTGGTTTTATATTCCCAGAATGCAATAGATATAAAAAAAAGGGCCAAAACAGGACTAAAAAAACAAGGATGAGTAAACTGACCTCAAAGAATCAGCATATAATAGTAATAATAAATTTAAATAATCATTTAAAATTTCAGAAAGAAAGAAGACTACAGTGTACAACAACTAAAGCATTACAATTAAAACAAAAACAAAGAAATGGTTTCTTTTTATACATGTAAATTTTCTTTTTAATACCTTTTATTCCAGCATTCCATATCTGAGCTGACAGCGTTTTTCCAATTCCCAAATATGAAAGTTGAGATGAAAAATGCAGCTGTTGAAGGTCTGCAACAAGCTGTGCAGTATAGCCGCCTGAGTTTGCAGTATGCCATAGAACAGCACAAGGTAAATTATATCTAAAACTTTTGGAAATAAAAAAAAGGTATCATTTAAGGGTTCTTTTTTCTGCTAAGGATCTTATAGTTATTTCAATTTCGATATTTCCTTAACTATAAGTGTAAGTAATTGTTAAAGTATAACATTAAAACTGCATATTATTAATAAATGCAGTATTTTATTTACTTGAGAAATAAGATGTATAAATTACCATCAAATTATTAATGATCTGTAATGATTAAGTCATCTCTCATTTTACCTAACTTTAACAAATCACTGGGGTTAAAAACTGACTGGTCACACTTAAAACTAATATCACTGAGCAAACCCCGAATGACTGTTCTCTCAAGGAAGCCCCTTGCCTTAAATGCCTATTGGGATTTAAGCTCACCCCGGACCTTGTGGAAATCATGTATATGATCCATGACTAATGATGTTAGAAAAATGGTTAGTTCTCTGTATTGTTTTAGTATGTACCTCACTCTTCATACTGTGTTCTATCTTTACAAGAGGTAGATCAGACCAAAAATGGAGTACTGTTGCTGTAATCTTCATTTTCCAGAGTTCAAAGCATCTACATGACCTTGTGGGTGATGAATTTTTTTCTACCTTATAACCCCTTTACCACAGATGGAATGTTGCAAGCCTCTTGATATATTGAACAGCATTCCTTAATTCCCCCAATTCTAACACTCCCAGCTAAGACCTGTGTACATTAAGGCAAACTGACTTCATTCTCTTTGTATTCCTTTAGTAAGGAGTAAGTTCCATTGGGATAGTTTCTTCTCAAGAACTCCTACTATATGGAACAGAATCCCAAGAGGATGCTTTCCTGACTACTACAAACTTAATCTATTCAAGTCTAGGATTAACTGTTATCTTTCCCACATATACACACATAAACTGTGCCCTTTACTATTACCACTTGCACTACAACTGCCTTCCTTCTGTAACCCTCTCCCTTGAGTGTTCCTTGGGTGATCATTAATAATAAAAAAAAAAATTCAATATCTTAATACTAATAATAATGAGTTGTCAAAATCTAGGAAATAAATGTTTCTTCAATAGCAACTTGAAATAATATCAAACTTCAAATGTTTTATAAATATTGGCATTGGTTTCTCTCTCTCTCTCTCTCTCTTGCCATGTCCCTTTAGGACGGGGATGATCATGTTTCTCCACATCGTTTTCTTTTGTTGCTTTCGGAAATACTTGCTCATGCATTGGTTGACAAAGTGAATTAATTTAATTTTGTTGACTTATTTTGAGGACATACAAATAGCATTAGATTTGAATATATTTGCAATAAAACCATGCTACATAATTCATAATGTATATTGTTCATTATGAAATGAAATGAAATTGTTATTTTACAGAATTATATACTTTCTTCTTTATTTTTATAGACAATGCACATCTCAGTAAACATGAGATCACCATATATGGTCATTCCAGAGCATGGCTCATTACAAAGGTAAATTAAACATCTTTTATTCATTCATTTGCTACAATTTTCTTTTAGCTAATTTTCAAACAGAGAGGATGATAGTAATACTAAAAATAGAATTGTAAATAGTCAATATTTGATTAATAAACATTGCAACAGGAACAAAATTAGCCACACTTCAAAAATATTAATTCCTTATAAGAAAACTTTTTAGAATTATTTTTATATTTTAATACTTTTAATATGGGTGTCTTGCTACCTAATATTCTGTGTAAAAAATATTTTTAAATGCTGTGTCCATTCTGGATGTAGGTGGTGATGATTCTCCACAGATTCATTTTCTTTATTAATTGTAAATTGTTATGCATTCTTGAGAAAGTGGATTGGTTTCTTGTTGCCTTCTTCATGTTTGATATTCAGACTTTTCTTTGTCTTAGACTGGTTGCCACCAAAGGCTATAGTGTCCAGTCTACTCTGCTATTTAATCCATAATTGGGGAGATAAGAAACAGATTCAAGACTTTCCCAAGAGCTGAAATGAGCAAAAGTGAATGCAACAGAAACTGAACTTGGTTTACTGATTTTCATGACATCCTCAACACTGCTCAAATTATTGTAAATGATATGCTAGTCATAAGATGAATGTTTTTTTTCAAATAGACCTCTTTGAAATATTGAAAAATAATTTTTAGATTTGAGCCTTTTTTATTATTTATCAAGTTAATTGATATTTAATGTTTTGTGTAAGAAAAATTGTGTTCATTATTATTATTATTATTTGAATAATTATTTACTATATTCATTTTATAGAGGTGGAAATGTTCTTGTTGTGGACTTTGGCACATTGACTCTTGAAAGTGAATTACAACCTAAAGATGTATCGCTTGAGGTAAGGTAATGCAGTGATCTTCTGAAGCAAGCAAATCTCTTTTATGTTTGAATATTCACTGATTTCTTTTACAATGCTTAAAAACTATTTATTATATTTTAACTAGTGCAACTTTGTGTGGTTTTAAATATCAACAAAGGTTTATAAACATACAGATTTTTCATTTTTTTGTAAATTTAACATCAAGTCTCCTTAAGAGTGGATATAATTCTGCAAAACTCAGAGTAGCGATAGCCATAAGTTAAGTCAACAAATTTGATTTATTATTTACATATATCTATATAATAAATGCAAATGTCAGTGTCACTGTGTCATTCTTTTTCTTTTAAAGGGACACAACTCACTAACTTTCAATAGCTCATGTTACAGAAATTTTGGATTCCCAAATTTTCATTACTGCAATTGCTTTTGGCAATTTTAAAAAAATTAAAAAATATTTTTTATTTTTTTTCTTTTGTGATTTTTGGCAATTAACTTTTTTGTATGATAACAATTTTTATAACTTGGAAATAAATTTGGGAATAATCAAAATTAATTGTGAAAGTCAACTATGAAATAAAAATAATTGTTTGTACAGAAAGTAAGGACCTACATACATCAAATTGTCTTTAAATTAAGTGGTGGCATAAGAATTATCATTGAACTTTTAAAAGGTAAGTTTAAATATTAATGCAATACTTAAATACAGCAATCAAATTTAAATTCTTCTGTAGTTTGTTGCCTACCGCATCCAGCAGCAGTATGCCTTGCAAAAAATTTCCACCAACAGAAGACCAGATTGCAGTCAAAAGAGCCAAGGCTGCAGTAAGGAAAAGAAAGTCTTGTGCAAATGAAAACCCAGATCAAACGGCAGCCAGGAGAGCTTTCAATGCTGAGAACATGCAAAATCTTAGGGCCAGAAGGAGCAGATTCATCTGCTGAACAAGCCAAAGACCCAGTCAAGAGCCTTCCACATGAGATAGCTTAAATGCCATTGGACATTTTTTAAGCTAGTATATATATATATATATATATATATATATATATATATAATTAATATGAGTAAATGTTACCTTCAGCATCCCGACTCCAGTGTTTCGTTGGTAAACCTGTCAGTTCACTCTTCAGAGGCTATCAGCAATTTACTGCTTATATTCTTCGATTTTTTTTCTTCTTTACACACTTTTTAGAATTTTAGAATGGATTTTTTTTTATTAATCCAACAGATCTTCATCTCTTTAAACATTATTTTTAGTGGATACTCATATTTTAGTAGGTGTTCCTTTTATTTATTAAACATTATATTTATTTATTTTTCTCTATTGGCCTTAATGTCTGAGAAATCTTATTAAAGAAAAATTTGCACTGTCATTGAACCTGCGTCCCTCAGACCAGAGGGAGCTACAATTTAGCTAGGCATGTCTTAACTGATTTGGCCACAAAGAGCAGTTGGTCAGGTGAGGCAAAATTTCTCCTGTCATACATCTCTCGAAATTTTTCATACCTGCACAATTATGTATTCAGATATAAAACAAAGAGAATTTTTTTTGTTAAACCGATAGACTTTTATTACTAAACATCATTTTTAGTGGATACTTGTATATTATTGATTTTTTTTTTTGTTTTAGTAGTAGTTTAAAATAACCTGACAATTATTTAAATATATTTTCTATATAATTTTTTGTTCAAAATAATTTAATCTGATTGATATTAAAACATATCGATGTAGATTTGACTGAATTACAATTATAAAAAATATACATTTAAATAAAAGAATTATATCACTATTAACAAAGACTGAATTAAATCCTATTTAAGAACTATTAGCTGTAGATAAAAATATTGTTTATTAGTTATTGATAAAGAGCACCTAAATTTTTTGTAGTATCTTCTGTTAGTTGTAAACTTTTTCTTATTTTATTATGTTGAAGTTATTAATTTTTGTTGTTTAGTACTTTAGTTCATACAAACATCTTTAGCATTGCAAATTTTCATTTGCAATTCAGTATTTTGTAATATCATGCTTCACTCACTTAGAAATACTAGACTCAGTGATATGTAACATTTTTGTATTTAGGATAAAAAGTAATTAACAATTTTTCAGTCATTAACTAATAATTAGATCAATCAAATTAATAATTTGCATTTTTTGGTATTTCTTTTCCTATGCAACTTTATAGTTTCGTAATTCTGTCTTATTTCATTTTAAATTTCCTTTTATTTATCCTTTTTTCTCTTGGTATTCTGATTCATGTTATTTTACAGTCATACATGAACCACTTATTTTGCTGTGAGTATTTATCAAATTGTAGCATTCTGTTCTAAACTGACTAGGATAATATCTCTTTTCTTCTTTAATAGTATTTTTACTGTTAACAGTATTGTTTATTTATTAACACATTTACCTATGTCATCAAAAATTACAATGTATTTTAAATTAATGTTATAATAAGCATTTGGTCGTGAAAGGAAAGGAATAATGAGGAATTAGGTGTAGCTTATAGGCCTGTGATGGAATGTGTCACTGTGAGGGAATATTTGTAGTAAGTCAGGTATGCCATGGTGGTGGTGATGAGGAAATAGGTGTAGCTTGTAGGCCTGCGTTTCTTTGAAATTTGGTCATGGTGATGACTGCAAGGGAATGCCTGTAGCGAGTCGGGTATGCTGAGGTGATGGTGATGGCGACATGGAAGTAGGTGTAACTTGTAGGCCTGTGAAGTAATGTGTCACTTTGAGGGAATGCCTGTAGCAAGTCGGATTACTGAGATGACAAAGAGGAAGTCTTATAGCTGGGTGAAGACAATGTTGAGATGTTCTAATCTCAGTGTTTTGATGTTGAGAGCCTCTGGTGGTATTGAAGCTGGATAGTCAGTCGCATTCTGCATGTGATGTTATAAATCATGTTAGTGTATCAATAGCTTGGCAGTGTTGAAGATGGTCTCTGTTGGTTTTCATGTGTGAAGAATTTGATGATTAGTCAAGCCTGAGAGTGGTAACGGTTGAGTTGAGAGGAGCAGTCATGTTGATTAGCAGCACCTTGCATGTTTGCAGGTGACACGATGGCCAGCAACTGCTGATGATTGTTGCAAGGGGCCTGCTTTTAAGTGGATCTGGCAGTCCCCAGAGACATTTCCTTTTCAATGGGAACATTCATGATTGGCCGGTAGTGCTTTCAAAATACTAAAATAAAATAATGAATTCAGAGAAAATAAACTTGAAATGTCCTAAATATTTAAATGCTTTGTTTAAACACTTTGGCCACCTAAGTATTTAAACACTTTCTAAATCATGTATTTATAAACATGCTTGTATTTATCATATATTTATAAACATGCTTGTATTTATAAATAGATGATTAGTACTATATTGCAGTGAAGGCTATTTTAGGATTTGGATAGGATTTGTAAATTTTTCCAATTTAGAAAAAATATCAGACACCCAAATATAAATGTTAATATACCTTAAGCCAGTGCTTCTCAAACTATCTAATATAGTTGACTGGCATCTTTTTTTTCTCAATGTATCACATACCTGTAATATTTCATCATAATATTAATTTATACTGGAAACAATATATATAGTGAATATAATAAAAGTTAACTATTTTTTATCTTCCATTTACTTTGCAAAAAATAATTCAATATCAAAACATAAAAAGTAATAAAAAATAAGCAGTTTATTAAGACAAAAACAAAAATTATATAACCTTAATCTTTACAAATGATTCCTTAAAATGGCCTGGACATTGGCCGTGTACTGGTAGTTGATGGTTCACGTACTGGCACTGGTTCACGGACCACCACTTTGAGAAGCACTGTGCAAAGTAACTTCTTAAACCTGAAATCATTTTGATATTATAATTATAGAGAGAGGAGTGAATTAGATTGCATAATTTTGATATAAATAATTGTTTCAAGTTTTTGATAGATTATCAAGTAGGATGCAATTACATTTATAATTTTTAACCAATTTTTGTTTTTGTTTTTATAGTATTAAAATAACTATGAACATATCAAGCTTTAAAAAGATTTGTTACCAACTAAACATTAATAATATCCTCTTTGTAAACCTAAAACTATACTGTTTAATATATACATCATTTTAGGTACATTTCGTTACATTATGTTCTAAAACTGATTTTTCTAAGCAGGAAAAGCTTTGCAGATAACCTGTCTAAATTATATTTGTTTACATTTCTGACATTTTGTATCTGCCTTTTTAACTTCATTTATTGAAATGTCATTTTTTATATGTGATGCTTCCATTGATTTTGATATATAAAATAACAGAATAGAAGAATAAGTAGAATAGAGAAAGAAGTTAAGATGGTTGCCTAAATAATATTCTCTTTCCCATAAAAATTGTTACATTTGCATACACATTTTATACAATAAACTATTATTATATACAACTCTTATGGGACACAAGCAGTATTTATTTTTGTTTAAGTGATACAAAATTGCATTTGTAATCATGCCCTGTTTGTTTGTTTTTTTAAATGTTTGTGTAATTAGTACAATGTTGTCAGTAAGTAAGTGTATTTAGTTTTTATTTTACATGTCTTTTCTTCTTTTACCGAAATCTCTTCTCATATGTGATATGTTGTCATCTGGTCTGTCTTTTAAAATCATTGCATCAAAATTTTTAATTCATAATGATCCTAATGTCTTTTGTATCATTCTTGCTCATTTTCATCATCAAAAAAATTCTGACATTTCCCATTCTGTGACAGAGTGAGATCTTCGAGAAATGGCTTAAGGTGAGAGCTGCATAATCCAAATACTTACATTGTAGTAGAGCACGCCTTCCTTCTTTCTTTCATTCTCTTAGTAACTGGTATAGATCAGTTGCTATGGCAACACAGCCATTAATTGGCCACCCTTACTATTATGTAATGGGTGGTACCTCCACCTACCTTTCGAGATTGGGTTGGATTGGTGCCAGCTTCTTAGTACTGTTTTCTCTGTAGCAGGAATGAGTTTGTTTTGTTTGGCTAGAAAAAAATAATTTAGTCACTCTTTAGATGATGCCTTATTGTGAAAAAGGATCTTTTTATCATTTTTTTAATTAGTTTTATTTTTTTTAATCATAATACAAAATACATGACTTGTCATGACAAGCTCCATAAATAAAATTTGACTTAACACAATAAATTCAATACAGGGTATTTATAGGGACAAGATAATTGGTTTTATTTTATTTTTATTCAGATGTAATTTATCTTTTTAGTATATATTTTATAACCCTCATACTTTTCCGTCAATTTGTAATTCTGTCTTCATACTGGTATATTCTGCAACTGAAAAAGCAGGCATATTTTGTTTTATAAGGTTATATATCAAAGTGGTATACATTTAATTTTTTTTTTTTTTTTTCTTTTTGTAATGTTAATCCAAAAAAATAATAAAAATGCTTTTTGCAATATGGTATCATCCATAAAGTGACTTAACAATTTTGTTTCCTCTTCTGTTTAATGTGGCACAACAAATTGTAGCTCGGTTGGTTTGGAAAATAGTTTTCAGTCTCAATCACAGATATTCTTATTTTTCTTACTGTTTCATTTGTCTGTAAGGAAAAGTAACATTTTTCCCTCCAATTTGAAGAATTATTTTCCAAATCAGATAATTCTTTACTTTGTTTTGTCACTATAGTTTCTTATTTAGTCTTCAGAAATGTACATTTGTATTTTTTCCACTTGAAAGGTAATGAAGTATCCATATTTTTCTTTGTCACTTCTTGGCTTTTTAAAATAAATTTTAAGATTATTTACTTTTGCTGCCTTTAGTCAATCTTTGCATGCTAGTGTTAATTATTATTTTTTCTTTTTGTTGTCCTGTGTTTAACATGGATAAATTAGACTTAACCAAAGGTGAAAACTGACTGAATTTTGCAAAAAAGAAAACTTAAAGATTAATATTTTTTCATGAAATATATATAAACTGTAGTCATGCTTATTTTCATATATTTTTTAAGTGCAAACATTATTGCTAAACTGGTTTCTAGCAAATTATAATAATGGATTATTTGCATCTTAACAGATTTCTATGATCTTTTTTTTGTAAAATAAATGTTATATGCATGTTATTTGTAAAACAGATTCTGACATTTTCCTCTTGCTATTAAGTTAGTAAATGCTTTTTTTGTATTTCTTTATGAAATAAAATTAGAATCTTGCTGGAAGATGTTGAAAAAAGATATTAATTACATAAAAAAAAAGTTTATTTAGGAATTCTAAACTTTTTAAAAGTGAAAGTGCCATATACTTTGAGCTTTTGTATTGATAATTGCAAAACTGAGCAATTTACTAAAATTGAAAATTGTAATCCAGAGAGCTTTACAGTGAATATGATAGATATTGTTCTGAAACACAAGGTATTTATCTGTAATTATTATAGATATAAAATGTAAAAAAAAATTATGTTAAAGTAGGTTTTAATTCATGATGATTATATCATAATAATAATAATAATAATATATTTTTTACATTTACAACATAATTAGTTTTACTATGTTTATCTTTTATCTTAGTACACTACTCAAGACAGTTTCCATTCTATATCCATTCAGTAAGCAACATGGAACCAATATTTAGAGGTAGAGGAGAAGCAGGGCACCACAGAAGTGATATAAGTATTCCCATGCCATAAAAATTGACTGTAATATTTTAAAAATATTTTATCAGAACAATGTAATTGCAAAACTGCTATTCATTTATTACTAAGCTAAAATAATATGAGGTACAAAATATGATGTTTTATTTCTACACTTTAAAACAGAAAAATTCTGTTTTCTCTCACATGAGTTCAGTGAAGGAAGAAAAGATCAAAAGGCAAACACCTACTTAAGCAGTAAATAACAATGCCCAGATTATTCAGATAAAGCAAAAAACAATTCACAGAAACAAACCTCAGCAAGGCACAGAATGAGTCGCTACTTAAGTTTCACACTCTCGTGATCTTCAGGTGATCAAAATCTCTCTCTCGCTATCTATCTATCTATCTATCTATCTATCTATCTATATATATATATATATATATTTTGATGCATGTTTCATTAAATAATATAGACAAGTTTTGTCTATTTATTTTAAGTAAGTTCCTTTCATATTGTCTGATAAGCTTAATAAGATTATCATTGAAAGACGAAAGGGAAGCACCATATTGATATATGTTTAAATCCAATCTAAGCTTTCGGCTTACATAAGCCATTATCAAAAGTGTCAACTACATAAAAATGGGCAATTCAGTCACCTCTATGTAGTGGACCTTACTAGTGACAATTAAAAGTAGTATTTACACAGATATATATGGATGCACATTGCATTTTATATATGTGGATGATGATTGTACATATATTGAGAAAAAATAAAATTGCTAACCAGTAATTTCATTTTTTTCATTATATGAAACGTTAATATGTTATTCCATAAGTTTCTTGATGATTCAAGTATCAAGGAAACAATCTATTCTTTTTTAAAATCTTTTCTGCATGCCTAATTTCTGTTAAGATGTGTGTTTGTTACTTTTCTATTAGGTGATTTTACACTTTTGTCTTTTGCTTTGTTTTCATGTTTGCATGTTTTTTATGCAGTGTAAACAAATACTAACAATTAGAACTAGGACATTTTGTTACACATTAAATTTTATAAGAGATGGACCTTGTGTCTTGTATAAGAAATGTTTCTTATGTATAATTGGATGTGTTTGTATACCATCTGTCGTCAATGAAGGGATTTTACAGGTTTGTTTGCTTTTTTCTTTTAACTTTCATGTCTGTTATTAGGGAATAAGATTATATTATCAAACACAATGAGTAGACAATGGTTATTTTTCTTTCCATTTTTATGTGTATTTTTCATGTAAACTCTTTTCCATGTTTGTACATTTTTCTTTTTACTTTTCTGATAGACAATGTTATAATATTGTCACTTACTTTATCTCTAAATCAATACAAAAAGATTGAGATTACACTACTTTGGTAAGTGATCTTAGAGTGTGCCAAATGTCACCCATTATATCTGGCTGGTTAAATTTGTGTTTTTCAATATCTTACAAGCATTTTTCTTATTTGGAAACAATAAATAAAACTATAATTTCATTATAATTTTGGTCAATAAATGTCAAGCAAGAATCATTTTTATTATTCTGTAGGAATTTTTCCTTTTCTTGGATTTAGTTATTTTCCAGTTGAATGATACTGCAAAAACTCTTCTAGTTGAAAGTTTATTAATAAGTTGAAGCATAGACCATTCATGTTAATGTCTTCTCCTTTATTCTCTTATGCAAACATGATATTTTTCTCCAAAGAAAGAAAGTTATCTATTACTGATTTAAGTGATACCATAGATGGATTCTTTTTTCTTTTATTTTATTCAAAAAAGATTCATTCAGACAGTTACTTCTTTTTCTCATTCTCTTTCTTGACAAAATAAATATACAATTATACCCAACACTTCTGCATTCAGTTTGTAAAGAGAATCTATTTGCACTTTTTTGGAAAGGATATTTATAGCTTCAAATGTAATAATGTAAACTGACATGTTTTATCTAATTTTAAGCTAAATTCTTTCAAAAAATGGCACTGAATAGGAATTATTTAAAAATTTAGTTTGACTAGAAAAAGATCAATAACAGCCATTCATATTTTGAATTATTTTTAAAATTAAATAAACTTTTTGAAAATGCATGGAATTTGTAAATTAAATATTTAGAAAATAACATTTTGAAGGATTTATTTGCAGCTTATCTATAATTATCATTATCTTAGTTTACAAAAAAATATATTTGAAATTTTGTTGATTTTATCCGGTAAGTAATTTTGATTTCAGTGAATTATATCGTACCTGACGGAACCTTGAAAAAAGTGCTTAAAGTACATAATGCAAATAAGTACATTGGAGTACACGAAAGGATCTTGAATAAATCCCCCAAAACAAAAGTGTTCTTTGATTGTAGTGTTATTACTAACTATAGATATTAAATATTTCATATTTGATTAACATGTTGTGACAATACACCTGCTTTAGTGTAAGTTGGGAGCTTATTCTAGTTTAAGGGGAAGGATGCATATTCTAGGGTAAGGGTGGACAAAGCAAATTCCAGTGTAAATGGGGATGAAGTATTTTGTAATACTGAAGATGATTTTATTTTCATTTGTTCATTACTCCTCTTTATCTAAGTAAAAGCAAATTATACATTGGGAATAATTTAAAGGCTAATTTTAGCTGTAGTTATTTTAAAAGAGTTAGTTTTTATTATACAATCAGCATTTTCAGAAAAAATGTGGTACAGGCCCATCATCCCTAATCTGAAAGTCCAAAGTTTGAAAAGTTCTTAAAACTGCACTTTTTCCATGGAGTGTGAGTCATGGAAGGTGAGTATAGGTGGTATAGAAGGTCTAGAAGTAATGTTGATCTCTCTGGACCTTCTGTACTGTCACCATCACTTGTGGGTCAATGCTTGTGTGATAGATATCTCCACATTGGCATTTATTTTTGTTTTCAATTTTGGGATTTTGTTTTTAATTTTAATGTTGAGAATGTCAAAGAAAAGCAAAAAAAAAGAAAAAGGAAGCATTTTTCATTATCAATAAGTCAGAAAGTCGAGTTACTACAGAAGCTTGATCGTGGTGTTGTCTGTGTGGCATCTGACTGTAAAATATGGTATTGGAACTAAAACTGTGTATGATTTAAAGAAACAGAAAAACAAGTTACTGAAATTCTACTGTGACAGTAATGATAAAAAAAAAAAAAAGACAGAAAAACACTGCATAAGGCAAAAAATGAAGATCTTGATCGGGTGTTTCTACAGTTGAAAAAGCAAATGAGGAGTGAATGCATACCTTTGAATTGACTGATGGTCATGAAACGTGTATGCATACCTTTGAATGGACTGATGGTCATGAAACGTGTATGCATACCTTTGAATGGACTGATGGTCATGAAATGTGTATGCATACCTTGGAATGGACTGATGGTCATGAAACGTGTATGCATACCTTTTGAATGGACTGATGGTCATGAAACATATATGCATACCTTTGAATGGACTGATGGTCATGAAACGTGTATGCATACCGTTGAATGGACTGATGGTCATGAAACGTGTATGCATACCTTTGAATGGACTGATGGTCATGAAACATGTATGCATACCTTTGAATGGACTGATGGTCATGAAACATGTATGCATACCTTTGAATGGACTGATGGTCATGAAACATGTATGCATACCTTTGAATGGACTGATGGTCATGAAACGTGACTGGATACCTTTAAATGGACTGATGGTCATGAAACGTGACTGGATACCTTTGAATAGACAGATGGTCATGAAACATGTATGCATACCTTTGAATAGACAGATGGTCAAAAAGTGTATGCATATCTTTGAATGGACTGATGGTCATGAAACGTGTATGCATACCTTTGAATGGATTGATGGTCATGAAACGTGTATGCATACCTTTGAATGGACTGATGGTCATGAAACGTGTATGCATACCTTTGAATGGACTGATGGTCATGAAACATGTATGCATACCTTTGAATGGATTGATGGCCATGAAACGTGTATGCATACCTTTGAATGGACTGATGGTCATGAAACGTGACTGAATACCTTTGAATAGACAGACGGTCATGAAATGTGTATGCATATCTTTGAATGGACTGATGGTCATGAAACGTGACTGGATACCTTTGAATGGACTGATGGTCATGAAACGTGTATGCATATCTTTGAATGGACTGATGGTCATGAAACGTGTATGCATACCTTTGAATGGATTGAAGGTCATGAAACGTGTATGCATACCTTTGAATGGACTGATGGTCATGAAACATGTATGCATACCTTTGAATAGACAGATGGTCAAAAAGTGTATGCATATCTTTGAATGGACTGATGGTCATGAAACGTGTATGCATACCTTTGAATGGATTGATGGTCATGAAACGTGTATGCATACCTTTGAATGGACTGATGGTCATGAAACGTGTATGCATACCTTTGAATGGACTGATGGTCATGAAACATGTATGCATACCTTTGAATGGATTGATGGCCATGAAATGTGTATGCATATCTTTGAATGGACTGATGGTCATGAAACGTGACTGGATACCTTTGAATGGACTGATGGTCATGAAACGTGTATGCATATCTTTGAATGGACTGATGGTCATGAAACGTGTATGCATACCTTTGAATGGATTGATACTCATGAAACGTGTATGCATACCTTTGAATGGATTGATGTTCATGAAACATGTATGCTTACCTTTGAATGGACTGATGGTCATGAAACCTGACTGGATACCTTTGAATAGACAGATGGTCATGAAACGTGTATGCATACCTTTGAATTGACTGATGGTCATGAAACATGTATGCATACCTTTGAATAGACAGATGGTCAAAAAGTGTATGCATATCTTTGAATGGACTGATGGTCATGAAACGTGTATGCATACCTTTGAATGGATTGATGGTCATGAAACGTGTATGCATACCTTTGAATGGACTGATGGTCATGAAACGTGTATGCATACCTTTGAATGGACTGATGGTCATGAAACATGTATGCATACCTTTGAATGGATTGATGGCCATGAAACGTGTATGCATACCTTTGAATGGACTGATGGTCATGAAACGTGACTGAATACCTTTGAATAGACAGATGGTCATGAAATGTGTATGCATATCTTTGAATGGATTGATGGTCATGAAACATGTATGCATACCTTTGAATGGATTGATGGTCATGAAACGTGTATGCATACCTTTGAATGGACTGATGGTCATGAAACATGTATGCATACCTTGGAATGGACTGATGGTCATGAAATGTGACTGGATACCTTTGAATAGACAGATGGTCATGAAACGTGTATGCATACCTTTAAATGGACCGATGGTCAAGAAACATGTATGCATACCGTTGAATGGACTGATGGTCATGAAACGTGTATGCATACCTTTGAATGGACTCATGGTCATGAAACGTGTATGCATACCTTTGAATAGATGGTCATGAAACGTGTATGCATACCTTTGAATGGACTGATGGTCATGAAACAAGCAAGAATATATCATGATGAACTAAACATTGAAAGTGAATGTCAGTATATGGAAGGTTGGCTGCAGAAATTTAAGAAGCAACATGATATAAAATATCTAAAAATATATGGTGTAAAGCCTTCAGCTGATCACTATCTAGCTGGAAATTACTTAGAAGAATTTGTCAAGACAATATTAGGTGAAAATCTCAGCCCTGAGCAAGTTTACAATGCTGATGAAATAGTTTTGTACTGGTGATGCATGCCTTGAAAAACTTTGTTGGCAGATGAGAGATCCCAAACAATCTTCAAGGATGCTAAAGACATGTTGACTATACTTGGGTGTGCTAGTGCAGCAAGCACACACAAGGTGAAGCTGACAGTTATAGGAAAAAAACCAGTGTCCAAGATGTCTCAAAGGTGTACACAACTTACCTGTCCATTACTCTGCAAATAAGAAAACATGGGTGAATATTTTTTGACTCGTTCAATAACCACTTCATACAGGCATCAGAAGTGCAGGGAAGCTGGTTTGAATGAAAACTGTAAGATCTCATTGTTCCTGGATAACTGCTCTGCACATCTCCCTGTTGAACTTCTTGTGAAAAATAATGTTTTCATCACTTATTTTCCTCCCAATGTGACATCCATATTGCAGTCTTGTGACAAAGGAATTTTGTGTTCCATGAAGACAAAGTGCAAAGACTATTTCATGAACTGCATTATTACTGCAATCCACAGAGTAGAAAAGACTAAAGACTTCCTGAAGGAATTTACTGTTAAGGATGCCATGTATGTGATTTCAAGTGTATGGAAAGATCTTGAGAAGTCAACAGTAACAAATGCTTGGCACACACTTTGACCTGCAACACTATCTGATGAAGATGAACCTACAGAAGAATAATTTTGAAGAGTTTTGTGTCACTAATGAACAAGTGATGATATCAAGATTCATAAGTTATGCTACAAGTGTATTATTAGAGTTTCAGCTTATAACATCCATCTATCCTTATTAAAAAATATTGTTTAGCAGGTATCAAGTTTTATTCAAACGTACTATGTGAAACAAAATTTTATTTTTAAGCATATCTGAAAGATATAGGCTATAGAAATATATATTTGGTTAATACAATATTCCTTGAATAAACTATTATTTTACATTTTAATATCAGCTTGTTGGCATTCTGTAATCTTTATCAGTCTTTTTTATCGATTTTGTTAATTTTTCTATTCTTTTGACTTTAACTTTGACTTTTTATTGTTTCCCAGAGGCCTTTGCTTTCCATTTTAATGTATATGTCATTTAATGATAAGCCATATGTTTTCTCTTAGTTCAATATCTTGAAAGGTTAGAGGGCCATTCCATTAATTTGTTTCCATTGAAACTTCTTTTTTCGCAAGGCACACAATCATCAGCTTTGCAGAATGTGAAAGAGCATTGTGTTGCATGAATATAGTTTTCAGCTTAAAGCTTATTGGGATCTTTTCTATCAAAAAAAGCTATGTCCCATAATTTACATCCCCCAGGCCCATCTAATATAGCTCTATATTCATCACTAAAAATTACTGTTGAGAAATCGGTTTTCATGTACTTCCTCACCCAATTTACATGTTTGAATGTTTTGTATTTCATCAATTTTCTTAATATTCTGTGCCTTTTCTCCTTTTAATTTTGCAATATAAGCTTCTTCAAATATTTTCTTGCTTATTGTCATTTAAATTTTTCTCAACTCTCTTTTTTGACATTCTTAAAGCTATTTCTTGTTCTTATCTTGACAATTATTTTTGCTTGTTCTATGATCTTTGTTCAACTTTTTTCCATTTTTCAATGTAGTGTTTTCATTGGTCAGTAACATTACAAAATCTTTTTAGGTCATATCTTTATGACCCATCACAATGTTTATATATCTGAAATTAAAAAATAAACATACCATTTTATATATATATATATATATATATATATATATATATATATATTTGCAATATGATGAACAACCCTCGAGCTGGAGAGAAAAAAAGTTCATACCACTAATATTTCTAATAAATACATATAAGCTGAAATTCTCATGGTATATTTATCATATAAATATTAGTATATCCTGAAATTGTACCAAAATTAGTTAATAGCATTTTTATTATGAAAACATAGACTTACATAATAAAATTTGACATAGTGTCTACATTGTACTCTGTAATGTTGTTTCATGTACTATCAATATATTACTGTTGTACAAAATGCCCTCAGATTGTTATAAGTTCATGCTAAAATATTTCTTTGCTTTCTGTCTACAAAATTACATTATTTATATTTATATATATATATATATATATATATATATATATATATATATATATTTGATGTGTTATTTTGGGAATCATTTTAACTATTTTTCTTTTTGTAATTGACATTGTGTGGATTTTTGTTCAGTGTAAGCAAACAGTTAATTCTTCTGCTCTTTCATTTGCCTTTTTTTGTTTTAATTACAGGATGCAACAATGTCAGAGATTGAATCTCGCCTGTATGATCAATTTACCATTAAAATAAGTGATGTCAAAATTTTACTGGCAGATTCAGGTGGGCTTTTTGCTATACTTTTTTTTTAATTAATCTTCCTCTGTATTAACCTTTAACACTCCACATTGTTCATGAGTATTTCTTCCCTTGTTATTGCATATAGTGGTCCTCAATTACAGTAGATTTCAGTTAAGTTTGTTTTTGCTGTTGCCATAGTATGATGTGACAACACAACTCTAAGATTCAATCACACTAAAGAATGAACTTTTCAGTGTAACATTTAGCATATATTTTTGGAATATTGATGTTGGTTCATACAATCAGAAAATTATTATCTATAGACTAATATCTCCATTAAATGTTATTTTGATCAAGTTTCTTTTTAATAAGAATGCCAAATTTTTATTGATGTTCATCTCCCAGAGAGATGATGCTGTGACTAGTGAAATCAGCAAGAAGCCATATGTTTATATGGAAAATCTGAACCGAGGCAATTTCTCATCAAACAAGATTTTTCAACCTATGGGTACCTTTGATTTCCTGACTGACTCTGACTTTAATAAATTGGTTATTTTCCTTCATTAATTAACCTTATTGCCCTCAGAAATTTGAATATTTACAATTTTATATTTTCAGAGAATCTTGGCTTCTATATTTAGTTAACAAATGAGCCACTTCATATTATTAATTCTTATCTCCCTAAAACAATCTCAACATTTATGATTTCAAACCTTTTATATTTTTGTTTTAATCCTGAACTTTTAGAAGATATGTAACCAAATCTCCAATGAATTTATTCTGACCTAATACGTAAATGTAAGAGTTTGATCATTTGCATAAAGACAAAAGACACTCTATCTAAACTCAAATAGTCATGAAGGGGGCAGAAGTGACTTGAGATGACTATTACTATATACCATGATAATCCTAGAGGACTTTTGTGGACACATGGCTGAGGTTCTTTGATGTAAGTACTAAATCTAAGACAACAAAATTAAGAGAGGGGAAAATCAGGCAACAGACCTTTTTATGGCAACTGCACTTAAGGTCATTAGAAAAGTTTCAATAATGGTTCATCCTCTGAAATTAGAATTCAAATTTCAGAAAATAAGTCAAATAATATTAAGAAACATGTGACCAAAAAAGAGGTTGATTGTGGCAGGACAGACATAATTCATGTCCATGAAACAAGAACCTAGTGGACCAGTCATTAAATACCTACACTTACTAAGAGAGACGAGTCAGTAATGTGACTTTGAAAAACTTAGGAATGGCAAACAGACTATGGAAGAGGAGTTAGAGGAAGTTATTTTTTTTATTTTGTATTAATTTTTTTTCATGTTTGCAGTGTTAAGCAAATTTTAAATTAATGAAAAATAATCACAATTTCATTTTCTTAACTGAAAATTCTTTCCAGACCATATGCTGCATTTTTGGATTTGGTGGAACATATTCTTGACTGACACTAATGTTTCCATAGTTTGTATCCTTTTGTACAACTTTTCATTCTTGTTGTTTTCCAGGTGATGACTGGCACACATCACAGACTCAGTCAGATTCCAGTTACCACATACTACCAAGTACAAGGATGACCATGGCCTTGTTTAATAGTGTCAAGCCTGATTACAAACAACTACCTCAGTAAGTAGTAACAAAATGATTGATACTGATCAAGATTTTAATTTTTTCCTTCCTTTGGTAACTTTTTAGAAAACATACAAATAAGGAATTCAGTCTCTTCAATTGTTATTCTGTAATTTTGTTTTAACCTTTCTTAAGAAGCTGTGGAGAGTCATGATTGCACACATTTTGAAGGAACATGGCACATAAAATTAGTGTTTTCTTGCTAGAGATAATTTTAAAATAGTACTTGATTTAATGGATGTACAGATTCTCTCTTAAGGTTACCAATCCATGAAAATTAAAATGTAGTGTTTGTGAAGAAAAACTTGCTAAAATGAACAAATTACACAGATTCAAATTATAACAGACACATTATTAGAGCATATTCTTTTAATGGCAACAAAGTTGAGGACAATAGTCCGAATAATGTAAATAGTATAATCTTTGTCTTTATGAAGTTTGTTTTGCCATGATGATTATGATTCTTACTTTTACCCTTTGTTTTATTTATATTTTTATAATTCCTTATACAGACATAGAACCTATTTTCAGTTATTTTTATTATTATTATTAATTATTTTTAAATCTACTCTTTATTATTTAGGAGATCTGTTATAGCTGGTTTGACAATTGTCTTTGGAATTCTTCATGATTAAATATTTGTGAAATGGTAATTCTCTATGGTTTTGTTAAAATTTTTTCAGACAAAAACTTGTGACGACTCTTCCCTCCATCAAAGTGAACATTTCTGATGAGCGCTTGTTGACATTGGTGTCTTTTTTCAACCATTTTCTACTTCCTAGCAGCACCAGTATGGTCACAATAGTTGAAGACTCGGTGGATGGAGCTATTTGTAGTACTCTACCAGTAATAGTAAGACGTTTTGTTTTCAATTTAAATGATATACTTTAGTGAACTGTCCCACAATTTTGTATCTTTTTACAAAATAAATAATCTTTAGTGAACTGACCTTCCTGTTGGAGATGAGTAAAAATACAATTCTCTTTTGTAATAAATCCCAAAAGTATACATCTGTTGAATTTTTTAATCATAAATATATCAAAGTAATCATGCTTGCTTTTTAAAAAATAAACTTAGATAATCTACGATTTGTAACTTGCCTATATTTGAGAGATAAGAAAGCGACAGTTTTTTATTTTGCCAATGTAAATTTTTGGTAATGTACTTTATTCCAAACTATTGCTTTAATCTTGGTTGATATAGGTGTATTATAGACACAATGTTTCAACCAAGTACCTTCTGGCCATCATCAGTTGTCCATTGTTTTGGCTGATATGTGATATCTGCTGACTATTCTGTCATTTGTCCCTGTGATGCCACTTACTGTTCATTGCTGCTGAACCAGTGTTTCACTACCTGATCCAGGGATTGAAATCATGAATTCTAGATGACAGTAACACATTTATAACCTACTCCTAAATCTACTATGCCACCATCACAAAGGACATCAGTGGTTACTTTTTTGGAGCCTTTATATTCAATATCAGATGGTTTGTGAATTTGGTTATCATATTGGGGTTGTACCACTTTACATAATTTAGTATTTCATTTTAAGATAAGTAATTGTTAGTATATTTTTATTAGTTTGAACTATTGTTGTTTTGGACAAATACCTTCTGGCTATCATCAGTTGTCCATTGTAATACTTGGCTGAAACATTGAGAACAAAAGGTTGAAATAAAAGTATATTTATATTTTATTGTCTCAAAATGGAATACTAAATTAGATTTTTGGTAATTCATAAAGGAATCATTTTGTTTACTAAATAATACATATAGGTGTAGATATGCCAACATCATCAAAGTTGTTCTCATATCATTTTCAAGCTTCATATAAATTATGCAAAATATACATTAAAATATCTGATTTTACATTTTGTGTCTTAATTCTAATTCTGAATATTATTCAGCTATTTTTTTATTTTCATTTATCTGAGTTCAGTTTCATGTATTTGATACCATTCTCTGTTTTTGTTCAATCAGGATGAAAATGAAATACAACCAGAAATTGATGTTATGACTCTCCGTCGTCTACGTTACTCAATATTGGGAAGAAATGTGATACATACATCAAACAATACATCTTCTGGTGGAATCTCACCAGAGGAATATTTAAACAGACAAAATAGCCGTAAGTTGCCATATATGTATACTTTTACTAATTATGATACTTTAACATACCTTTGACAAATATTTATGATTACTGCATAATTAGTGATGGATAGGACAAGAACACCTTTTTTTAAGTATTCTCTCATTGTGCTTGTGTAATGGATAATGGTTCAGAATGAAAAATTGGCGAGCTGAGTTCAAATTCCAGTTGGGTTTGTTACATTCACTTACATGCAAATAACCTTGGGAAAGGTATGAATCCATCTCTTCTCCCTCCAACTATAGGTTAAATAGCAGGACAGACTGGATCCTATAGCCTTGGTTGGCAACTAGTCTACTGGAGAAAGAAATGGTATCCTACTGCAGAAAATCTTCTGCTTAGTTAGTCAATAATTGAAAGAGACATGATTGCCCAAACGTGTATCATGTATAGCACTTAACTTAAAAAGATAAATATCTTTGTTCTGTTTATTATATCAATTGGTTTGGTTTTCTTTCAGATGAATAGATAGATATTTCACAAATGTTTTAACATTAAAATATATTGGGCTTCCTTTCAAAATACAGGGTATGATGAGCAAATTGTCGCCATTTTATATTTCTAATTCCATGCATGTTTGTTTGTTTTTGATTTTGTTAACTGCACTGTCAGTTTGGCACCAGTTGTGAGAAAAAAAGCAAAATGAAGCAATTCACTTCATCAGAAATTTGGAAACAGCATGCTGTAATGCTTGGCACTTGCACTGAAAGCTCCAATACAAACATTTCAGAGCATTTGGGTGTCAATCTGAGGAGAGTTCTCAGACTCAACAAGGAGGCGTACATCAAATGCCTTGAGGAAGTAGTGCTGTTCTGGGTCAAGAGGGTGACTGCTGGATGACTCTAGCATCAGGATTCTGCACCATGCCACACAAGCAGGAGAACCCAGTCATGGCTTTCAGACAATTTCTGTGACCACGTCACCCCTTACATCTGGCCACCTAACTCCCCAGATTGCAACCCTCTTGACTATTATATGTGGGTGCTGTTAAGTGAGAGACCACCAAAACTCCTTGTTAACCCAAAGATGAATTAAGGCAAGGATTATGGCAGCATGCCCCAACTTAAACAAGGAGACTGTCCAGAAGAGTTGGAGGAGATCCTGAAGTCATCTAGAGGCTGTGGTTGAAGCCAATGACAATTTTATTGAATAAATTTACACTTTAGTATTTCAAGATATTTTTATGCAACTTTGATAAATATATCCATCCCACCCTGTAAGTAATAGTTAATTAGAATGAAAAACTGGAACTGCCCTTCTTCCAGCCACAAAATAGCGAAACTCACCCAAAATAAGTAATATATTTTAAAGGAAATTAAAATATATAATAATATTATGCTATTTATATATATAAAATATATAATAATATTATATGAATAAAACACACATGCACACAAAAGGTTACTGAAAAGTTTTTCATTTTAGAGAAGTGGATCGAAGCTGAGAATTTTTCAACAGCTCTTCATATATATATATATATATATATATATATATATATATATATATATATATATAAAATGTGATGTCTTTGTGTTTATTTATTTAAACAAGTTTTGCTAAATTCAACCAACAGCATTTTACTGTTAGAGTTTTTATTTTTTTCCTAATTTTCAAATAAGTTTTGCATCCAAATTCAAATTGTGGATGAACCAAAAGTATTTTTCAGACATCTCGGTCATATCTACCATAGTGACTGAATTTAGTTCTTTATAATCAAATTCAGTCCCTATGGTGGACATGATTATTTTTATTTGAAAGGTAGTGTTCTAAAAATGCCAAGATGTAGCCAACAAAATATATATTTATTTGTTTTTGTTTCTTTCAGAAGAGTATTACTGTTCTGCTTCTGATCATTCTGACGAAGAGTTACCTTTACGGCACAAGTAAGTAGTCTTTTAACTACTGATGCTCTTTCTGATTGGTCAAATTTTAATGTTAATTTTTAGTCAGTTCTAGTTTCATGGTTTCACTCAGACTCACAAGTAACCTTTGAAATTTAATGATCTTAAATGCATACCAAGAGAATCTGATAAATACATTTATAGGTATGTTATACATTTAGAGATTCTTGATAAAATCCAAAAAAGAATCTGCAATGTTATTAAATGTGACCTCAGCTTTAGCCCCTTTTGCACTGCCATAATGTAGCTTCCTTATGCCTTTTCTATAAATACTTTCATGGTAATTGTTCTGATGAATTTTCCTCTATGGTTCCTAGATTCTATGAATTGAAACAGTAGTAAATTGGTGGCAAGATCTCATCATTTTATAGTTAAAATGGCTAGATGTAATCATAAGTTCTATGATAAGTTTCTTTTCTTGCACTTCTCACTTGTGGAACTCTATTTTAGCTTCTTGCTTCCCAGTCAACTTTGATCTTCAAAAATTAAAATGCAGTCTCAATCGTTATCTTCTGTCTTCTTAATTTGTAACCTTTTATTGCCCTCTCTCCTTAATAGTACTAACGCTTGGTAGCCTCTTGCATCCTAGTGGTTTTATTGACTTCCTTAGGGTGAAATAATAAAAAAAAATGTTAGATTTATTGATATAATATTTGAAATAATTTTTAATAAGTTCATCTGAAGGAAGAATTTGAAAATATTTTTCTTGTTAACTATAAAATAGTTTGGTAGTTGGAAGTGATTAAAACAGAGTTGGTATCAGTCAGAAGCAATTTTGAATGTGTATTGACTATAACTTTAAAATAAATACTTACAATGTTATGATATGTTTAAATTAGGTCTCAGTTACCAGTGTTACTACTTTATTTTTTAGAAAACATATTTGTAATTTTTACCTGATAAACCATTTTTTGTTTACAATGTCAAAAAAATATTTGCATATTTCATCATAACTCAAGATGAAAACATTTTGTGTGCCATTCTATATTACAGAATCCAGATATTATTATTAATTTACATATATAATAAACAATAATGATTGAATGTTAAAACATTCGCTTTCCAACCACAAGACCTGGGTTTGAATCTTATCATTGTTGATTTGACAGCAAGGTGAATTCTTAATGCTATCAGACTGGGGAGGCCATCCTAGCATGTGACACCATTGTAAAGTGCCTGAAAACGATATCCCATGGGTTGACCCATATGGGTGAAACTGGGTAGATGGAACTGATCAGAATCCATCATTGGTTGGGCTAGCATGAATTCATAAGTCATCATGATCAAAGGTTTGAGAATACTGGCTTTGTTCAAAATGTTGATCATACCAGATGATGTGCTCTCTCCCAGAAACTGTAACTAACTTTTGCTCAACTTAGTTGCAGTATAAACCACAGGTATGCTCTGTGGGTGTTGAACAAACATAAATATGCCTGATCAATCATCTGTAACAGGCATTGGCTAGTTGCTCTAGCAGACAGGTGTGCTCAGAAATGAGTAGCTAGCCATTATATAATGCACAAAACATTTCCTGCTGTGTTTGAGCGTGGACCAAATACATCTTTTGTATTTTGTGTACATAATCTCAAAATATATCCGCACAAAATGATAATTTATATGTTGCTTATCTTGGTAGAAACGAAAACATTGCAAAATACAAAAGTTAAAAAAAATTTAAACTATTGCATTAACTTAAATATCTTTTTTGAAGTTTCAATTTTGGTTTTAATTGCAAGAAATTAGCATAAGGTTAGTTGTTAAAAATAAAAATTACTTTTGCATACAAAAGTAGATTTGTAGCTGTTTTTAATGTCAATTTTTGTCATCCAGAATTAACTTTAGGATAACCTTTTAAAAACTTTCATTTTTTGTCTATGACTCTAATTTTCAGGTAGTGTTAAAAAGTACCTGGTTTAATTAAGAAGGGAATAAAAAAAATACATTGAATTTTGGGAACTCGATCAAGTCAAAAGTTTTTCAACACCCCAATGAAGTTAGTTAAATATTTAACTTTATACAATTAAGAAGACTTAGTAACTTCTTGCTCTCATGTTTTCCCATGTTCACTATGTTGTACCAGACAATTTTTCTTAACAGAATCTATCTTGAACATTTATAAATTTATTATTCATCTGTCTATTTCATCTGCCACATCTGGTTTTGGTGCTTCTTTTGTGTTTTGAAATTCTTGACAAAATCCAATGAAAAATCAGCAACATTATTGGTCCTGACCTGGCATCTCAGCTTCAGTCACATTCCCACCAACTTAACATAGCTTCCTTTTGCATCTTCCATAAATGTTTTCATTGTAATTGTTCTGATGAGCTTTCCTAATTAGTCACTTGATGAATTTAAGTGCAGTACTAGATTGGCAGATAGGTCTTGCAAGTTGTAACTGTAAGTTCTATACTAATTCTTTCTTCTCATTTGTAAAACTCTCTTCTGGCTTCCTACTTTGCTGTCAACTACAATCTTCAAAAATTTAAATGCAATGTCTGTTGTCATCTGTTTCCTTGAATCTAGTCTTTTATTGGACTCTCTGTTTCTTTCACTCTCAGTGACCCCTTTTATCCTAGTGGCTTCATTGCCTTGCTGGGGGGGGGGATGATTAAAAAAAACAGTTTTATATTAATATAGATATTAAAATATTTCTGTCTTGATCATATTGTCATTGAATTTTCTTTTTGTGTAGGGCAAGTGACATCAAATCTGTGGATGACCATTCCTCTGCTTCAAACACTATCAGCATTCTGACCAGAATCATTCTCAATGAAGCTGTCCTGCAACTCTCCAAGAAGATTGACAAACGAGAATCTCCTTATTTGATGTTCCGCATCAACAAATTGTATGTAGATGGTGCCATTACAGCATATGGAATGGTTATGAATGCATGTCTCGGAGGAATTGAACTTGTGGACAAGATTCATGTTGGTAGGTACTTTTCAGTCAATATTTGGCAAATGCTGTATTAGAGGAACATATTTAAAAAGTTTTTAAATATCATAATAGCTTTTATAAATAAAAATAAAAACTGATAAAGACATAAATAAAAAATCAATATAATAACAAAAAATATTTTAATTTTAAGAAGAAAGTCAACATTTGGCATAATTAAAATGAGATACTATTTCTGTCCCATAATAGCTGATACATTTTCATACACATTTCATGCAGTAAATGTAAAAAGTATTATGGGACAAAAGCAGAACAATTTTTGCTATTTATTTTAGTATATCAGAAATTAAAATGCAACAAATAATGCAGCACTTATTTTGATTAACTGCATTGCTTAGAACAATTACTTTGCTACTAATATAAATGTCAAAGCAATCTTAGTTGGCAATAATAAGAGTGAGAGATAGCTATAAAAATACACTATTGATTATTTTTTATTAATTTGTTTAAATAATGCACTGACTATTGTTTGCATCACATGACAATAATTGTAAGTAAAATGATACACTAAAATAAGTAAACAAATAATCGTTTTAAGTTCTCTGAATATCAGTGCCAAATTAAAATTCATACTGGTTTATCCTGTGTAAGCTTATGAAAGTACTTGGAATTAGAATTTAATAAGGATAAAATTCTGTTTGGGTAATTTCTTCCTCTTTGAAAGCTTCAAAGGACAATAATATATCAACAATCTTTAACATACTTATAATACTAATAGTGGATTTATTCTAATTTTATTGATTTGCTATATGTTTACAATAACTATTTTGCTCTAAAGTGTGAAATGAAATTCTGTAACATTTCATTGCATACATAATATTTGAATAAATATATTGAATTATATTATAAAAATTTAGATATTACATTTGCTGGCATATAAGACCCACTCATTTTTAAAAATAGTTCAAATATATTCAGGGACTTGTAAGTAAAGTTGAGGTACCTGGTAGATATTTACTATTTATCCATATGCAATAGACTACTAGTACTTGTGCCTTACTCTATACTTGACTCACTGAGTTCATTTCCTATGTTGTTTACTGTTAGGCTATTGTCACATCTAGAAGTAGAGGTTGTTGTACTTTTAAAAGATATGCTAAGACCTCTGAAAAGAAATAGTCTAGAGGTTGTTAATTGACCTGTCTGTACAACCTGATAAATGTTTTACTTGTTAATATTTCTGTTGTTATTTTTCTTTATCAGGTCCATCTGGTGAATATCTGGAACTAATTTGCAGTAAATCCAATGACAATTTGGTATCAATCACATACAGGAAGGTAAAATATCTATGTTTTTAAAACTTTCACTTTCACAGCTGCATTGTCATAGCATTGTTGCCTGGCTATGCTAGCCTGTTTTCAGAAAAACAGGATCTTGTCATTTACTGGAAATAAATTACTATAAGAATGCTGGTAGCAAGTTCTCATGTGCTGCCATTTTGGTTTTAATTGGGTACACTAAACAACACCTCCAACACACTTTAAAAGTGCTACCTTATTACACAAATGTTAAGGACCAACAATTCACAGTTTCTTGAAAACCTATATATATATATATATATATATACACACACACACACAGGGTGCAATGAATAAAAGGTTGTCTAAATTACACAAAAATGAAAATAACAAGGAGTTTTGTTGGTCTTTCGTCAACTGTGCCCCACACATAATAATCAAGGGTGTGGAGTTTGGGGAGTTAGGTGGCCAGATGTAAGGGGTAATATGGTTGCAGAAATTGTCTGATAGCCATGACTGGATTCTCCTGCTTGGGTGGCATGGTGCAGAGTCCTGTTGCCAGATAAGCCTCTCGCTCTCACCCTTTCACTGTCGAAACTGTTAAATGTAGCTGTCTCTTCTACTCCAATAGCTTCATGTCTCACACTTCTCGCCTGTGGAACTCCCTCCCCATTTCTTGTTTTCCTGATAGCTATAATCTCCAACTATTCAAATGTAACGTCAATCAACATCTTCAGATGCTCTGATCTATCCCCTAACATTCTCTTCATCCTTTCCTCTATAACTTCTCTTTGTTCTCGCTCCAACTCTGTAACCCCTTGCATGCTAGTGGCTTTTTACCTTGCTTGGTGTTGAATGCTTAAAAAAAAAGATACAGAGTCTTCCAGCAGACACCTCTTGATCCAGGATAGCACTACTTCCTCAAGGCACTTGATATAGGCCTCCATGTTGACTCTGAGGCCCTGTGGAAAGATGAATATAGGTATAACATTGCCATCGCTAGTGATCACTCCAAACATCATGAAGTTGACTAGATATTTCATTTTCATCACTCATCTTTTGGAGACACAGCATCCTCTGCACTGTTCTCAGATTGACACCCAAACACTCTGAAATGTTCATATTGGAGCTTCCAGGGTGAATGGCAAGCTGTACAGCATGCCGTTTCCAAATTTCTGGCAGTGTTAATTATGTCATGGTGCTCTTTTTCTCACATATATTGCCCAACTGACCCTACTATACTGTGCAGTCAACAAAATCAAAAACAAACAATGCACATGCTTAAAATTAAAAATATAAAATGGCAAAAATTTTACTCATTGCACCCTGCATATATATATATATATATATATATATATATAAAAATAATTGAGTATTGAGCACTCTTTTAAGAATAGTAATTGTTGGTTATTGAATTTATTCCGTATACACCAATCATATACTTGTGTGTATATATATATATATATATATATATATATATATATATATATATATATATATATTTTTCTAAATACTGTTTGTTGATATATAAAATAATACAAAATTATATACCATGTTTATATATATATATATATATATATATATGTAATATTTTTTCTAAGAAAAGAATTTAGAAAAATACTAAGAGAAATTGGAAAAAAGATTAAATGCATCACAAAATCTTTTTTCCGATTTGTCATACTATTTTTTCAAATATATATATACGTATATATAGGGTGATTGTAAAGTAACTCGCTATTTTATGTCTGAGTGTCCAGCCAGGAGTCCTAACTTAACACCCTCTGACTTTTTCCTTTGGGGTTGCTTAAAGTCTATTATACCAAGCTAAAACTTTGGAAGAACTTCCATACTACAACAATTTCTGGTGAAATCAGTTGATGTGATTCCTGGGTGATTGTAAAGTAACTCGCTATTTTATGTCTGAGTGTCCAGCCAGGAGTCCTAACTTAACACCCTCTGACTTTTTCCTTTGGGGTTGCTTAAAGTCTACTATACCAAGCTAAAACTTTGGAAGAACTTCCATACTACAACAATTTCTGGTGAAATCAGTTGATGTGATTCCCTGGGTGATTTGAGAAGCTGGTAGCAAAATCTGATGCCCATATAGAGTTTTAAATAAAACCTCATGTTAAACACTTTCCTCTTGTATCCATTTCTTGTAAAAAAATATAGTTAATCAATGAATTTAATGTATTTTAAAATGGAGAGTTTCAATCACCTTGTATATGTTGAAAGTAGACAATGAAAGTATGACAATGTATAACTATATCTACAGCAGTGGAAGTGTTAATTACAAAATTTGTAATATCAATAAAAGTATTAACACAAAAAAATGAAAGTTTTTTTTATCTCTATTCAAATAATATTATCATAATATAAAATAAACTAATATGTTTGTTTCAAAAAAGCTAATAAATGTTAGTGTTCCTATTTGGAATATTAGTACTCAGAACTTTCTTCATGCCATATAGTAGAAATTTGTTTATTTAATCAAACCTTGCATTACTTGTTAATATTAATTCAATTTTGTTATCCTCTTAGCACTAAATAATGATTAATTACTATAGTTTTAGCTTTTAACTTTAAATTATAAACTTTTTAATGAGAAAATCCTAAAATATTTTTCGTACTATTAGTCTTGATAAATAATGTTAAATAAGTGTAAAATTATCTATGTTAATGATTTATTTTCTTTCTAACTAGACTGATCCCAAGTGTCCTGACTTTGGTGTTTATGGCTATGTGATACAAGGGGTTCAATTAAAAATGGATACTATTGTGATTTTCCTACATCAAGTTGGCATCACTCACTTAAATGCCTACATGACACGATTAATAAACAGGTAAGTAGCACAATTACATTTATAATTAGAAAAAAAATATAATCTTTATTCAGTAATTATTTTTAAGTCAGTTCATGATTAAAATAGCCATGTGTGTCTAAAAAGGATGGCGTTATAAAAGATGATGTTTAGTTAGTTTGTTACATAATTCCAAAGAAATCTTTACACACTTCTTGTCCATATAACTTTGCCAATTCTTCCTGTACAAGACAATCTTTTCAAACATAAAAAGTGACATTCTAATGTCTGCTTTGATTTGGTCTTCCTATTTCTTATGTGGTCCAGAGAATTTGTTTTTTGTAGGATCTATGCAGAAATACTTTGTTTTTCCCTTCTAATTACATGGCCAAGCAGTTCAGCCTCCTTCTAATCAGTGTAATTATATCAGACTTCACATCTAGTTGTTTTTTTTCCTTATGACAGACATTCTGATTTTATCTTTGATATTTTTCCCAGTTATAGATTTAAGGTGTTATTTTATTTTTAAGATTTGTGGAATAAACAAAACCTAAAGCTTGAAACAACTGTTCAACAGCTTTTATTTCTGGTTGAAAGAGATTGCAAAATAGTAGTGTTTTGTAGGTAAAAAAGTGGAGTTTCCCAGTTAACAAAGTTCTTGAGTAGTTATTTGTTTTTGAGGGAGATTTCTCCACTGGTTCCCTCAGGAAGAACAAGAAATTTGAGTGAAACTGCTAGGATAAGCCTTGTCTTCTGTAGCAAGGTTCGTGCATAGTTTTCCTTTGGTAGGTGTCTCAAAGGGAGATTTCTCCACTGGTTCCCATGGGAGGAATGAGAAATCTGAGTCAAGATGCCAGGACAGGCCTCATCTTCTGCAGCAAGGGTTGTGTGTAGCCCTTTGAGTTGGGCTTAATGATTGTAACTGCTGTAAAGCGAAAATGGAAATGTGCGGGCCTTGAATGTAGAGGCCACTGAAATAGAAAAAAGAAAAATAGAACTCGATCAAGGCTTTTCTGACCTCTGGAAATTCTAGTTAAATCCTGCTGATTATTTCCGTTGCTGCTGCTGCTGCTGAATCAAGCAAAGTAAGGAAGCCCCTACATGCCACAATAGCCAACAAGTGAGATAGTTTCTATAGATTTACTATTGTTTTGTTTTTTTCTCACATAAGTGATTAGTTATGTCTGCTTTAAAATTGCTAAAATGGGTTTAAGAAAGGCTTACAAGATAGGCCAAAGTATGAAGAAAAAATTGCAAAGTTGCAGAAAATCGAAAAAAGAATTATTGAATCATTATCTTTTTTGAAAGAATTGGAAATTATTTTGATACAAAATTATTTTTTTTGCTGAATTTTATCAATAATAAATGATATACTTTAACTTAAATCATTACTTATTTTATTAAAAGCTAAAATTATATAAACAACCAATTTTTTCATTTTGACATTTACATGACATATTGAAGACAAGAGAAGCAGAAGGAAACAACAAGTAACTAAATGAGCTTGTGTGAATGGTAGGACAGGGGGTGGGTGGGATAGTAATGACATTGTCAAGCACTAAAACGTTTAGGAAGTTGTAGAGAGTCATGATCACCCACCTCCTGGAGGAACACAACACATAAGAGCAGAAAGAGCAAAGATTACTTCAAGAAATAAAAAAAAAAACCAGAAAGTTGTGAAGAGCCATGTCACATAAAAGAAGATGGTCAAAATATTTGGATGAACATTAAAAATATATATAATCAGGGAAAGTGCTGAAAAATGTGATGCTAATTCTGTCTATAAATTCTGAATGAATATAAAGGGTGATAACTTGGACTGATTGAATTGAGTTTAAAATCAGTCCGAGTTATTGGAACATCCTTTATAATAATCTAATTTTATACATCTAGTTTATGCTTTAAGTTTTTTTGTTTTGATATTTTTCTTTTCATTTAGTGTAAAACTGAAGCATTAAATCTATAAGTCTTTGCTTTTCAGTATCAATGAGAAAAAGATGAAGTCAAGCATTCATAGCAACATTTCCACTTCGGATTCTTTGGATGATTTCAATATCATGCAGCCCCTTACTCGCATGGTTTCTATCTCTGAAAGTTAGTATCTTATACGATTCCTTTTTTTTTCTTTTCTAACCATTCAGTTTCTCAGAATTAACACCTATAAATTATCAATAAATTATTGATACAATATAATTGATGCATTTTTTTTATTAATAATCTTTTGTATTTATCAGTTACAATATTGATTTCAATATCATACTGTGTTAGATTTTATTATGCAAGTCAATGTTTTTTGCAATAAAATTGGTATTAACCAACTGAATTTGGGCAAAATTCTGAGGATATATTTATATAAGCAATATACACTTGATTTTCTATTTACTATATATTTTGTTATTAAAAATATAGACAATAACTTGTTTTGGATATGCTGGTTTTTATTATATAAATAAAATAAGTGCAACATAAATTGTTATTCATAATCAAATTCAAAAGATATATATACCAAACATTAATTCTGATTAATGCAATATCCTATATACATGAATAAAGTATTATTTTATTTTACATAATATTAATACAGACTCCTTGATGTTCTTTAACTCTTATCAGTCTTTAAACCATTGATTTTGTTAATTTTTTTAACTGTTTTGAATTTTAACGTTATTTGCATCAGTTTATATATATATATATATATATATATATATATAAACTTTACAGTAGCCTATTATTTTAATACCTACAACATTGGCCAATCTTCTTCCTAATATCTTGTAATATATATGTGAGTGTGTATATATATATATATATATATATATATATATAGAATTCTCTACGACTATCAGTTTGGTGTATAAATCACAATCATAAGGCAGTAGAAAGGAACAGAATTTAAGGCTAACCAACTGTTTAATACATACACACAGCCATACACACACACACACACACACACACACACACACACACACACACATATATATATATATATATATATATATATATGTATGTATTAAACAATTGATTAGCCTTCAGTTCTCTACTGCCTGATGATTGTGATTTACACACCAGACTGATAGTCACAGAGAACTCTTAGGAGAGTAATATATATATATATATATATATATATAATAATGGACTCTCCCGTCGGTTTTGACGTATGAGGATCTGCCAGCTTATTGATTCAGTTATGAAAGTTTGTGCTAATCTTAAGTGGCATTTAAGACCTGCTAGTGATTTACAAAGGAGGCCGCATATGGAGCAAGTGTGAGGATTGTGAGATAAGATCACTGTTAGATTGGTTGACCTTTTAGATCTTGCTCTTGTTTCTTGAAGATCATTCAGACAAGCAGATTGAAAATTGCTGAGTCCACTAAAACATGTTGATCTCCATTCTACCCGCTCCAAAGCTAAGCACTCAAGGGTGTTATGTGGTATATTAACTGCTGACAAGTTGCTTTTCAACTTGTCTTTGTATCTTAGCCATGGGCGTCCTACATTCCTGTAGCCTTGATCTAACTGGCTGTACATTAGGATCTTGGGTATCCTGTCATCAGACATTCTCAAGACATGACCAGTCTACCGTAACTGAGACTGTATTATAAAAGTCTCGATTCCTCCAATATTACACCTATTAAACAGGTCTACGTTAGATGTTCTATCTTGAAGCTTAACTCCACAGATTGCACGCAGACAGCTTTTATGGAAAACATCTAGCTGGTGTATATGGTACCTGTATGGAGTCCATGACTCTGAGCCATACAAAAGGCTATATATATATATATATATATATATATATATATATATATATATATATATATATATGTCTACTGATTTTCAACCACACATATCTGCTAGAGTCACTAGTCATTGCCTGCTCAGTGATGTTTGTGTTTGTGCAAGATCCAGAGGACCCACCTTTGTTTTTGTTATGATAATTTACCCACACACACATGGACTCTCCCAGCTATAAATAGAAGCAGATACTGCCTTTTAGAGAGGGAAGTTTCTAGCAGTCAGCTCTGACAGTCAGACTGAACATTCTTGCTGTGACACTCTCATTTGTATATTTTTGTATTACTGTTTCTGTTAATATATTTGTTTAACTCATTTTCCTCTCTTGTGTCTTTATTTCTGGCCCTAACAAGGCCACAACAGTTTTATTCTGTAATTACCCTGAATAGACATTAGTTACAGTTTCTGGGTGAGAACGTATCATCTGGCATGGTCAACAGATTGAACAAAGCCAGTACACTCAAACCCTCAGTCATGAGGACTTGTGATTTCATGCTAGCACAACCATCAATGATCTCCGAATAGTTACATCAACTCAATTTCACTCATAAAGCCTGGATGAACCCATGGTATAATTTATAGCCACTTTCCAAAGGTGTCACCTACCCAGCTACCCAGGCTGATAACATAAAAAGTAACCTTCCTAAAAAAAGTGACCAGGCTGATATTTAAACTAAAGTCTTTAGGTCTTTATATATATATATATATATATATAAAATTCAGTAGATTGGATTATGTACATCTGGTATATAGTACTCCTCTCCCATAAATATAATAAATTTTAAACTATATATATATATAGCCCCCTGATGAGTAGACAGATTGATTGCTGGAGTACCTGTCTATAAAACTCTGAAATCAGGATACTGAAGGTAATACCAATCAGTTAAAGTAACAAACTTTATATTTATATTAATTTTGCTATACAGTATTTGACTTGACAAAGTTTTCTGCACCTGTTCATATTATTATTTAATATCAAATTGTTATATAAAATATTATTTCTGGCACCTAAACAAATATATTTAATATATTTTTCTTTTTTCAAGAAACAACTCAAGTCCCTGCAAATTTGGTGAAATTCAGCCTGAATGCAACCATCAAAGATGTGAATATAAAAACTTGTGATACAGAATATGACTTGGCTGACCTCCACATCAGAGGTTTGTATCATAATTTCAATTTGCTGATGAAGTTTACTTTAAGATTAGTTTTATAATATGAAACCATTAGACAAAGATAACACTAAAATTATTTTTTTTACATTAGTTGAATTACTTGTTTATTTACAAATGATACCTGTAGTTAATGTTCAAAGACCAGCTAAAGCTTCAGGATTATGAATGTATATTTTCAAGACAGGCAAGCCATTTGAAAGATTGGTGCAACACAATCATTTTACTCTTTATCAGACCTTATGACAGTGTAAGCTTAGCTTATTAAATATTTTTATAATCTTTTGTAGTTCATTTAAAATTATAATTGAATCTAAAATTCTTTTATATTCTGTAGACCATTGTAAGCTTTATTGAATTATCTTTGTCTACATGCACACACATTTACTAGCATCGAAAAAACTGAAGTCTTTACTAAATAATTACATTTGTCTTTTAATTGATAGAAATGCTCTCAATAAAATATACAGAGAATTTTTCACATGATACAGAACTGTCTTTCCTTGATGTTCAGTTATAAATGAAAGAATTTACAATTATTGTAAGTTTTGCAAAATGAAAGGTGGAAATATCAGTGTTTTGGTTGGATGACATTTCAGATCATAAAGTATCCAAATTCAAATATCAGCAATGACTTTTGTCTGAAATGTTGGTCTTACCAATATCATTAAAGACCAGTACTTTTACTTTTCATTATTCCAGCTTTTCTCTTTCAATTGAAAATTTGTTATAATATTGTTTTCTGTTTTTAAATACGTTTTCTTATAGATCTAGAATGCCAAGTATTAGTAAAACCAACCAAGACATCTCTTTTCTGTGGTTTAAAAGACCTTTACCTCAAAGATTGTTCACCTCAAGCAATTTACCCTAATGTAAGTTGACAATATCTTTTATTTATCAGATAACCTGTATAAATTTAGAGCTAAGTAGATTTAAAAAACAAAGTAAGTATTGTGAATTGATAAAAATATTAAAAAGTATTTAATTGAGAAATTAAATCATTTATTTTTGTTGATGCAAAAATTTACAAGATTTTTATTATTAGATTCATTGAGTTTTCACAATACTCTCAGATTTGTAATAACTGTACTCTACCCTCAATTATTAATTTTTGAAAAAATCCACCATTTTCTTATTTTTATGAAAACAAGGTGTCAAATAATGATGGGGTAAAGGGTGTCCAATAATGTTGGGGCACAAGGTGTCCAATAATGATGGGACACAGGGTGTCCAATGATGATCGGACACAGGGTGTCCCATAATGATTGGACACAGGGTGTCCAATCATTATGGAATACAGAGGGTTCAATCATGATGTGGCAAAGGGTGTCCAATAATGATGGGGAACAAGGTGTCCAATAATAATGGAACACAGGGTGTTCAATAATGATGGGGCAAAGGGTGTCCAATAATGATCAGACACAGGGTGTCCAATAATGATGGAACACATGGGGTTCAATAATGATGGAATACAGGGGGTTCAATAAGGATTGGGCACAAGGTGTCTGTTGGGGCACACCCACCTTCTGACTGATAATGGACTGATCCCTCTACGATATAAGTCAGTGCTAGAGAGAGAGGTGGAAGGATCAGGTTCAGCGACAGCAGTCGAGATCAGGTTACCATTACATCGCGTTGGACTGTAGACTATTGTTACTTACTAACCGGCATTTATTATTACTAATCACTCTGTTGTTAATTACCTCTTACAAATATACCAGTATTTATCCCTACAACTGTGTTTGTCTTTATTCGAATACACACACGCGGGAACACTCCCAACATCTCAACAGTGTCCAATAATGATCAGACACAGGGTGTCCAATAATGATGGGACACCGGGTGTTCAATAATGATGGGGCACAAGGTATCCAATAATGATTGGACACAGGGTGTCCAATAATAATGGGGCAAAGGATCTTTTTTGTTTATTTACAATTATTAGATGTGGTCTCTTTGTTTGAATTGGTTGTTATCTGAATTTCATTCTTTGTAATCTGCTACCTATCTCTGTCTTCTTTGAACAATTAACTACAACATCTGATACAAAGTTTTCTGCTAACAAAAAACAGGTTTTCTTGCAGTGTAAGGCAATGATTGAGCATTCAAATATGAACAGCTATCACAGATATATGATAACCCAAAACAATACAGTTTATCTTCAATTCCTAGTTGTAGTACTTAATTAGATGTTATGTCTATCCAGAAAATATCCAACCATTTTGAATATCTTGAAAACTAGTGGAATAGATTTGCCAACTACTCAACTGTACATGTGTGAAGAGATACTCATCTGTAAGTTTACTCAATCAACAGTGAAATACTATTAAAATAATCTCCTGTATTACTGTCATATTCTCAAAGCCACATAAATAGATCAGTAGATAAACATAAAGTTTATCTGCAGAAACTATTAAAATGATTGAAATGGATTTTGAGGATGATTCACTAAGCAAAGCACAGATAAAATGTTGGTTAATAAACTTGGTTAGTAATCCATTGAAAATGATTCCTGTTCTAGATCTGTAGAACAGGTCTGGATTGCAATCAAAGGAAATTGGCAATTGGCACAAGAATTGAAAGAAAACCTGGTCATTCTATAGACTGTCTGGAAAATAAACAGCCATTTTGAATATTTCAATTGCTCATTCTATATATTTTTGTCTGGATATTTTTGCTAACCACCACATCACCCAGAGTCTGTGAGCACTCCCACCCTACACTCAGATTTGACTTCTGTGGCTTCTGGTTTTTACCAAATCTAAAATTTCCATTGAAAGGAGAAAAGATTTCATGTCATAGTTAAGATTTCATTTCACGTTTAATTTGTTTATTTAAATGAGTGTCACTTTCAGCAACTCACAATCCTTCTTTCATAGCCAATTTGTATGATGGGTTTGTTCTGTCATTGATGGAATAATAGTTAAAGTTGCATACATACACACACACACACACATATATATATATATATATATTCAGTTGTATGGATATGAGATTGTAACCCTGGGTTTCACACTTTTGTGATCATCAGAAAATGTCTGATGATCACAAAAGTGTGAAACCCAGGGTCACAAACTCATATCTATACAACTGAATATGTTAGCTCTACCACTGATATTGAGTACTTTCCAATAAGTACTGTGCATATAAAATAATAATATATATAGAAAATATATATATATATGAATGAAAAGACAAGAGGAAAACTATACTTAGTTTAGCCAACACATTTTATAATTCAACAGACTTTTTAAGGCAAATGTGATGGTTTTATTTTACAACAAGTATGTATTTTACAGTTACTCAAAATTTTCAAATTTAAGAATGCTCATAAATATTCAACTGAAAAGATTTAATGTTTGACTCTTTTACAGATATCCCCCATCTGGGAATATTTACACACACACATATATATGTATATATATAAATATATATTATATATATTATTTTATATATATGTGGTAGAAATATAGTTTTAAGGTTTGCTATGTTTATGGGTTAAAGTGCTCAATATCAGGGATAGAGAATATGTAAATGTAAAAGTGGACACTGAAGTCAACACCCAGTGGTGACAGTCTGTTTCTTGCTTAAATGCAATTTTCTGGCCATGTTTGTCTTTAAGCATGAAACAGGCTGTTGCCACTAGGTGTTGACCTCAGTGTCAACTTTTTATATATAGATATAGATATATATATCCAAATAAGTTCAATTAAAAAGAATTGACATGGTCTATGTGTTTAATTTTTCTGTTTTTTATTGTATTTTTACAATCGGAAAAATGCAATGAAAAAATGAAACAGACACACCTTGGTTCTTTTTTAATCAAACTTGTTTGGATGCGCTAAATACTTGCTGCCTAAATATACTGTATATATATGCATGTTTGTGTGTGTACTTATATTATTCATATATTTCATACCTGGTTTATTTTTCTTTGGAATATTTTAATTATATATTGTTTCCATTAAAATCTATTTTGTTCTTTTTCTGCAGATAATAATGATTGAAAAATCCAACCTATTTGAACTGGAGGTAAGATATTTTTAAATGTCTGAATAAAAGTTAATGATTTACAGAAATATTTTTTTTCTGATGACACATATGATACATACATACATACACACAAACATGATTGATATAAATGTATTAACTTATGTTTTCATTTATCTACTGATATACATAAAAATACAATCCCATTAATATCTTTCTTATAAATGCATTCATTTTCTGATTGAGTGAAAAAGCAAAAACCAAGAGATAGATGTAAGGTTTTATTAAACATATTAGGTTAGTAACAAAATGTCTGGAAAATATGATTTAAAATCATGACAAAGAGTTTCTTTCTTTTCCATCTTACCAGGAATATCGCTAGCATGTTGAGTTGTTTTTTTGTTTTTTTTCTGTTAAGAAAGAGAGCAGTGTTTATCTACTGACACTGAATAAACAAGAACCCCTTTCACTGAATGTAATCTTTGGTAATCACTTGTGTAATAGTGATAGAGAAAGAAATCTGACATCCTCACAAATATTTATTTATTTGATGCACTTTTAAGAATCTAAGTGAATTGAGAAATTCCAATGGCTGTTGTACTAAGCTGTACTGAATAAATGATTTAGATCTGAATAAATGACCTCTGAAAAAAATCTCAACATTTTTAAATCAGTATTTATTACTTCTGCCAACAAAGTTGGATGGAAGTTACATATTTACTTTTGTTTGTTCATGTGTATATACAGATGGTGTAATGGATAGTGGCTTGGAATGAGGAATCAGAGAGCCAAGTTCAAATTCCAGTTGTGTTTGCTGCATTCATTTATATGCAAATACCCTTGGGAAAAATATGAACCCATCTCCTCTTCTTATTTATAGATTAAATTGTAAGATTTGTATCTGAAAAAATCATTGTTATTCTCAAAATATTGTTCACAAATTGTAAAAAAAAAAAAAAATGATTCATTTGCAAAAAAAAGTCTCTACAATCCAAAATATTCTTTGGCTTTAAATAACCCACAAAAGATTGATAAACCATAATAAAAATTCAATTCTAAAGTTATCAATGGATTTCAGTTATTATTTGTAAAATGATTCGTTATGAGCCAAAGAACAATTGATTAAATTCTGGGGCAGATACTGGAAATTCATGAAAAAAAAAAAAAATAAATAAATAATAATAACAATAACAACAACAACAACATCATCATCATTATCATTATTATTATTATTATTATTATTATTATTATTATTATTGACATAATTGTAGGTTGACCACAGTCAAGATTATAGTTATTGTGAACTCTTATTACAATCTTTTGTCATGTCATAGTTTGGAATCTATGATGTGATTATTTTTACTCACAATGGCATTTGCTATGCTAAGTGCTTTCAAATTTCTTATTGTATTTTACATCATGTAAAATTCATGAAAAAAATCTGTTTTATATTTGTAAAATCTGTAGTTATTGACATTGCTTAGGATAGGGATGAAGATTAGTGAGTAAGATGTGAAATTTCAACTCTGTAATAGGTTTTTGATGCTCGGTACTTTGCAGCCATTTGAAAGAAAGAAATCAATTGCATGAATAAAAGTTTTAAAAAAAAACAAACAAACAAAATCATTGCTTCATTATGATTCAGTCAATACTTAACTTAATATCCAAAAATGACATATCAGCAATGACTGGTGTAATTTATTTGTCCTTAAAATTAAAACTCATTAATAAGATCATGGGATAGAATTTAAGTCTGAGGTTTCACTGGAGGTTAGATAATGATAAGATCATGGTGGAAGAAAACTAATTACAAACCTTCTTGTTTTCCTAAAATCAATAGAATTAATCTTCTGTAAATCACTACTTATTCATTTTATTCTGGTTTGCTTCATAACTGAAATATGTTTCTCACTGACACCAGTAATGATGCTGAGAATGCCATGGATGGAGTGCATAAGCAACAATGAAGTCTTAAGAAAAATGTAAACAAAAAGAAGACATACTTAGACTCAGAAAGAGACAGCTGAATTTTCTTGAACACCTAATGAGGAAAGATGGCTTGGAGAATTTGACACCCACAGGACATTGAAAGCAAAAAGGACATGGGAAAGCAATAGGCCACCTAGTTGACCAGCTTGTGTGAATGGGTGATGAAATGGTGGATAGGAAGGATGGTAAAAAGATAAAGAGATACAAGTGATATGAAGTTGTGGAGAGCCATGATTGTCTATGTCCTGAAGGTACATGGCACATAAAAAAATAAAATCTTCCTGCTCAAATGGCTGATGTTATACAATCTTTCTACCTATTTATTTCTCCCAATTTGACCATGTTCCACATGAATTTAAGCTTAGTAAATATTTACTTATTGGTTTTTGAAAGTGATCATGACACCAGGTTCCAAAATACATCTACATTGACTTGTATATATCGATAAATCTTGTTGCTCTACTGTTACTTCAAGAGAAAGTGCTTGGATGAACTACATTCACTGGTCAAGCCAAGTCAAACCTTCAGAGCAAGAACATGCTATACCACATACATCGTAGCAAATCACCCACATTCTCTCTGTATTCCATCAGTGTAAAGAAAGTTCCACTTGAGCAGCTTTTTCCCATAAACCACTGATTGCTCTGTGGTACCGACTCCCAACAGGATGTAAGATCATTATAATCCTACCTTGTTCAAGGCTAGGGTTAAACATTATCTTCTACTCCTATACGCACAAATGGCCTCCTAACATAACCCTCTACCTCAAGTGGCTCCCAGGCCTTGTAAAGGCTGAACCTTACTGTAAAAAAAAAGATACATATGGAAAGGTATGCATCAATCATTACAAACATGAAATTCTTGACTTGCATTTTTCAATTTTCAAAAGATCTTTAAATGACCTTCAGATGTTTTATTTCACTTTTGTTTTTCTCTCACACTCAGGATAATCTTGAAGGATTAACAAATTATTTTTCTTAAGGTTCTTAATGTTTTCTTAAATTTCCTTTCAGGATAATCAACTTGAACTCAGTATAGTTAAATTTAGTTCTATAAATTTAAAGGATTTCTCTTCTCAAGAATCGGTATGTAAATCTTAAAAAAGTAGAAAGATTAAAAAAGAATGAATCTCAACGTTTATTCTATGGAAAATGCTTGCTTCTTTTTCCTCAAATATCCTTAAATAAATTTCCAATAAACTTTATAAACAAATACCTCTTTTTAACAAACCCAAGTTTCTCTTGCTTTTTTGAATGCAAATATCTTCTTATTAATGACTGAATTTATATAAATTCAAGTTCAAAAAAGAAATGATAGTTTTCCAGGATAACTGGTGGAGTACCAAGACTGATGAAATTAACAAATCTCATGCAAAAGGTGTGGGAGGGTAAGCTGGTCCCTCTAGATTGGAAAGATGCCGTTAAGGTTGTTCTGTACACGGGGAAAGAATTATCTATGGTTATAATGTACATAATACATGACTGGCCAATGAAAATCAAACCACAAAAAATTGAAAATACCAAAACTTGTGTCTTTTTTATCTGTTTTTCTTTGATGAAGCATTAAAAAATGTGAAACATGTTAGATTGATAAATGTTTCCTATTTGTTCTTTATCTTAATCATTCATATATATATATATATATATATATATATATGATTTTCTGATGATATTCAATATATCAGATAAATTTTAACAGAACACTTATGTGCATATATGTATATGTAAAATAAAAGAAAGGAAAGTGCTAAATGTTTTGACAAGTAAACATTTTGTTAGTAAATGAAATTACAATAAAAAAGCAAAAGCATTTGTCTAGAAAATAATGGTGACACCTTTGAATTTAAAAAAATGTAATTTTTTTTACCCAATTGATTTAACATATTTATGTCATATTTTTATATAGTAGAAGTTTTGGATATCAACATTGAGTTATGAAATTGTTTAACCTATAAGAAGCATGTTAGTACAATGATTTCAAAATTTAGTTTATAATGTAAGTCAGTTTTAGCTCTTCACATATATTTTAATTTGTCATGTAATGTATATTGATTCAGTCTTTCAATAATGCCTATAAATTTTGATTCTTTGCATTTATTATTAATGAAATCTCTTTTCTCTCTCTTTCCCTACATGTTTTTTTCTCTCTCTCTCTTTAATGAAAAATATATAAAAATGTCTTCACTCTATTCTATATGTTTATGTGGAGTAATAAGGTATAAGTGCTCCACATCTTGTTTTCCCTGGTGTTGGGTTTCACTGATTTTATTATCAATTACTTTTTATTAGTTCTTTAATGGATTACCTAATATATTTCCAAACATTTTACATTTTTGACAGACTATTTAAAAATAAATTTTTTATGATATGTTCAGTTTTGTTAACCAAGTAGCAAATATATAATTTCAAAATATATATAAAAATAATTAAATGAAAAATTTAGTTAATAAAGAAATAATGGTAATTAATTTCATTAAAGTGTTGTGACATACCAGTTTTGAAAAAAACTCTTACTATTTAAATATTTTCTCTTTTGTTTATTTTTTATTTTTATGGAAAATATGTTGATTATAACTTGTTTTCCAGTTTATCCACTATTACAAAAACCGGGGAAAAAATAAGAAAAATCTTGATTACAGAATCCGTTTGAGAGTGGCACAGTTACAGGTGGTGTGCCTTGCCAAATTTTTCTGGGATCTTACTGTAAGTATTATAGAAATATGCTTTTATTTTTTAACAATAAAATGGTTTTTACTTGTTTTCTGATTTCCATATATTTGACACAACAAAATTATGGCTAACATGTCATCAGATAATTTTTGTAATAATCTTTCCCACTGAAAGATTTTTGTAATAATCTTTTCCACTGATAGCAATAGAGAAAAAAGCATGTTTAAGTTATTCTGAATTCCACTTCAGTATAAATTTAGAATTCCCATGTGAATAAAAATAGTAATAAACTTAATAATTTTGTTTTGAAATTCCAAGATAAAGTATTTTTATCTTATATATTTTTATTTTAATACAATACATTCTTTAGATACTAAATTCTTTTGATGTTAATGCCTTTAATGCTTCTTTGGATATTTTAACCCTAACATAATGCTATCATTGTTGCTATTAGGAATTGCTATAAAAGACTACTTACGCTTTATTTGTTTCTTTTATTACTATAAAAAATGACATGCTTTATTTTAGTAAATCTACTTTACTTTATTAATTATTATTATTAATAGCAATTATTAATATTTAATTTATTAAGCTATAAAGAATAATGTCAACAGGTATCCTCAACACTGGCTTTTCTTTTCTTGATTTGATGCATCTTTGTATATTTACCAAGAACAAATCAAGATAAAAAATATAACATTGAGCATACCCATATTGGTATAGCTGTTACTTTAAATAAAACCATACAACAAACATATATGTACATGTCAAAGGCAATGAGCAACATGGAACAAGATATGGATGTATGTTTTGTGGTGATAAATGTATTTAACTGTAGAAATTCAAAATGAAATGTGGGAATTCAGTTCAAAACTCATCCAAAACTTTTGAATTCTTGCAATTTAATTTAACACCTAAAGAATGGATCAATTGTAAAGAATGGATCAATTGTAAAGATGATGTCAATCAAAATATCTGTAAAAAATGTAGAACTGTTGAGCTAAAAAGCAATAAGTATGAAATACATATAAAAATTTGATAATGTTAAAAATTAATTACATGATAAAAAAAAAATTATTGCTTAATTGTTAATTTATTTTGATAAATGATTTGGTAATGTCAAAAATGTCATTTAAAAAAACACCTCCAACATAAATACATGATTTAATGCTATGCATTTCTAATTGCATTTATATATACAAATTATACATTTTTACAAAAACTTAATATGCACAAAAATTTTATTTCATGCTTTTTATAATGATTTTCTAACAAAAAGTTTCTTTTAATTAAATTTAGAGATTTTTTGAGCCTATCATTAGCCCAACAGTAATTGAAGAAACAAAGGCTACTGTTACAAAATCTGTTTCCAAAAAGGTAAGTTAAAAATATTCATGTTTGATTATTAGATTATATTATGGATATGCAAAATTAAATTGCACAAAGAATTAAGGAAAAACCTTGATAAAGAAAAATTTCTCGTTAGTTTTGTTAAAAATACATGAATTTATTGTGGGGGCTCAGTGATGCATTGGCCTTGTCTGAATGTTATTTTTATATTTTTTTTAGAGTTGAAAAAACTTCAGAGTCTGTCTATATTTCTGAGATGAGGTATTATGTACATTATTTACATTATTCGGACTATTGTCCTCATCTTTTTCGCCATATTTATCACAACATTTTGGCCGTTGTACACTCCAGCCTTCTTCAGGTGGTTGGAATTTCGAACTGAACCCTTTATTTCGCTCACTGGGGTAGACTTCTAGTTCCACGTGCCATGTTTGATGGATGTCAGTTATCAGTTATCTCCTGCTAATTTCCCTCTGGAAGTTCTCCACTGCTTTAACCGGGTATTGAACTCACACTCTTTGGGTCCTGTCACTGGATATATCCAATGCCTTTATCCACTGTGCTATGTGTCCTTGAGAAAAACTTGACCACAACAGGATTGTAATATTATAAGCAAAATTGTACATAAGGTACAATGAAATACAATTCAGAAACAGTTTGTGTTTTATAGGAAAAATGATAAATTGGTTTATTATGCGTTTCAGCATATCAAGTAATACACAATTTTTAAATATTTAAGTTTTTCTTTAGAATGATGTATTAGAGAAATAAGATTTTTGTTAATAATTTCTTCTTTCTTTAGTGTACATTCAATAAGAGTCTTTCTTTTATATCTTAGTAATACATTGCAAAGAAATTATTGTATTATTCAAAAAACATATATGTATATAATTTTGGTTAGAACCAAAATAAATGTTTATTTGCAGCTGACAACATATTTTATCAGAGATTGTTTTGAACATCTGTTTTCTTATGTGGTTGAAGTGAAAGAGAAAAGTTTAGATTTTCATTTCTTTTAGCAGTAAAATGCTTATATAATGCATCATGGCAATATTCTATATTTTATTTAATTTTTTTTGTAAACTATTTTTTTATTGTTAACTATCTTATCTTGTATTTTAAAGTATTTTTATTGCTTAACTTTTAATTTTTCTTTTATTATTAATTATTTTGGTTCTAGACTACTACATAGTCTACTAATAGGGGTTGGAGGTTATTACTAAATAAATTTTTTATTGCTATCACTATAAATTCATCATAAGCAGATTTTGTATAAATGAAATCACATTTTAATTTGAGCCTTCAAGAAATCATTTTAAAAAAAACCTTAAAATTTTTTGTCTTTTATAATTTAAAAGGCAATATTTAAACTTTGTGTCCCCAAGAAAATGGTGTGTTAAAAGGATGGATTTTCCCTTGATACCATTATTACTGTAAACTCCTTTCACTCCCTTGCTGATGTTTATTGTTTGTAAAAAGTGATGATTAAAATTTTAATAAAACCTAAACATATGGTGCTACATCATTCAAATATTATTTAAATAAAAAAGTTTGTCTTTCTCTCTTCTGTTATGAAAATTCTGTCAGATACACATTCAACAGGTAACAAAAGCTAAAGAATAGCCAAAAGCAATTCTGATCTATTTCATTTATAAATTGCTTTTATAATTTATTCAATTGTATAACTGTGCTATATTCATTGTTTTCAGGTAAACCGACTTAATATGAACCGTATGCACATCAGCTTCAATTTTGATGTGTTTGCTCCAATTTTACTGATCCCCAAACATTCCAAGTCCACAGATCTATTGTATGTTAAATTAGGACACCTCAGACTCAGGAACTTTTTTGAAATGACTAAAGACCCCACACAAGAATGGAACCACATCTTTCTGAATCTGAGCTCCATCAAAGTCAGCAGGTATATTAAACAATTTTATTTATTCACCATAATTCAAATTTAATATTCAGGGATATATTATTTATTGTTATCTAAAATTCCAATTATTTTTACTATTGTTTTAACTTCTGACAAAAAGTGAAGAATTAACAGAAATATTTGATTAAAAATAACAAAAGTAAAGACAATAATTAAAAAAAATATTTGGAATAATATTTATATTAAAATTATGTTAAATTTCAGAAAAATAACCATACCAACAGCTAAATGCTACCATATTTGATAACATATTTACTGATTTTTTCCCTCAAAAATGTTTAAAAAATGATCACCTTGTAAATATGTAAAATTCCAACATCTGGTAAGCTAGAGTTTACCCAAATTCCATAAACAACCAGTACTAATTCCACTTCAAGAATTTAAGTGCACTACTAGATTGGCAGCTAGTTCTTATAATTTTACTGTTGAAATTTCTAGTTGTAACTATAAATTCTATGTTAATAGTTTCTTTTCCTGTACATCTCATTTGTACTAATTTTTTTTCTCACACACTTCTCACTTGTATCAATTTCTTTTTCTTTCCTACTTTCCTATCAACTATGATCTTCAAAAATTTAAATGCAATGTCAATCATCATCTTGTATCTCCTTGGATATTGTTCTTTTATTATCCTCTCTGTTTCTTTTACCTTCAATAACTCTGTGCATCTTAGTGGCTTTTTTGACTTGCATGGGGTGAAATGATTAAAAAATTATATTAATGATACTGTAATATTAAATGTGACAGGAAGTCTTATATGTGATCAAATATAGTAACCATAAATGGCTTCCATGTAAAACATAAAAAAATAATCGAACAGGTGGTGGACCTGACAAACATATACCAAATTTGATGCAACTAGGATACAAATGTTTATAACAGTATTTTAATATATGTGTGGGTAGTGCAACCGTTATCAGCATGGACAGTAAAATAAGTGAGCTGAGTTCAAATTCCAGCCTAGTCAGTTGTGTTCACTTTCACACTGATATCCTTGGGAAAGACATGAATCCATCTCTTCTTGCATCCTGGGTATGACGATAAACTACATCCGTGTCCTGGGTAAGACGATAAACAGCACTCTCAAACACAGATTTTGTCCTTGGTATAGTGATAAACTATGTCCAACAGCAAGGCCTCTGATAATACATTTTTGAAAAAATAATGTTGCCAGCTGTACATTTTTGAAAAAATATTACTAGCTATACATTTTTTTTTTTTTTTTTGAAAGAATGGTGTTGCTGGCTATATGTTTTTGAAAAAATAATATTATCAGCTATACATTTTGGAATAATAATATTACCAGCTATACATTTTTGAAAAAAATAATATTACCAGCTATACATTTTTGAAGAAAAAAAATATTAACAGAAATAGATTTTTGACAAAACAAAAGTATTACCAGGAAAAAAAGAAAAGAAAGAAGTCTGCATTAAATGATCCATTGAGGTTGATATGCCGTAAAACAAACCAAACCAAAGCATCTCTTCTTCCTCCAGTTAGGGGTAAAAGGGTAGATTGGATCCTCTAGCCTTAGGTGGCAGCCAGTCTAAGAAAAGAAAAACTGAATTCCAAATTGTGGAGAAAGCAAGTGAGAAACACTCTACTATCTTCCCCAAATAGGTATGAAAATTCACAGTGAATACAGAAAAGAAATGTATGGAGATCAATGATCACCTATGTCCTGAAGAATGTGGCATTTGTTAGTGCATTAAATCCAGTCAAAAACTGTTATATTCCATGCTAAGTGTTGTAAGTAATTCCCACAACCTGCTCCCCCTGTTTGGTGTAATGGACAGACTCCAGAAATGCTTATAAATAAGCTAGCTTAATTCTTTTCTTTTGGTAGCTGTATTAAGTTACAGTCAGCGTCGTCTGTCTAACTCTCTGCATTAGCAGGGAGGAACCCGGATGAAACTTTGCCGAAGAGCAGGGTTTCATTCAGGGAGGTTGACAGGCCTCGAACCCGCCTAGGCGGGTTCGTTGGCTATATTTTTGGCCGAGCCTACGGGCTCGGGATACCCACATTAAACTCAGCCTTGTGCCACATTCAGTCCCACGTGGGGGGATAGCTAAATATTGGTAGCTGTATTAAGTTGAATAAAGCTTTCCTAAGTTTATTCGCTTCGGGTTATTCATTACACTAAGGGAATAAATACTTAACACCAGGTGCATAATAGAAGAAAGGTTTCCATTACAATATGAAATACGGTACAGTTATACACACAGGTCAATCTAGTAGTGAGTGCCACTAATTGGAAGGTCGGACATGCTTGCATCGTCTCTCTCTTACTCCTCCCTGTCTCGTCCTCTCTCTCGTAGACATTAGACTTTATAGGTACTTACTACTTATAGTGTAATCATTCATGGGGGTGACTGGTTATTCCATTACATCAAAAACATTCTTTGTACGATTGCTGAAAAGAGATTAATAAGACATATAGAAAAAAAGATTTTTGCTTTTTATCAACAAAACACTAGACTAAAAGAAACACCAAAAACTTGTGTTCATAAATTTTAGATTAAAAATGAAGTCATTTTACAATATTTTTTTTAATCATTTCACTCCAAGCAAGGTGTGAATGTCACTAGTACATAGGGGGTTACAGGGAGTGAAAGTGAAGGAGAAGACTGAGAAAAGGGAGGATTGAGGAAAGAACAAAAGATGAATGGGATTCAAGAAAACAAAAGATGGTGATTGATGTTGCATTTAAATTTTTGAAGATTGTAGTTATCAGGGAAGCAAGTAAATGGAAGGGAGTTCCACAGGTGGGAAGTGCAAGAAAAGAAACTGTTGGAGCCGAAGTGGCAGTCACATTTAACTATTTCAACAGTAAAAGGGTGGGACCTAGATGCCTTATTAAATTTTCTGAATTCTTTTTCTGGTTTTATATAAATGTTTGCCCTTTTGTCACTCATGATTATTATTTTTTTTTTCAGAGCTGAATTATCTCTAGCTGATGATGTTTATAACATTGTCCAGAATATTCTGGAGCAAGTAAACCTGAAAGCAGACATCAAACAGGCACTTCATCCTCAAGTATCCAGTGTCCAGTATGATATCTCTGGCCAACTTGATCTAGTCAAGGTAAAAAAAAATTCAATTGTCTATGCACTTTAACAATGCTTCCATCTTATAAATAACCATTTTTAGTATTGACCACAAATGACAATTTATAGTTTGTCATTTCATTCACAGAAAGAGCAAGATTAGTACATTTGTAAACATCCTCAGCTTTCCTTTCAGTTGCGTTGCAATATGAAAAAATATTAATTCATGAAGAAACTGTCACTTTGTGTACACAGTAATGGTTAGAAGTGATTCCAAAGTTGGTATAATCTATGGCACAAAAATACCTCCTACTTGAAAGATAAAATTGATGAAATATTTATGCGCGGTGTCTCAAGACAAACACAAGAAGATAAATTCTAGTCAAATGTTTGGAGGTGCTAAAATAATGGTTAGAACTAATAAAAATAAACATAAATAAGCAAAAACAAGTAAAAATAATCAATCCAAAGAAATAAACAAATAAAATAATAAACAAATTAAAAACTGTCCCCAGCCAAAATAGCAGAATAGACTATGGCAATCAATCCAAAAATTGGATGAATACATAGCTTTATCTTCCTAGACCAAAAGAAACTATTAAGTAAGCAACCTAAACAACTCCCCCCCCCAATTTTTTGCTATGTTAATAAAACATCGAAAACCAAAAAGAATAAATAAATATATAAAATATAAAATGGAAATTTATATTTCCATTTTATATTTTATATATTTATAAAATATAATATAAATTAACCCAAATAAATTTATATATTTATAAAATAAATATATTTATAAAATATAATATAAATTAACCCAAATAAATGAATATATAAACAAGCCACTCCCACCAAAATAACCGCCAGAATGGATTAGCCACAATGCACCACTGACCCATATATATATATATATATATATATATATATATATATATATATATATATAAATAGATGAGAAAATCCAACACTTGTGGCCCGACAATTGTGTCTAGCATGAAACAGCCTATCACCTCTGAGTGTTGACTTCAATGTTCACTTATATATATATATATATATATATATATATATATATATATATATATATATATATATATATATAAAATAAAAAATGTCTTCACTCTATTTTGGTGGTGTTTATGTGGAGTAATAAGGTATAAGTGCTCCACATCTTGTTTTTCCTGGCGTTGGGTTTCACTGACTTTATTATTATATGCATTATATATGTTCCAGATGTGTCATAGTCAGGTGATAGTGAGGACAAGCTTTCACTGTCTATAAAATGCTTCTGAGGCATGTGTCTTAAATAGCCTCTAACAACTAAGTCTAGCTCCAAGTCAAAAAAGAGGCAAAGGTGGGAAATTGGCACCTTATAACTAGCTGCTTTGGGTAGATGGAGCTTGACAACCCTGGGAGTTCATCTATGGGAAGGAAAACCTCCATTGCCTTGTGGTCATATCCATAACATGGAAAAGACTATGGAAGTAAATCCAGACAGAAAACCCAGGGTGGAAACACTGGCAACTTTCCAGAAGCTCCTGCATCCAAGCCATTCCCAAATGAAATGCTCTGTATACCTTTGGATCTTGTCAGTATGGCCAAGTGGTGGGAGGTCATGTAGTCCAGACAGTGCACAAACTCCATATACCATTGCCCAGGCTTTTGCCCTGGAGAGGTCACTCCAGTTTCACTACCAATAGACTGAATCTTGACCAAACAGGGCACAAGATAAATGGATACGTACTATGCAACTCTTGTTTTTATTATTCAGTGGTAGGGCAACAAAATAAAACTTAAAATAAAACTTTGTCTAAATATCTGATTTTTAATATTTTGACAAAATTTATTGAGTGAGATTCAGCCAATGAAGTAACCATTTCTTTTATTTTATCGGTTTTGTAGATGTTGAAATATATATCAAAATGAACATTGTTTTTAACTTAGGAATATAAGTTTTGCTTCTTGGTAATGATTTTTGCTAGATTGTATTGTAATGTAGTTAAAAGTTTAAAGTTTACTATTAAGAATACATTAACTAGATTAGTGGTAACAAAATGTTTACATCTAATATATTATAGCAAGAATAAGCTGTTATTTTTCATATAAGTGAATAACTTTATTCAGCAAACAAATATTTGAAGTAATAAATTTCTAAAAGTTTTATTTGGTAGTAAAATAACTTCAACCTCCCTATCCCCTTAGAATTATATAAATTAACCCCCTCCCCACTAATGAGAAAATTGTTTTTGAAATAATTTCTACTTTGTTTTGAGATGGGAAGAATTCTTCTAGTATCTTTCAACATTTTCTTCTTTTTAATGTATAAATGAAACAATAATTGAAGTGGAATTGATTTTTCTTATTTTTATTTCTGTTTCTTCAAATTCCTCTTTTGCTTCATCCATTTCATTTATAATTTAAAACTCTGTTTCTTTTGGGGTTTTTTTTTGCTATTATAGATTAACTTTATCCAAAAGGATATTCAATTGCTGATTGGAATTTATCAGGAAAATCTTTCTGAGGGTGCTCCATCAATCTCACCAGTTGGTATGTTTAATATTTCTTTTTATTTAGCCAATTGTTAAAACAAATTATCCCCATCTAGAATAGGAGAAGAGATAATGGCACTTCTAATATCCTAAATATTGTATAAGGTGTATATGTAACCAAACAACACTTGAAACTCTGTATTGAAACTTGAATGAAATTTACATTCATTGACAAGACATAAAAAAAAATAGAAAATACAAGAATGAGTGAGAATATCATTGTCTATTTATAGGCTTAAGGAACGTCCCCAAGTGACGTTTTTTATGAAAGTCAAGGGGGATAACTCACTAAGTAGAAACAGAAGGTTGACAGATTCATCAGAGTTCCTGCAACTTTAACAAATTTATTCTTTTTTTAAAGACAGTTTGATTATCAACTACAGGAATTTTTGACTTTTTTGGTTTCTTTCTTCTTTTCCATCTTACTTATTTCATGAGAAGCAGTCTAGTTCATCCCGTAGTGAGGGCCCAAATTCCTTGTCCTGTAATCATTCTTTAGCTTGTGTCCTGATTTCTTTAACCTTTCTGACTTGGGCCCTTCTCCAATTTAATTTTGGTGGTTTTTTTTTTTTTTTCAGGCCATTATATTTTTAGAAACTTTAAAGAACAAATGTTACACATCAAATTTATTAGTTAATTTTTTACTATCTAGCTTTTTTTTAATTATTTAAACACTTCTCTTAAAAGCAAGTGTAATAAACAAGCATAGTCTAATATAATATTTTTTCTTCAGCTTTTTATTAATCATTTATTTAACTTACATTTTAATATAACTTTTTATAGTCCCCATCCCCCAAGAGAAAGTGCAATCAACAGATTTAGTTTATTGTATTATTTTTAATTATTTTATATTCACCTCTTAATTATTTTACATCACTTTCTTATAAACATTTTTATATTATCTCTTTAGGAAAACTATACAAAAATTAAATTTAGATATCTATATAATGTTTTGTTTGTAGCCAATTACATTTTAAATAATTCCTTTATTGATATTAAATAAAAACTGTTCATATTTCACAAGGTTGATAAAATGATATCAATAATTTTCTCAGAGATTTGTAACTGGGTTTATGTCAGTTTTTTTCCTTTTTCTATGTTCATCTATATTTTAATGGTCTAATAAGTTTATAGGTGTCTATTGCTGTTATACAGTATAAACAGCACATTGTAGCAAGATTTTTGTTAGGGCAATACTGTTAAAACTTGAATAATAAAGCAATCTCCTACCTAGCTTGTGATTTAATGACACAGTGGGACCAGCATCGACACTCAACCAGATAATAATGACCCATTGTTTTTATGTTTACTTATGGTTTTGTTGCATAAACTGAAAAAAACCATACCAATATTGAAAGAAGAAAAAAAATTAAAAATTATTAATTCCTGCATAAAATAAGGATGCATGTGAAATAATATATTTGTTTTATTAAAAGAAATTTTTATTTTTCTTTTGAAATGACATTATTTTACAAAAGAAGCCCATCATTATTTTACAGATAAAATCCAAAAATATTTTCATTTCTTTATCTTTTCCTTTTCCATCATAAACATTTCCACATTTTATTACAAAATCTATTTTTCTTGGAAGCTTACAATTTATAATGTTTAAGAATCATTTAACTCCTGCCAAATAGAAATTAGTAGTACAAGTAAAGTTAACTTTAAATTTGAAATATTGTTGGAGGTTTTCTCCTATTTATTTATTTGTAAATAGCTATAATGTAAATTTTATAAAATAGGAAATGACTTATCCCTGATCTTTTTTTAGAAAACATATGAAAAGTGCAAATCTCTTCTCATCTCTATTAGTTGTTGATTATTTATTAAAATACTTTAACAATTTTCACTACCAAGTTATATTTTGGCTTGTGTTACAAATGGTATTTTCTCAATTTCTTCCAGCCGGTTATCACTCTCCTGTCAAGGAAATTTCCCATTTGGCATCTGCTACACCAGTTGCAGGATCTCGGGAGTCCTTGAAAAGTCTGTCAACTCCCTACTATCCTGCCATCAATCTTAACTTCACACTGGATGGCATGGTGCTTTGCCTGATAGAGCAAAAGTCTACAGAATTGGTAAGTATTGCAAAGTTACATATAGGAGTTACTTGTTATGTCATATTGCACAGTCCAATATAAGTTTGTATACAGGAGCAGAGATTTACTTTATTAAATGTCATAATTCATTTGGCAATGTGAAGATGTTTAAAATTATTTTCTTTTTAATAACTGGATGGTGAATTTATGTTCATTTAAGGTTTGAATGCAACAAAAAGATAGCTTAATCTGTTTCAATATAGTTGACATAACAACATCTTAGGTATCATATTCTATTATTTGTGACTTAAACTTATTAGCACAATGCAATGTAACATTGATGAATAGATGATTTAAACAACATCACAAAGATTTAGTATTTAGCAGAAAGCATTTTACCTCAATTAGAAGCTGAATATTGTTTTACTCTGCTTCAAATTACACCTCTTTCTGAATTACTCTATATTTTGGCTGGGTTTGATTGCTTAACCCAAAATAAAAAAATAAAAAAAATCATCCTCAGTGCAGGGGCTCCAAGCATCACATCCAGCCTACAAAACAAATCCCCTCAAAAATATAAAATAACAACATAAAATAAGCCAATCATGAACATCGCCACCAGAAAAAAAAAACATGAACAAAAGATGAGGTTAGGAACCTCTATAATTTTGCTTTTAAGAAAGCCACTCATAAATCACCCTGGCAGAAACAAGGAGAACAGGCCAACTGTCGATGCCTGTCAGACTCTTGACATCCCCATCGTGACTTCAGGTCAACCAACTTGATACAAGTTTCCACTGAAGACCCGACCTCCTCCAAACACTCACACCATTCCCACATAGACATTTCATTCACATCCTCTGTATCGGTAAGGACAGATTGGTGGTGAACAGCAAGCTTCATTAATCCACTCCAGGCCTCTCTTGATGTCACTACAGTAACTTTGATCAACTGACCTGACAAACACCCCAACCACAGGCCTTACCAACTCTACCCTTCGTTCAAAAGCAACCTTCCTTCCTTACATTAGAGACATTCTTCTCACATATGCTGTATCAGCAATATAAAAGAATTTTATATTTACAATTCTTGTCTTCATTTTCTTTCACCTCACCAGCTGTACTTTCGTTTCATTTGTTCTTCCATACTACTATATGTATGTTCGTAATAATATGAACCAGAAAATAAGGAATTCACTTTGCATAATATGCAAACATGATTTAAAGTCATTCCAGAATTACTATTTTAGTAGGTATCTGCAATTTGTGTGACTGAACTAATTCATCACTTATTTTATAACTAAGCACAGATATTTTGTTGCTGAAAGCCTGGATTTTACTCATTTAAAGTCAGGTGTTGTCATTGGATAACTTTAAAGAATATTCTCATGAATTTATCATGTTCCACATGATCTCTTCCTGGTGGTAATATTATCAAGATAAAGGAATGTGAGGGAACACTCATTCATCATGATTGGAGATAGTATCAGATCTAATTAGCAATTGTGGAATGTAACTAGTTTGGTTTTTGAGTCATTGAATGTAACCAACCAGTTTTTCCCCAAATGAGATGTTAGAGCTTGATCAGAGGAGAGATCAGCTGCCAAATTCTGATCATCTACAGTTTTGTTTTATCATCAGCATCGTTTTATCATCAGCATAGATATTAACAAATCATCAAAGTAAACTCTTCTGTAAAGTAGAAGATCATTTATATAAAGTAAAATTTTCCCCCATTATTATATTTTTGAAATTTTAAATAAAATTTTTTTATGTTCGAATAAATCAATGTATTAAGTTATGTTTTCAAACAATAAATTTTTTCTATGTTAGCTAGACTTTATGAATGTAAGCGCAGCACTCAATTGGCAGCAGGGTCTCATCATTTTACAGTTGAATTGGCTAGATATAACCATAAATTCTTTGCTAACAGTTTCTTTTCTCACACTTATTTTCTGTAGAACTCTATTCCAGCTTCTTGCTTTCCATCCAATTTTGGCCTTCAAAAATTTAAATGCAATGTCAATCATTATCTACCATCTTCTTTATTCCTCTTTTTTTATATTGTTTTCACTCCTTAATAATGATTTTCTTTTTCTCATTCTTTCACACTCAGTAACTTCTTAAGTCTTAGTGGCTTTATTACTTTGCATGGCGTGAAATGATTAAAAAATATATAGATGGTTTATTTTCGTTTTGTCTATTTTAGATTTTTGTAAAATGCATCAAATGAACAAAGTGAAAGTTTTAGTAGTTTAATAAAAACATGAGAAGAGATGGAGAGGAGAATGGATGATTTGGGAAACTTATAGACATGCAATGGGCCAAAATTACCAAGGAGGGGATTATGGGAGATTAGAAAATTGAGCCTTCAATATAATTCATAATATTCTCTTTGAAAATGGAAACAGTTTTTCAAGAGTTGGTTTAAGTAACCTACATGATCCTTCTTCAAACAATGGGCTTGTTCAAAATATATACATAAAGGAAGATCAGAAAGAATTTTCAAAGAGAACATTATGAATTATATTGAAGGCTTGAGTTTGGAGATGGAAGACTCATGACGGACATCTACTGTTCCATTTCTAAGATCCTTAAGGTTCCACATCAAAGTATACATCACAAATAATATTAATTTAAAATAACAATGATTCAATACTTAATGAAAAAGTGATGGAGAAATTACAGAGAAAAATAGTTTCATATCTAAGTGCTGAAAGAAGGAAATGAAAAAAAAATGATTATCCTCCTAAATTGTTGAACCCATTACCCCCATCTAGAATGGCACCTCATAAATTTAAAGTTTGGTGCAATAATTATGCTCTAATGAAAACTATCCATTCAGCAAGGTTGATTCATTGAAACAAGAATGAAGATAATTAAACTACCTGATATCTGCATAGAAGCAGAACAAATTAATAACATATAATCAAGATCAAAGGTTTTAATTCCATGGCTCAAACATTCAGTGATGCTAACTGATCTTTCATTTTTGAGAGAGCAATCAATTTCCACTATGGTTATCAATTTCATTGACAATAAACAAGTTCCAGGGTCAAAATTTTAAGACAGTTAAATTATTTCTTTTCTCATGGACTATTGAATTTAGCTTTAGTTCATTCTATGGTACATTCACTTGTTGACTTAAAGATTAAAATAATAGATAATGACTCTCAAGATAGAAGAGGAGACAAAGGATACAGTTTTCAAAAATGTTCTCTCTCTTAAGACTGGCCCTCATTTGTTAAATTATTTTAAATATATTCTCACAACTTGGTAAGGGGGTCTGTAATAATGACAACACAGTTTAATCTGGTGACTTCTCTCTGCAGAAGTGATACTCCTGCTTTTTATTCACACATATACAATATGGTCAACATGGTACTTCCCAGTCTGAATAATAGCTGAAACGGTGTTTTCGTTTCCTTAGTTCCCAGATATAACATATGTAATTCCAAAATACCCTTTTTTTTTTTTTTTTAAAAAAAAAAAAAAAAAGTATACATTTTCATGTATTTTGTGTCTTAAAAACTCACTGAATATCTATTGTGCATGATATTTATTACATCTGGCTGATGAATCTGTGCATATATATTTTAATCTAGGGTTTCCAAGAGCTTGGACTGAGCCGATTTCAAATGGGACGTGTAACCATCAAGGGTAACCAGAAAAATGATGGCTCTGCAGCTGGTTCCCTGCAAGTTAAATGGTTGATGATTGATGATATTTGCCCTGACAGCAAAGCTGTTGTCAAGCGGTAATACTTTTTGCTTTTAGTACTCACACTGTTTAAGTAACTTTTCAGTCCTAATCAAAATATATTCACAAATATGTTCTAGTGTTCTTTATATGATGGCTATGGAAGCCATTTTGTTCTAAATTTAGTGAAATTTAATTGTCAAATATACAAAATGGCTGTTGTCAATTATTAAAAGACATTTTCAAAAATATGCAAATTTCTTTTATTTTTAAAGCGTACTGAAGATTGTCAAGAGTAAAGAAAATTCTGATGGAGAAACATTGCCTGTTTTAAATATCAATTACAAAAATTCAGGAGATGGCTGCCAGAAAGGTAACTGATATTTACTATTTACCACTTTCATAAATAAATGAAATGTACAAATGTGGCATCATACTAAAATAATTGTTGTGTTAGCATTAAAAATTTTATGGATTCTCATATCATGAGTATTGACACGTTACTGATGCGTCCTTTTGTGAGAGTAGAAGATTCATCTAGTGTCGTAGAATGACTTGCACCTGAAATTTATTTAAGTGAGAAAGGTTTGTGCATTCCCAGTCCCACTCTCTTGTCCAATGCCTGCCATCTGATTTCTGGTGTAAAGGCTGCCATGAGATAAGCGACGTGCAAGGATGCAGGTTATATTTCGGAGTGACCGTCCTCTAGATAGGCTACCTTGCAAGGCTCCAGAGCCTCTATTGCCCATCAAGTTTTTACCTCCAGGTCGGTTTTGAATTCAGAGTTTTTCTCCTCCTAGACAAGCTGCCTCCCAAGGCTATAGAATCCAGTCTGTCCTACTATTTAACCATATTGGAGGCACGGTTGAGTAATGGATAGCAGCTTGGATTGAGAAATCGGAGGGCTGAGTTCAAATTTTAGTCGGCTCCATTACTTTCACTTACATGTTAATACCCTTGGGAAATGTATGAATTCTCTTCTCCACCCATTAAAAATTGTACATACATATATACATGCATATATATATATATATATATATATTTTCATTGAATAATATAGACATATTGTGTTTACTTATTTTTATACTGATATTTTCCAGTTGTCTAATCAGTTTCTTGATGTTAAGATAAAATTCAACAAGGAAGGCGCCATCACCTTCACAATGGAATACAGATATTATCATAGCTGCAATAAGTTTATCTTTGTAATTTACCCCAAAGATGATCTTGGAAAGGATTGAAAGTACTTAGGTTAATAAAAACTATGGTGCTTTCCTTGATGAATTTCATCTTAGCATCAAGAAATTGATTAGACAACTGGAAAAGATCAGTATAAAAATAAGTAGACACAATATGTCTATATTATTCAATGAAACATGTTTGAATGAAGATATGCTGCTTAAATATATATATATATATATATATATATATTCTAGCATGGTTACGCTATGGTCCTATCCTTCACTGGGAAATCTACAGGGGTAACATACATATATTAGGTAGGATGTCTGGAAAGTGTCCAACCATTTTTATTATCTCAAAAACCAGTTGTGCAACCGTTGAAGTTAATTAAATACAATCCTAAATAAATATATGTTGACCAATAAGAAATGAATGCACCTGAAATAATCAACAATTGGAGCCTCTTTTAACTTCACTAACAATATAAACAGACCCTTGTCTAAAAGAAAAAAAAAAGAAGAGATTCCAACAGGAAACACACAGAGAAGACACACAGAGACAAACACTTATAACTGTGAGTGGATACATCAAAGGCATCTTGGCTTCAACAACCTCTACCACTCCTCACACCTTTCCTGTCATTTTTACACACACCCCTTTACTTCTCTCATACATTCTACCTTCTTTTTCTTATTCACAGGACATATTACCAAATGAAACTAGCATCTCTTAAAAATACTTAAGTACTTTTACAAATACTTGTATTTATTGAAATGTAACAAAAAAAAAAACTTTTATTTAATCTTACTTAAATACCAACCTTGTGCCATCTATGAACATTACTACTGTTTTTATACAATGCAAAATTATTTATTAATGTTTATATGAATTATTGTTGTTATACTCCAGGCTTAAGATGTAGTTTATCATGTTTTATTTACTCATTCATACATTGTTTATAGTGGGCTAATCAAACCCCACAAATAACCCACTATAAGATAAAGGCAGTTGTTTGTAGTGAGGGATTAAATCAATAATAATCTGTTGAGGAAACTTCAATATTTTAAGAGAGACTATGTCACTTTTCTCATAACTATGTGATAATAACAATGGGTTGAAAAGTACAAAGTGCAGCACTAAAAAATTTATTAGTAAATCTGTGTAATTTACATGGGTTCTGTTTGTTATATATTATTGTAATATGGATTATATACACCATTACATATACCTTATAATATATTATATACATTAGTATATATGGATAATATAGAGACAAATTATTATAAAAGTGATACAAAACTTTAATATATCTTCAGCTCTGTTCACATAAAAATCTTTGCTATGTAAGTAAATACTATAATTGTTAAATACTAAAATGCCTAAATACATTAAAATGAATTTCACATCAGATTAAAATATGTGAACTGAAAACATTTTGGATATCATGCATATATAAAATCAAAACTATGTAAATGATAGACATAAATCTATTAAATGATTTGGAGTTTACATAATATAAATATTATATTCAAGATGAATGTAAACATATCTTTTACAGTGGATATGTCTTTGAAAAAACTAAGATTTCACATATGCCCAACATACCTGAGTTCTTTGTTGAAATTCATCAATGGATCAATAGAAACCAATTATCAATCATCTGTGGACTCTTCAGTGAAACCTACATCTGATAACTCAAAACCAACAATCTTACATCCAAATGATACTTCAAATCTAACAATCAGCTGTAAAATTGCTGATCCAGAAATCATATTCTTTGCTGATCCGGAAAAGAGATGCAGCCCAATCCTAGTCCTGAGGGTAAGTACTTTTATTGTTTCTATTCTTATTCTTAACATTGTCATCAATTAGTGCCTTTAGCAACCTTATATAGTCAAAATCAAGTAAAATTGATAAGAATAGTTTATAGCCCAAGTAAATTTTAAATTGAACATTTTGCAGTTGAAAAATATTTTCTTTTGCTATTATATATAAAATAAAACAAAAAATACTAGTGTGAATCAACGTTAGAATCGCAAGAAAAACTCATTTAACACTATTTAACACTATTTGGGCTGCTGGTAATTAATAATAATAATGGCGACTTGGAATATCAATAAAAATGAGATAGTGAAAAGGATTAAAAAATATAAAGAAAAATAGACTGATAATAAAATCATTCCCAGAGAATTGAGATATGTGCTATAGACCAGATGACCATCTAAAAGCAATTCTCAGTTTGGCATTGTCAATTTTCAGCAAACAATACCTGGATCTGACATGAGAAGAATTTGGTTAAACCAAATGAATCCATTTTGTCAAAATGTTGGAATGAAAAACAATAAATTGAACATCTGCAAAATAATGAACTTTGGCTGAATGAATTGTCACTATAATAGGAGTTGCAAAAATTTCCCTGGTAGCAGGCACAAAAGAGACATGAGGGAGGTTGAAGGAGCTGCTCACACCCACTGGAAAACAATGGTAGGAGATGGTAATAAGAGAGAGTAGATGTAGCCAGGCAGAGTGATGCCTGGACCCATCTCTCATGAGAGAAGGAGAATTCCCTAAAATTATGAATTAATTTAATTTCTCAAGACCAAAAACATTAAACTTTTGTTGGAAGTCAGTGGATTCACCAAAACCCAGCTGACATCTTTCCCTGCACCGATTTCTAGTTGGAGTCCATAAAAATGAATGCACAAAAGCTATTCTGACAGTTACAAGATTGCATTTTTGAGTTGCCAGTTGAGAGCTGAGAAGGAAAGTGGCAGAGGTCACTGAGAAATTCCACAACTCCTGCTGAACACAAGAAGCTCCAACTTCAGCCTTGAGCCAAACTTACCAAAATTTTGCTAATTCCGAATGCCAAAACTTACAACAAGCTTACCCAAGTGTTGCATTTGATTTAGGAATGAGTTGGGCCAACAAACACCTGTATGCAAACACAACTACTAACGAAATCTTGTACGCAGTATTGATATAAAAATAGTAATTTTTTTATATATTTCGAGTGCTGTTTTTTCTCCAGTTTTATTATATGACTTGACTCAACTTGGACCAGCCCAACACAAAGATACCTGCAACAAATCAATCTTGGCCTCCTTATAATCAAATCAATCACAATGTAGGGTAAGGCAGGTCAGGATCAAAAGGGACAGTCCATTGATCAAACCAGGATCCACCCTGGGCTGACCACATTGAAAGGTTACATCTGTTGCCATTTGTTGTGAACCAGGATTGACCCTGAAATGTTACATCAAATTTGGTAGTAAAAAGATAATACAACAATCATCTGTTGTTTGTTAGATAACATTTCTCAGTCACCTGGTCTAGATTTTAAGCAACAGAACAGAAAATGACAAGAAGCAGACCACACTAGAATTTGAACTCAATTTACAATTCTAACAACAATTACACTTGTAACATTCACTTAATGTTCATAGTCATAATTTAATAGAAACTTATTTATGAGGTGATTGTTTTTACTTAAAATGATTCAGTATATTCTAATGATTTCATTGATACATTTAACCACTTTGTTGTTTGTATAAAATGATTAACTGGCAAATTCTCCATTCTATTGAACTATTATTTACATCATTTGCAGTCGAAGTAATGTTCTCAGCTTTGTTATTACTGCACTGTTTCAGCTGTGGTCGTCTCTGGCCTTCAGATATCTCTTGATCTGAGTAATCTTCAGGAAATTTTGAACTGAGTAAATCTATACTACCCAGCTAGACTCATTTGAAACAGGATGAGCAATAATTGAGAAATACTAATTAAGAACAAAATGAGTTTTCTTCCCTAGATATGGACAGAAGAATGAAAACAATCTACCTCCATAGATTTAATAAAGGGCTCAGTTTGAAATTCCCTGAAGGTTACTTGGATCAACCGACACCTGAAGAAGGCTGGAAGGAACAATAGCCAAAATGTGATAACAACAACAAAAATGAGGACATTAGTCTGAATGTAAATAATAATGACTCCTCATACTAGAAATTCAGACAGAAATTTATTGATCCATTCTACACAACAACTTTTTAAATACAAATTGAGTATAAATGAATTCATAGAATATAAACCAGGAAAAAAAACATTTAAACTAAAGTTCTAAGTTAGACATTTCATCCTCCCACCTACAAAAAAAGATTTTATTGAAGCCAAGTTAAGATCTGAAGGGACTGTATTTGATTTAACGAGGTTAAATATGTGTTTTAATATAAAATATCATTCTCTAATTCCATTGACAATGTCCCATCACAAGTATTGACCATGTGTTCTTTGTTTCTTTCAGGCTGGTTTGAGAATGGAGTATTTCTACTTCAACTTACATGAAACTGTTCAGATTGATATCCACAAATTACAATTCATCTCATGCTATTATGGTCAGTTAGATGACAGTTGCAATAAGGTAAGAGAATTCTAATATCTTTGTTGAAAAGCAAATAACATTGAAAAAAAAAACAAGGAAAGAGAAAGACACTGAGGAGAATAGAATATTCTACAGAATTAATATTTCTATCAATATTAATTCACTCTATATGTACATTAAATTCTAAAAATATACACTGATCATTTCTTATAGATATTTTGCCATTCCACTGTTTCAGTTACCCATATGCTGAACCCTAGAAATAAATAATTCATAAGTATTACTTAATAAGGATACCAAAATATAAATATAATAATGATGACAATTCAAATAATATCAAAAAGAAGCTATAAATTATTTCTTTTAAGAGGAAAAGCTAAAGTTCTCTATTAAAGAAAGAAAAAATGGCTCAGAAAGAATGGTCCACTCAAAATATAGGGAAGATATTTTGTAGATTAGCATTTATTAAGCCTTTTACACTACATTTGTCAGAATGTTAAAAATATTTTTTTATCATTATAGATATAATGGGGGCTTTTGGTAATATAAATACAGTGTCAAATTGATCCCTGATTTCATAAAGAGTTATCTGTACTTTGTTTTTATTTACAGATGTCTAATTTGAAATACTGCTTAAGTCATAGATAACTGTATACTATTAAAAATTGGATAAAAAGACAACATCAGTAGTATGCAGTTTTAAACTTGACATTTGTAAATAAAAACAAAGTACAGATAACAAGGATTGATTTTCCATAATTTTTATAAACTCAACTTTCAGACATACATTGTCTTTATTTCCTGGGATATGAAGAAAAAACATATGTTAACATGCTAAAACTTTAAGGCAATTTCAAGACCTGTTGTGCTGATGATTCAGTTTTGCCTTAGGAAACTCAAACAATAATTCTTGTAAAATATATTTGACAATTCCATGCTCTCTTTTCATATTGAAATGACGCATTTTATAAACTAAGGATATTTTGGAAAGAGTTTATAAGATTAAATAATATGAAGTTAACTAACCTGAAAAAAATGATCCACAAAATTTTCTGACAAAATATTTTCAAAAATAAATTTAATCATCAATGAATAAATATTGAAGGTTTTAATGAAATCCACTGATTAGTTGAGTTTTGTTAGATTTTTAAAATAAAAGTTTAGTTTATCTGTTGCTTTTGCCATGTGTGCATGGATTGGACACCCATTAATTAAAGCACAAATCCTGCTTAAAAAATAAGATTTTGTTATCAAAATTTGCATTATTACCTGTAGTAAAGTCTTACCTCATCAAAACAAGTGATGACATGTCATGTATTATCTGCTGGCAAAAAATGTTGGCTCATATGACTTCTTGATTTTTTTAGAGAATGTTATGCAATTTTTTCTGTTCCACTTTAACTAATGACTGACTTCCTAAATTACATATAAGCCAAATATATCAGCATAAACAACTGACTTAAATATTGCCAAAACAAAAATGACAAGGAATTATTTTTATGCCTATCACCACTTTTTCTACAATGCAATTTATGAAACATACATGAAACCAAGCACCTTATGAAACAGAAACACATTTTGTCATCTCCTCTCTTCATGACTTTATTTTCCTATATTCTAGATCATCTATCCATGTGATATGACATTTGACAGAGTTTGTGATTACCAGAAAAAGAAAACAGAGATGAATTGTGAAATTGACAAAATTTATATGCACATGTCAGCTTCTGTCCTCAACCTGATGCAAAATGTTATGGAAAGCTATCCATTTTGGAAGGAACAATTGGTAAGTAAATAATACAATTCATTATTATCTATGGGAGGTGGCCCTATTTCAGATAGCATTCATTAGCTTGATCTTAATTTTCATTAGAGTTTTAAAATGTTTTTTGCTCAGTGTATAATGATATACTATTCAAAAGTTTAGGAAATTTACACAAATCATGTGAATTCAATGTAGTATGAACTTTTGTTGTCACCTTCCATTTTATATAGCTTATTATTCTTTATACAGTTATCAATCTAAACATGACTTTTAATAAGAAAATAATTAAAAAAACTTCCATCATGATTATAGTGATACTCTTGGGAGGCCAGCCATTTGGTTAGGATAGTCCCACCAGTACCAGAGTTTGGTGTTCAAGTCTAGGCAAAATTTTATGTGTTGATTTTCTATCAGTAGACCAGCTTTTCTCCATTGGTACAAACTGTCTTCTTACTCAAATTTACCTCTAATTAAACCTTGCGTTTCAGTTAAACTTTGTAAATATGGATAATGATGCTCCAGGATAATTACTGATTTATTTTTAACTTGGTTTATTTGCAGCCTTATGACAATTCTCTCCAAGATTTCTATCGCCAGCCACATACCAACCTGTGGGATGTAGAAAAGGCAACATCAGAAAAATGGCTTGAATGGACTGCAATGGGAGGTTAGAAACTTTTACCTTATTGTATTGTTAACTGGACTACTGATTACCTCATTAAACTTCACATGTAGAATAAATGATTTTTATATGCATTTGGGTAAAATTAACTATTTCTATTTTATTTAATAACCTAACAGATTTACTGAATATAACATGCAGAAATTGATTTGCATTTGACATATTTATAATTATAAAATTCTTAGATACAACAGTTTAGTAAAATATTAGCTGTAGTCACTCATAATTACTGATTGCTCTCTTGGTTGGAGTCAATAATATACTGTATCCCCATTCAAACAGCTAACACCAGTCAAAATAAAAAGGTGCCACTTGTTTACTGTATGTATATCAAATGGATTGATGCCTACCTTTATGACTCTCAGGCAAACCAGATCTATGTTTAACTTTTTGTGTAAACTGGAACTGTCTATCAATCTATTGTTTATCATATTAATTAACTTAGAAAAAGTTGATATGCTGTAAAACAAAACAGACAAATCATAATTACTGAAAAACCTTTATTTGGATGGTTAATGTGGGAACTTATATATATATATATATATATATATATATAACAGAGGATGTCTGTGTGTCTCTCTGTGTGATACCTTTTCACTTGAGATCCATCCAACCAATTTTGACCAAACTTGGCACATACATTGTACAATGTAAGAGATAGGTTCTTAACATAAAAAATCAATAATCGATAAAGCCAATCAAAAATCAATAAATTCAAATTTTTTTACTTTGATTTCATTCAAACTCATGATGAGCTCAACGATACCTCATTTTTATTTTTATGCCACTGCGTTTAGCGAAAAAACACAAAAAACAATCAATTTCAATATAAATTTTAAACTATAAACTCGCTCAATTTTCAAGCAATCTAATATAAACTTCACTCAGTTGTAGCCAACAATAAGTTGATTGTTTAACAGTCATTTAACTTGATAATTGTGTCCACCCATATAATGAAAGCCCTCGTAAATAGCTAAATTCAGTTGAATAAATACAGACTACTTCTGTTATATCAGTAACTGCATTAATTCAAAATGTTTTTTAATGAAAGTAATTTAAAGTAATTGAATAAGATAGACTCTGTTACATCTAAACATGATGCTGTTTTTGCTCCATCCTAATTGAACGTTTTTTCTGATCAACCAGCTGGGTATAGCTGCTAATGTTATATAAATCAAAAAATGATATTAAACTAGGAAATTTAGCAGTAACGCAAGAGTTAAACAAATGTACTCCTTTTGGTATTATGTTATCCATGTAGGTATCAATGTTTCAAAAGTTATATTTCTAATTTCTAATATGTAAGTGGAGTGCAGATAGCATAACAATTATTGATACAGAATGTGAAAAAGGCAAGCTAAGTCCAAATTCCTACCTAATCTGTTACTTTTGCCTTCACACAAAGGTCCTTGGGAAAGGCATGAACCAATCTCTTCTCCTGACAGCTAGGGATTAAATAGTATGGTAGACTGAACTCTCTAGCTGTAAATTCAAACCAGAGGAGAGCATAACAAGAAATAAGTCCCCTAACTTTCTCCAAAAGATATAGCAATTCATACATGATAAAAAAATAGAATCTGTTGAGAAACCTGATCCCTGACACCCTGAAGGGTATGACATTTCAAAAATATGTAAGCAGAAAATAATTAATATAATGAAATAAATGTGTATATATATTAATTATGTAGGAGCTTATATGTTTAGTACAAAATGACTTTTTTTATTTAGTTTATCAGGTAGGGTACTTAAAGCATAAATTAACAATTAAATGATATTGGGTGGGAGGATAATTTAGAAAATTGGTGCCAGACAGTCTTCTTATACTTCTTTACCTCCATTTAGCATTGTACAAAGTAAAATACTTAATCAATGAATTATGATGAGTCAGTCTGGTTTATTCCTCTTATAGCCATACTGTCAAATTTTTTGTATTGAGTCATTTGAAGTATTACCTCACCCCTCCACCTCGGCACTTTAGACCATTCACTAGTTGTGTTAAAGTCAGTGCCAAATCAAAGGCATACTCTGTGTGCCATTCCATAGAATGATTTTTCGGTACATAAAAGCCAACTGGGACAGCTTCAGATCTTACATTGCAGAAGCTCCTCTCTCACCCTTCTTCAAACATGCTGCATCCAAAACTGTTGCCCTCATATCTGAATGGATTCTTTCTGGAAGGGGAACTTTTATACCCCAAAAAAATTCCAACAAAAACTAAACAAAATTCTGGTTTGACCCTGAATGTGCTGCAACCATAGCTCAACATAATCACTACTATAATATCTATCACAGGGAATGGTCCAGTAAGGCACGTTGCATTTAGAACTGCCTGCGCTCCTTGCAAGAGTGTTCTAGAAAATGCAAAGTTTAGCTATGATCAATAAATTGAAGCAAAGTTTGAAAGAAAACAACTTGGATTATGTAAGTTCTGGAAACTCTCCAACCAAATTCTAAATAATGGCAAAGCATCAGTGCCTACTTTTATAAATGGTCCTGAAGTCATCTCATCCTCATCAGATAAAGCAAAGCTCTTTGCTATCTTCTTTGCCTTTAACTCCACATTAGATGAGAACCATTTCTTTCCTTACTCCACACCTCTCATGGAGCACAAACAATAATGTTTTTATCACAGCCCAGGAAATTTCAAGACTTATCAAAAGCCTTGACTCTAAGAAGGCTATCAGTAAAAAAATACTTTTAATTTTACTGAATATATTCTTTGAGTCGTTTTCTTTGTAGGATCTTTATTTTATTTGCTTTGATTGCAGATATATGAAAAAACACTTTTAATTTAACTAAATATATTTTTCTATTTAAAAATGACATTGTGTATCTTTTATTGATACAGAAAACAAATTGACATAAACCAGTGATTGATTTAATTTTATGTGTTTTGTAGGTCCTCAATGCATTGGGAAAAGATTTGTATCTGCAGGAGAACAAATTGAAAAATTCTACATACGAATTGGAGAACTCGATGCCGTTTTTGAAGTGGAGAATCAGGATACAGAAATTCCTCTTTTATTCTTCAAAACTTCCTTGGATGCCCGAATCCAAAATTGGTCCACTCAGGTAATTTTTCTTTCCTGATAGGTTACTCTCTAATTCTACAACTATTACTACTACTTGTTTATGTTACTGCTTAAGGATGTTAATAAGGAGATATATTTCTTTCTATTCTGCTCATTTGTTAACAGAAACTATAAGACAATCACTATATATTCAAAAAGAAATAAAACCATATAAATGTCAGTTTACATATACTATGAATACATTTCCTTCTTCCAAAAGTTTTTTATCGGTGAGCCAAATTTCAATTTCAGTCGTGTTCTTTACATTCATTTATGCACAAATACCCTTGGGAAAGGTATGAATCCATCTCTCCTCCCCCCAGCTATAGGTTAAATACTAGAACTTATATCTAGAAAAATCATTCTTATATCTAAAAAATTGTTAATGAAATATTCACTCAGGAAAGAAGAATTATTCTTACAATCCAAAATATGTTTTGTCTTTAAATAACCTAGAAAGAGTTGATAAGCTCTGAAAATATATCAATTAATTAATCAATACAAGAATTGTTTGAACTATTGAACATTTTAATTTTCCTTTTTTGTTACTACATTTTTGCTAATCTCTTATACAGTATTCTTAGGTGTAAAATCTCCTTTCTTTCCTGATGGATTTTGCATTTGAAGAAGACTGTCAAAAACGTGATAACAACAAAAGATTGAGTAATCAGAATAACTCTTGGAATGCTAATAGCTCTTCTAAAACGTATACACAGTACATACGTAAATTTAAATGGAAATAATCTCTCTCTCTCTCTCTCTCTCTCATTTTGTATCAAACTACTAATATATTATTGGTCAGTTCTTGTGGATACTAAACTAAGTTTATTCTATAAGTATAAATATTAGGTTACACATTTTTAAATAATATTTTTGGCCAATATTGAAAATGAAAGGGTTGGAATTCTGTTGCTTTGAAATTTTTGAAGTTTCTGCCAAACAGAGAAATTGTTATTGTATTTCCTGACATATAACACATACTGTTGCGGGTTGTAGCTGAGTAAAAATGTATCAGAAGGTAATTCATGTAAGGCGTGCTTATTATGCATTATCCCACAACACGTAGATCAAATAAAGAATATAAGGACAATTTGCATTGCAAGAAATTACTAAAAACACAGTGGTTAGAGATCCAACAATAAGGAGATTTATTATATATACAATAGATATACATGCAAGGATAACAGAATGTTTGTTGATTGTGGCAATTGAGATGAATTGTACAATTACTGTTTGTTTAGTGAAAACGTTCACTTTTTAATTCAACTGTAATTTGATTACCACATGGACAATGGTCGATTGAGTGCTGTGTTGAGTTTGTTGAGAATTTTGAAGTGATGTTGAGTTAGTGACTTGACATGCATGGAGTTTGGTAACATCTCACAAAACTTGATGACTGACTGACTTGAATTGAGTCATGCAGTTGTGTATACAGACTTTGGTGTCTAAAAATCGGCTCCAGGGAGCTTCGGCGGGAAAAAGGATCTGTTTCGACTTTGCTACAGTTTAGTGTTTCTTAATCAATAGAAGATTGAATTTACTGAAACAAAGTGGTGATTGGTTAAGGTTTTTTTTAGGGAAGAATACATCTTTCTGAAATGGGTGGAAGGCTAATGTGGAAGATTTCACAATACAATTAGGCAAGGAATATTCAGGAAAAAATATTAAAACTCTAATTATAAACCTTGTGCATAACTATCTTGTTTTTTTAATTTTGATATTGCTTTGATTTGTAATTATAATTTAATCATTTATATTTCAATGTGTGGTCAATAGAAACAAGGTATTAACATTGCAGTATAAGATGCAAATGATTTGTTAACATTTTTTTAAAGGCACTTTATTTGGTGGGAAACATAGTATGTTTCATATTGTTTTTAGTTTGATTGCAAGAGGTGATATTTATTGGAATTATAATTGTTTGGACAAACGGATGTTATTATAAAGAACTTGGTAAATTCAAAGACTGTAGTATCAATTTTACAATGTACTGACAAGTTCTTGTTCAAAAATTCAGGAACTATCAAAATTGTGCTAGTATTAGTATTTACTAAATTGGGTACAGGATTTTTCACTGGAGAATATCTTCTCACCTTGAAAATCAACATTTAAATTCTTGGCTTTTACCTGAAATTAAACACAGATCTCTGGCACCAGTGGGAAATATGCTACTACTTCAGCCAAAAGACAACCTTTAGTGATATTAAAATATTGTCCTGCAACCAGATACATGACTGCAAATGCTTTTTGATGATGATTAGATCCATTGTTTTTAAATATTAAGAAATAACATTTTGATAAATGTTATGAAATAATGACATGATTTTACTGGCCAGTGATTGTATCTTGTCATTTAATTTGGTAAGAAATTAAAGTAGATTAATCAAGGAAATTAACAGATGCTAGAACAAAACAATACAGTCACAATTATATAAGGTGCACAATAACAAAAATAAAGGACACTAGACAGTTTTCCCAAGCAACAGTTTTGACTCAAGGGTATCAAACAGGAATAAGATTTTGAAATACTTGCAAGCTAACTGATTGGGAACAGATATATTTTTTTAAAATATAGAAGAAATTTTAAAAATTTGGTGGAATTTCATGTCATTTAGCAAAAGTCAAAGGTGAGGTCGCTAAGGTGAAGTTTGGGTGCTGAAATATTAAAACAGCTGGGAAATTTACCTGATGCTTTATTGAAATGTTCAATAAAAAGGGAATACCACACAAGTGATCAGCCATTTATACTTAACCACCAATGTATTTGGGTTTCATATGAATGTTATAAAGCAAGCATGTTTGGGTTCTTAGCCCTTATGAATTAGAGAAAAAAGAAAAATTAAGAATTTCACTTTTAAAGTGAGAAAAATAAAAGAATTAATAACAGTTTCTTATCTTGCAATGAACAAAAATAAAAAAAAAGATAAAAAGATTCTCTATAAACATTGTAACAGGTGTGTTGGAATGCGTCACAAAAAAATAAATGACTTCGTCTCTTTCTCTCCTGCTGTCGTAGCGACGGACACAGTCTCCACTTCTGAGACTCAAAAACTGACCTCCTTCTCATTCAAGCCCTTTACATAGAGCTTGGTAACTCACCTATGCAAAACACCAACAAGCCAGCTACCAATCACAGTTTCCGCACCTGCCCACCTCCACTTGCTTTGGGGGTGTCAAGTTGACTGACCAACTCATTACACGGCCCCCTGATCTTAAGATCACAAAGCTTCTCAGTTCGAGAGATGGTCGCGTCTGTCTGGTGACTGTGTTCGCATATATACAACTTGCACGCTTGACATATTGGGATAACCACACATGCGCGAACTCGTTTGCTCCGAGGTGGCAGATTTCCAGATTCATCCCGTGTCTCGCTGTCATGCTCGCCACGTTGACGTCCGTAGGTAGAGTACTGATGTTTGAGGTAGAACTCAGTGGATCCGACTTTAAATACACCACTCGTGCACCATCTTCAGAGTCACTTTCATCATCTAATGACAGTTTTAACCCTACAACTGGCCGCAAGTCTTTAACATGACGAGGCATGCCATCAACCTGCACTGACTGCCGGCTGATAATCTCGGTAACATGCCCCATTCTAAAACATCCGTACACTTGCTGTGTGGGGTCTTAACCCACACTACGTCACCAATTCTGTATTTAGCTTGTGCGTCGCTCGGAGCCATTGCAATGTCAATGCCTCGCAGCCGTAAGTGATAGGCGTGCACCATGTTAGACCGGTGCTGTTGTAGGCAAAACACCGTATTTAGGTGTCGCATTATACCAATAGACTGCTTCGGGGATTGAACATTGCTTCCTGGCTGATGCACAGAGTATCTGCTTAACATGACTAGGCAATCCAGACACGAAGGCACAGGTCATCCATTCTTCAGGAAGCGGTGCAATCAGTATGCCGAGCTTCTTTAATTCTGCCAAATATACGTCTACTGTCTCGCCAGGTCGCAGACGCCGCGCCTGGAATTGCTCAATGTCACTTTTCTGTTCTTTGCTCAGCTGCCTATACACAGCAAGGGCGCCGCCTTTCAATCGCAGTGGAAGAATCTGTTCAATCTTTGTGATCTCGCATAATTTGCAGACCAGTTCCACTTTTTCGATCCATTCAACCACAGACTGTCCACTCGTATCACCACTGAATTCGGAGATCAGTTTTATGTCAAACGGTCCTTCCGCCATCTTGCTGGAGACAAAGTAAATGCCAAAATAGCTTGTGTTGGAATGCGTCACGAAAAAATAAATGACTTCATCTCTTTCTCTCCTGCTGTCGTAGCGACGGACACAGTCTCCACTTCTGAGACTGAAAAACACTGTCCTCCTTCTCATTCCAGCCCTTTACATAGAGCTTGGTAACTCACCTAAGCAAAACACCAACAAGCCAGCTACCAATCACAGTTCCCGCGCCTGCCCACCTCCACTCGCTTTGGGGGTGTCAAGTTGACTGACCAACTCATTACAACAGGCAAAAACCAGAAGAAACTGACAAATATTCCATGGATGGAACGATAGGAAGAAAAAGTGAAATAGGTGAAAAAGAGAGAGAGAAAAGAAAATTGCATATAAAATCTTTGTTTAGCATCACAGTGAGTCAGGAAAAATTAAAAACTAAAATAGGCAAATTGACACAGTTGACATCCAGAAGATGAGGGCTTAGGTAGTTTAAACAAGCCTCTATATGTAATGATTTTCTAAGCTCAGCTTAGATGTGCCACAAGGCCAAAAGTATGGGACACCCAGTGAGGACCAAATTCACTACTCAGTCATAATTGATCTAGCAAGACAAGCTTCCTAACTATTACAAGCATCAAGGTGCCCTCTATATGTATCTCAAATTAGACATCAATTTTATAATAGTAATTTATAGAAAGAGCTGTTAGGGTCTCTCTCTCTCTCGAAATATACAGATGTTTTTTAAGATATTAAAGAGCATTTAAAAATTTAATAAGAAATGACTATAGTTATTTCGTTCTGCATGTAATTTCTTCTCAAAATGTTTGTTTACAATAGCAAGACACTCAACCCTCAGCAAATAACAATGTAAGCATGATCATCATCATCATGATCCTCATAGATAATCAGACAGACAAGAGAGATGGATCACCATCAGCAGACAAGTGGCAACAAAGCCCTTTCAGCCCTTTCTTCCATGGTATATTAGCAAAATGTTTTTGATGGCATCTAGTTATTAAAGAACAAATTAACATTGAAAATTTCTTATTCATCCCCATGGCATAAATTTAAGTGAAGAGAACTTTAAAAAAAATTAAAAACTTTGGATTTTAAATTTTTTATTTTCTGTTTCTATTTATTCTGAAAGAATTATAAAATGATAATTTTTAAAAAAAAAAAATTTCAGCTACAAATCCAATCTGAACTCAAACTGGAGCTAGCCTACTTCAATGAGAAGCTAAGTGTGTGGGAGCCTTTAATAGAACCTGTGATGGAGAAAGAGAACATCTACCAACCATGGGAACTTCAGGTCAAGGTAGGAACAGTTTTAACTTTGTAGAAAAAAATTTTCACTGTTTACAAAAATTGCCCAATAAATCTCATTGTAAAAATTCATGAAAAATGTCAAGGGAAAGTAAAAATATATTTGATAAGTTAATTTTTGGAAAGAATTATGGAATCTGCTTATTAAAGTTTGAAGTCATATTTAGAATGATTTATAAAAGAAATAATTCCAATCAGCTGAAGCTATGTAAATTCCAAGGGTGTTAAAGTTGTTTGGAATGTCAACATTTTGGTTATGTCATTATTTTCTGTTCACGTTACGTATGCTATCCACTTTAGATGTTGCTGTTGATGAATGTCCTCGTGTGATGTGATTTCTGTTCTTTGTGATTCTTTAACACTAGTCAATGAGGTTCAAAGAAGGTTGGTCCTCTATAAGATTCACATTATCATGAGATAATGGATAATATTCAGTAGCATGCAGAAGTGGGGTGTGATGGCTCTGGGCATCTATATTGAGAGGGCATCCAATCAAAGAGTGAAATAAAATTTTAGTTTATATTTCATTTGAATCAAGTGTTTATTTCATGTTTTATCTGTTTTTACATATTTAAAATGTCTGCCATTCTCCCATTTCTCAGTACTAGGACTTCTTTATCTCTAGGATAGTAGACTTTAAATTTACTGTTTTAAAAGAACAATAATGTCTACTCAAGTATGTGCACCCATTAAATATAACATTTATAATAATAATAATTGTAGAATATGTTTGAGTGTCAGCATCTGTATATGAATCCATTCCTTTCTTTTTATTGGCTGAGATTCATTAATACATTAGTTTTGTCCATAAAAAATATTATTATAATGCAATATAGTATTGTTGTATTAAACATGTTGTTTTGTCAACAGAATATTATACTATATTATAATAACATATTATTGTTGTAGTCCAATATATTATTGTTATAATTCAATGTAATTTTTTTTATCTAAAAGAAAAAGTGATAATGATTTTTTTTTAATTTATTTCAGCTTGTACAAGCAGCAAGCCAACCAATCACGACTAGTTATGAAGAAACCAGTATGGATATAGCAGATGGTTTGGAAGATGATGTTCACAGCATTCGACAGAAAAGCAGAGTTAGGTCAAGTAGCTCAGAGTCAGAAACGGATTCCAATACTGAAATGACAGTCATCAGGCGAAAACCATCAAAGAAAAAGAGACTGGCAAGTGAGAGAAGTTTTGGTAGGTGAAATGGATTTTATAAGACAATATTTTAGAAGACAATGATATTGCCTTGCAACAAGAGCATTACACAGATTGCTGTTTTCAAATATATTTTTGCATTATAAGACTGAAGAATTTGATGTAAAAGGATTTGAAGACATTTATCTTCTAAACTAATTAATCTTTTATACTAACTATTCTTCTATCAAAAGTGCCTTGTTGAATATCTTTGTATTATGCATCATGTATTAACAATTTATTGATATTCATTTTTATTATAAAACAATTATAGATTCTAAAATTCCCAAACTGATATTCATTAATTTATTGACACATTTCTATCAATTTGCAATATTATGATCAAAAGATGATTATATTCATAGGGAAAGATCTGATTTGTGACTGCTAGAATTGAACTCAAAGAACCTTCATCACGAGGAATGTTGACAAGTGAATCTAAATGTTATTTCACTGATTCATTTCTTTACCAACTAATTTCTGTAACCCTCTACCTCAAGTGGCTTTTGGGCCTTGGACAGGGTGAACATTAATATAAAAAAACTCTGATTATGTGTATGCACATACACACACATAGCAAAGTTATGTCTTATTTCTCTCTTAACATCAGATTAAATATATTTGTCAGACACTAAGAGAATTGTATATAGGTATATGTATATATGCAAAGTTTTTATGTTAAATATGTAAATATTTATTAATAGTAAGTTTTTCTTATATTTTACCAGATATAACATCACAGCAAATAGATGATGATGAAGGTTGTCAGAGTAACAATAAATCCACTTAGTGCTTTATTATAATCTGTATATCTACATATTATTTAACATTTCCTATTTAAAGGGGAAATATAGTGCTCAGTATCAGAGACAGAGCTTTTATAGATATAGACAATAAGAACATAGGAATCAACACTTCATGGTGACTGTCAGTTTCATGCATCAATGCAATTCACAGACCAAGAGCTGAAGATGGGTGTGAAACTGACAGTTACCACTCAGTATTGATTTCTGTGTCCACACTGTCTATACCTACATATATATGAAGTTATATCAATAAGTCAATAGCTATTTACACTATTTACATTGATCAGACTATTGTCCTCATATCTATTGCTATATTCACGATGTTTTTGCCATTGTATTCTCCAGCCTTGTTCAGGTGATATTAGTTGGAATTTTGAACCAAACTTTTTATTTAATCCAGCGGGGTAGATTGTTCTAATTCCACATGTCATACCTCTGGATATCTCATTTTCAGTTAACTCCCTTTGTTTTTGTTCCCTCTGCTGTGGCCAGGTATTGAGTTCAGAATTCTTTGTGTCAAGTCATTTTTAGGATCCCTTAACCAACACTTTTATCCACTGGCTCACTGAAGAAGCATTGTACAATAGCTAAAACATTGGGAATATAACAATAAAGACAAGGGCAAGAGTCTGATCAATGTAAATAGTTACAATACCTCATCTCAGAAATATAGACAGAAGTCAATAGCTTAATGATAAAAAAAACAAAAACAGATATCACTTTATCAACATAATTTCCTACCTTGTGAATGCACTTAATTACATTTAATAATCATATGCCAGGCTACAAACTTATTGATCCACCTTTGTATATATATATGTCTTCATGCACTGACATTGTCATATGTTTGGAGATACACTAAACAAAAATATTGTAGTCCTTATAATAAGGGCATCATTCTCCCAAAATTATAGAGTATGAATTAATTTTGTTCATTCTAAACTTTATCTGTCTTTTACATGTTCTTTATTTATTGATTCTGATTGTGTAATTTGCATTTTTGCACTTGTCAGATTCTGTGAGTCATCAGAGCAGTGTCCAAGGAGAATCAGATTCCGAGCCAGAAACATTCATTCACAATATAACAAACAAACTGGGCAACATTTTCTCTAGTGACAGTAGTGAGGCTGATGTCAGTGAGACCGATGACAATGATGAAGCCTTTGATCCGTCCCTCAATGACCCAGTTTTTATGACCTCTAAGGGACTAATACATGCAGGCATGAGTGGTATGTAGTCATGTGACCTACTGTAACACTCTGCACGTTATCAGTGTATTTGTGTCATGCACAAAACCTGTTGCACTGTGTCCCTTACCAGAAATACAAGTTTAAAAAGAAATTGCATGGTTACTGGATGTTTTGCTTATTGTATTAACCTGCATGGTTGTCATCTACATAGTTTTTGTTATCTGTGAAACTATTTGTATTTGGTGTGTGATATTTTTTTTTATTTTTTTTTTTTTGGTTGTTTTTCATTTGTTTTTATTTTTTTGTTGACATATTTAAAAGCATATGACACACAAGCAACTCATCATTTAGCTTTTTGCCTTTTTTTTTTTGTCTTGTTCAGTGAAAACCTTCTCCCAAATTATATGACATGCATGATTTTCATTATCTTGTTTTTAGTTTGCTTCAGTGGTGTATCAAGAAAGAATTGAATCTCTGAAATCTTTTAAAATTTAATAATAGACATTTTTTTTACAAGTACAGACACTTAGATTCTTTTTTGCATAATGTCCTAAAAGGACATTGGTAGTCTCTCCCAAGATTCTTTTTATTATCTGTGAATTGCCAATACCTCTTGGGAAAGGTAATGGTTTGGTTTCACATTCTCTTCTCTACAGTTTTGAATTCGTTTTTTTTTTCTGACACCCAAAGTCAGTCTACTCTACAGTCTACATTTAGGTACTGTTATTATTTGTACCCATCCATTAAAATTCTCATTTGTTATTGATGTAATGGAATAACCCATCACCACCATGAGTGACTACACTATAGGTAGTAACTACCTATAAGTATATGTAAGCCGGTGGACTAGAGATAGTTGGAATCTGTTGAGTATAACTCAGACTTACATGAGAACTACTGACCTTCCAATACTAGCATTCAATATTGGATTGACTTGCGACAACCTTGTGCATAACTGTTACCTTTATTCTTGGTTTTTACAATAAACATTTTATCCACCATGTTTGTCAAGTATATATTCCTATTAGCATGGACTATAACTGTTAGGTTACATACAAGTTGTAACCTAAGAAAGGTTACTGAATGAGGAATAACTACTCTGAGCCTCATATATATATATATATATATATGTAAGAGACTCAGAGTTGGTTGCATGTGTTGCAGTAAGCACCAGGAGTTACATCCTCTTCCTCAAATGGCTGTTGAGAGAGAACATTCTACTTACAGTAGGTAGTGCTGACAATTTGGATATGAACAATACTGGTCAGGTATTAGCCAATAGTCAGCGTGGGTATGGGATTGGGAAAGTTATATATCACCAGTTTTATGCATTATTTAGTAGGATATAGAATCAGAAAAAAGTGGAAAAATGAGACAATTTAGAAAAGCTTTTTAATGACAATACATTTCACCTTTGTAATTCATTGACCACAATTACAACTTAATAAATATCAGTCTGATAAAGAGAGAAAATATTCACTAAGAAGAAAAATTAATTGAGAGTGTGCTGATCTTAAAACTCTCAATGATAAACATAAGACCAGGCTCATACATAATATCACCAATTATCTCAAAAGCAATATCAGCACAATGTCATGTATGAACTAAGAAAGAATAACAAAGATATACCCAGAATGTGCTAATTTAAAATCCAACAAATATTAATGGCTTTAATACAAAAAACACAGTTTTATTCTTTCATTCCAATTGGAAGATGCCTACACAGCAAAGAGACGTTAACGGCTTTAATACAAAAAAAACATACAGTTTTGTCTTTCTGACCTGAAAACAACAATTTTGGACATGAAGAAGAATAAAACTATATATAATAATTAATATCCAATTATGAACTGAATCTACTTACTGGGCTTATTCAAAGTTGCTTTCTGTTCATTTTATCCAAATAATGTTAATATTGTTAAGAATAGAAGGAAAGTCCTATTTACAGTACATTATCTGTTCAGTATTAGGAAGTTAACTTTAACTATAAGTGAAAAATATATGAATCAATTATGGAAGATTTCATATTTAATTATATTTCTATACTGTATTTTTTAAAGGCCAAACACGAAATAAAATTAGTGGGTTAAACATTTTAATGCTTAATTCTATTATATCAGCATGAGGTATATTTATTCAGTGGGGTTTGCCTTTTTGTATTTTTACATCATTTTTTGCTTTGTTCTATTCATTTGCTGCACACATTTCTTTTGTTGTGTGATGATAATATCATAAAATAAATTTATTTCTAAGTTCTTACGATATAACTTGATTAACAAAACAGTTATCTCATGATTGGTTGATTAAAAAAATACTGATTTATATATTTCATTTCATTTCCAGCAAATGACATAAGAAAATATTTTCTTATTGCATTTGTTCATTTGTATAGTATTTTCTATTCTTAAAACTCTTCATTGATATAATATTTTATCCAGCAACTTATTGAAGAATCCAAGATGTTTGAATTTCAAAGTATCTTTCCTTAATGAATAATAAACTTTCTTTATCCTGTCCTTTCCTAAAGTATAAAGCTACATTTCCTAATACCAAAAGCTACTTTACTATTTTTTAAGTGACTAAAATGCCGAAGAATCTACTTGGATACAATCACGCTCGTCACATGGGTTACCAAGCGATGCACTCCTTGACAACAGACCAGAATGAGGTCAAAAAATATGTTACTGGTAAGGAAAGGTCTAGTTAGCCACCTACCTAAACTATCAACTAAAAAGTCAACTAAAAAATTTTCAACTTGCAAAATTTTTCCAATGAAAAATAGGACAAATCAATGTCCAATCAGCATGAGATGTTTTTTGTATGCAAGAGGTACATCACCTTGGTAGTGATATCATTACACCCTTGGGATACAACTTATACAGGACTAGCCTAAAAGAGAAAAAACAACATGAAGTCAGTATTGTTGTATGCAAATCAACAGATATTTTAATAGACAATATACTAAACCAATCAGAATGATTAATGGCTGCTGACATAGTGTTTTGTGCTTGTAAAATCAGAATCCTATCAGCCTATGCTCCAACTGATAAAAGTTTAAGGGTTAACTAAGTTTTGTATTGTAGAAAAAAACCCAGAAAACTGTGCATTAATGAGGACTTTGATGCCACCTCTACTGATCCTTTGATGAAAAGAAAACATCATCCTTTGAAATAGAAGCTTCAGACAACAATGGGAAGCACTTGTTATTCTTTTGTTACTGAAAAAGATACTCCAACCTAAATAGATAGTTTGACTAAGCCATGAAGCATCAAATCACATGATATAGTTCAAATGGAGTAACCAAAAAATTTATTGACTTCAACATTTTGGACTCTTAGTCTAGGCAATTTGTCACATATGTTATAACTCTTCATTTGAATCTAATCACAGACATCTTGTGACAAAACCTACAACACCAGTCAACAAAATAGCCTACTTCTGTTTACATAAACCACAAATGGCATCTAAGTATATTCACAAAAATTAAAATATAAGATTAGAATCCTGAAAGAAAGTAGAATCCAAATTGATGTCCCTAAATGTTATCTTATCTTCCTTAGTTGAAGCATACAAGACACTTCTAAGAATATCTGACAGAAAAACGTGCCCCAGTAGGACAACAATGTTGATTTGAAAAGATTGATTCTAGGAAGAAACAAACAGAAGAGGAAGGAAAATGGAAGGGAATATACTGAACGAGTAACAAAGAAAATTTTTAAAAACTAGTTAATGCCCTAAGAAAACAATATCTCAAAAAAAAATGGAAACCATATTAATGAAGCCAAAGAGCATAGACATGTTGTTGAAATGTGGAGAAAACCAACAAATCATGATAACATTCCACAATCAAAACCAAAACAGAAGAGATGTCCTGGCTTGAAAAAACACTTTGAGTTACACGTCAACCTTGACCACATTAAGCTGACACTCAAGTATTACAATGTGGCTCATAATATAAGCAATAATAAACCTAATTATGAGGAAGTAAGAAAGCTTTAAAAAAAACTACATCCAACAGCAAGCCTCTGATCAGGAGGTTTTGAGTAGTGGGGAACTATCTCTTAATTGCTAGTGTTCTTAGGTCCACCATGACCAGGGTGGTAACACCTGTTAGGGTCCCAGCTATAGGAAAGTAGTTGACCCTTCGCCCAAACTGGAGTCAAAACACTATGAAAGTGTAAAAATAGGTTTTAATACCAGCAATACATTTTTGTAAAAGCTTATTATCAGCAATGAATTTTTGAAGAAAAAAATTATTACTAGCAATACATTTTTGAAAAAAAAATATTACCATCAATAAAAATCTTAACAACATTAAATAATCTATTGAGGTTGATAAACCAAACAAATCAAAACTTTCATATGGTGTCAAACACATTCAGAACTATCTAAACTGTCAACTGTATATAACAACTTTTTAAGATCAATGATTATAAATGGCTTTGAGCAAGTGAAGTGTGTAAGTCTCAGTTTATTTGAACCTCAAAGAAATGTTCCAGATAACAGAAACCACACAATTTGAGGACTTTCAACAGCAGCAACAACTAAAATGGATAGCACATGTAATTCAAAGAGAAAATGAAGACATAATTAAAACATTGACATTCCACACCACTTCAAACAAATGGTTAGAAAGGAATCAGCTATCAATACTGGAAAGAGCGATAAACAGTTAATGGACTTGAAAAACCTATTTTTCTGAAAAAATATTTTTCAGAGAAAGATTTTATAAATTTCAACCAAAAGTAGCAATGGATGCTCAGTCACTAAATACTGAATATTTCCTTATAAGAAAACTGCTAATATTACAATTGTCATTATTGGTTGTTTTAATTTTGAATAATGACAAATTAAATGAATATGTCATTTCTTAGCTCCAAAATGTCTAACACCCAAAAGTCTGGAGCCAAAATGCCTAATAGCTGTATCCAAAGATAAGTACCAAATTGTTTCACTCCCCAGTAAACAGATTGCTATAAAACTAGTTTTACTGACCATTCAGTTGACCCTTTAAATTTTTAGTGCCTGCTGTAGTGTGATGATAAAAAAGTTAGCCTTGAAGGTCATTCTTTAGTGATTTGACTATTGTGACCCTGTACCATACAAAGCTATGCTTAGTAAATATCTCTGTCTTTATTGATATGTATTATGGCTGTTAATATCATTTGTTTGAAAACAAATATAATGATATTCATATAAACTTACCTGCAAAGATACTTCATCTCAAAACAAGTGTGTGATTGTTGCTTCATGATTACCTACATATATAAAACACAATGTATATTTACACATACACTCTCTCATATTATGAGCCAATTTGTTTTATCTACATATTCTTGGAATCAAAATGTTTATTTGCTGAATGATAGCAACATTTATCTATACTGTTAAAATGAAGTTGGTTTGTTTTGTACATGTGTAAACAAATAGCAGTCGAAATTTGTATGAAATTTCCTGAATTTAAAAATCTCAAATTAATAGACACATTGCAAGTTTGAAGCTTTAAAATGGGTCATAAGTCTGATTTAATGGATTGAGAAAAATGTTTAATAACTTGAAACATTGCAAAAAATAATGCTAGAGATTGCAATAATGATCCCTAAAAGATGATACCAAAAACACTATGAAAAAGTACCTTGAAGATTTTGGATGACTGCAATGCAAGTCCGATAAGGACAAGTTGAGGACTTTTAAGATACTCAGTTCTAAATCAAGTGACAAAACATATGAGACAAATAACTATGTCTTGTTTAAAGGACACCCATAAGGAACATCAAATCAAATGGCAAGAGAATACATGAAGATTGTTTTTTCAAACATTCTTGCCTATGATGTGCCAGAGAAAAGAAGCAAAAGCTAGGTGGCTATTGGTAGAAGTATATTTTTCACAAATTGAGATGTCAACAAGGTGACAGCTGAGAAATACATTTATTTTTTGAAGGCACACATAGAGCTATGGTTCAAGAAGTCTAACCCTTTCAGAAAGATATTATACACAATGATACTCTGTTAGATTCTGCAAAGAAAACTAATCTGTATCTGAATAAAATGTTTAAAAAATGATTAAGTAACCAGGTTGATCACTCAGTATTAACCTAATCAAAACTTGTGTATCATTCTGAAGAGCAAGGTTTAGATTGGCAAGTGGAAATTTACTCTCAAAGATGAACATTAAAATATTTTTCTGGATTCTATACATTCTGTTTTATATGAAGAAATACAAAAACTTAAAATCAATATATCAACAACTTCTAAAACTAGTTTCAGAAACATGAAGCATACATTTCACATTTATATTATTTTTACAACTTTATCATTATGATGATACTGTTTTCAATTTCTTTTAAACATTTTTTTTGGTAAAATTTATACAATAATTATAATTTATAATAATATAAATTTTATGCACATTCTATAATTATGTTAATTATAATTATTATTTATAATTATATTAATTATGTATTATAATTATTATTATATGAATTATTAATTATATTATGTATAATTATGTATTAAAATTTATACACATTCTATAATTATAATAATATAAATTTTATACACATTCTATAATTATGTATAATTATATTATGTATTATTATTAATTGTAATTATTATTTCATTAATTTTGTATAATTATGTATTAAAATTTATACACATTCTATAATTATAATAATAATATAAATTTTATATACATTCTATAATTATGTATAATTATATTAATTATTAATTATGTATTATAATTATTAATTGTAATTATAATTATATTAATTTTGTATTGTAATTATAATTATATTAATTATTTATAATTATTTATTAAAATTTATACACATTCAATAATTATAATTTTTAATTACAACATAATAGTTATTAAGGTTTCAATAACCTGGCCAATAATATGAAACTTGGAAAATGTTATAAAATACATAAAACTGTTAGCACATGAGAATGATATGTCTACTATAACTTTTATATATTATGTAAAATATCCTATACCTTAAAAGTGTAAATATTTCCATAAATCTATTGATTTTCTAAAAATCAGAAAAATTAAAAGTGATTAACATTGTGAGATGCTGTGTATATTTTTTATGTATGTCTAACACTTATCTTTGTCACCAGAAGAGTCCACTACATAGAGATAAGCAAATTGTTCATCTGTATATTGTGAAATTTTTGGTATCATAATCCCCCATCTCTATGTAATAGACTCTTCTGACAACATAATAGAAATAGAACTTTATCTATATATATTTAACTTTATAAATGAAATCCCATAATTATTCAATAGTAAATAAAATGTCATTTCTTTAGTTTAATATTCATGAACTATTGAGCATAAAGAAGAAAATACAAGACAAGATAAAGTTTTTTTCGATATTTTATATATTGCAAAAATGACTTAAATATTGTCATAATTTCTTAAAGGTACAGGTAAACTAGATTATAGATAAATCAGTTGATTACTTTATTTGTATAGATGAATGAATTCTCTTTTCTTCATCTGAATAGGTTCTGTGACTGATGAAATTGATTGCAAAAAGGAGGAGGAAAGTGATGCCAACCTGTGTAATTATATAATTATCAACTCTAAAGACATATTCCAACTGAACTTGACACCTGCAGCTATCAGTGTAATCAGTGATGTCGCAGAGGTAAGTACCACCAAAAGATTAGTGTTTGCTAAAGTCACCTTTTTTTTTAATTTACATTCAAATTTAACTTTACTGAGATTGGCATAATAAAATCACAAATCACATTACCAAATAACAAAAACCACATCAATCGAACAATTCCAACAGTAACAACAACAAAAATAAGGAGTACAGGTAACTAGAAGAGGAAAAAATCATATAATCAAGATGTTAATTTTGCCCATTACCATGAACAAATGTTTGGAAAGAATTTCCTATCAATACTAAAAAGAGCAATGACAGTGGACTTGACAAGTCTAATTTCCTGAAGAAAAAAAAAACTGTTTTAATAAAAAAGACTTTATAAATTTCAACTGGCAATAGCATTAACTATTTAATCAATGAATGCTGAATGTTTCCTGTATAGAAATGGTTAATTTCACCATTACTATATCAAATATTTTAATTTTATTAATATATCTACATATCTTTTTGCTTTTTTTTAAAGACTAGTCATAAATCATTATTTTTCTTTTTTTATTATTCTAAATGACTGGATGTAATTTAAATACAATAATACAAAACATACAAGCAGAAATAAAAAGAAATTAACTAATATTGGAAATAAACAAAAACAGATAAATAAAAAACAATTTTAATTAAAAAATTAATTACTTTAAAATGAAATGTTATATGGTTTATATACACTGCGTGCCAAATTATTATCGAGATAACTTTTTTCTAATATTTCAAAAACCGTCCAATCAATTCACACAAAATTTTCACACAATGTTGGCAACACTGACCTGCGTAATCATTGAAATTTTCATACTGATCTGCACAATGTAAACAAACTGGCGCTATATTTGTTATCAGCATGGTGATTTGAGCATGCCAAATTATTAGAAAAGTGTAAGAATTTAGTGAAAAAATGGGCCGTAAAAGCAGTTTAAGTGATGCTGAAAAGAAAACTATCACCTCAGAACTCTCAAAAGGTAAATCTAACCTAGAAATTTCTAAAATGATAGGGAGGTGTCATCAAACAGTGAAAAAGTTTACCGCCGACCCTACAGAAGTACGCAAGAGGGCAGATAAAGGCAAGCCGAGGGTTATTTCATGTCATCTCATGTCACGACTTAAACGAGACGCCATGAAGAACCCTGGGCTTACCAGTCAAGAGCTTTTCAGTCACATTGGGGATCCTACTGTGTCTAAAAGTACTTGGTGTCGGTATCTGAGGGAAATAGCAACAACAGTCAAACCTGTATGGAAGCCTTCGTTGATGAGAAATCACATTCAAAATCGATTGAAATGGGCCGAGGACAATATGAATATTGACTTCTCTAAAGTTTTGTTCACAGATGAAACTCTAGCAACACTTGATGGGCCAGATAGATGGTGCAAAGGCTGGGTAATGAATGGACAGAATCGCCATCAGCGCTTGAGACGCCAACAAGGCAGTGGAGGCATAATGATTTGAGGGTAGTATTATTGGAAAAACATTAGTGGGCCCATGGAGAGTACGAGATGGTGTCAAAATGACTGCTGATGAATACATAGCGTTTATGAAGGAGCATCTTGAACCGTGGATGAAAAGGCAAAGAGTTGCCTTCAGAAGAGCCATCGTTTTTATGCTCCCTCACATGCTGCTCACAAGACTACTGAATATTTGAAACAATTAAGCTTCGATGAAGCTCAAAAAATGAAGTGACCAGCAAATTCTCCTGATTTGAACCCAATCGAAAACCTTTGGAGCATCATGAAGCAAAGACTGTATGCCAACAGACGACAATTCAGGAGCAAAGCTGAGTTATGGGAAGCAATTCTTGACATATCTCGCGGCATTACAGCAGATGACATCCTACAATTAACAAATTCTATGGATCATCGACTTCTTCAAGTAATTTTAAAACAGGGAAAGCACATTCCCTATTAATTTGTTTAAAACTATTCTTTTGTTTGTATCTGTTATTATTTATTTGATTATCTTATTTATTAGCTTCTTTTGATCATAAACATACACGTGCAACATTAATAAACGTTTTGTTTGCTCAATTGTGGGAAGTTTACTAAACCTTTCTAATAATTTGGCACGCTCAAATCACTGTCCTTATAACAAATATGGCGCCAGTTTGTTTACATTGCGCAGATCAGTATGAAAATTTCAGTGATTGTGCAGGTCAGTGTTGCCAACTTTGTGTGAAAATTTTGTGTGAATTGATTGGACGGTTTTTGAAATATTAGAAAAAAGTTATCTCAATAATAATTTGGCATGCAGTGTAATAGACATGTAAATTTTCTTTTCTCTTTGAAACAAAACTGTTTTCTAAATTAATTTGCAAGTAAAAAAGAACCACTGCTTCACAAATCTGATATAATTTCTTTGTCTTTTGATGGAATTATTTTTAAAATTTTTTTGGAGTCTGTGTTTGTTTTGATTTTAGACTTTCTCGTTATTTTCATAACCTTTTCAGGCTTTGATTATTAATTTTGGATAAGTTCTTCTTTCATCTTTGTTACTTTTTATTGAAATATTTTTTACATTATACAATTGCTAAGTAAGCAGCATTGATAGAAAATAGAGAAGTAACAATATGATTAAAAGTTCACCTGATGGAGAGTGCAACATTGAAATACAAAGACGCCTTCCAAAAGCTAAGCAAAGAAACACAAAATTTTCATTAGAAACAAAGAAAAGAGTACTGAACTGTTATGTAATATCATTCACCCTGTATGTCAGTGAATGTTGGACAATCTCCTCACAGGTGAAGAAGAAATGAAACAAAAGAAATGTGGTTTTACAGAAGGATGCTGAGAATACCATGAACTTAACCATGGGAGCACTGATGAAATTTTAGAGAAAAAGGACACATACTTAACATCAGGAAGAGAGAACTGACATTTCTAGGGTGCATAATGAGGAAAGAGGGCTTGGAAAATTTTATACTCACAGGACTGATTGAAGGCAAGAGGGACAGAGGGTAATAATGCATAACCTACATAGGGAACATGAGCAAATGGATGGCAGAATAAGGTCTAAGAGAGATAACAAAAAGACAACATTTACTAATAGTTACAAAGGACAGGAAATTGTGGAGAGCCATGATTAACAACATTCTAAAAGGATACGACACATAAAGAAAAAGAAGAATGTAAAAAGTAAATGGGAATTACAGCAAAACAAAAAAAAAATATAAAAGAAAAAAATTAAATTTTTTTACCTGCTTTTTTTTTTATCAGATTTCTCTTGATGTAAGAATGATACAACATTTATCAAATGCTTTATTTGAAGAATCATCTCCAGTTATTCATTATATAATCAGTAAATATTTATTTGCTTATTTTTTAATATTTAACATTTTTATAGGCTTTGATGTCTCCGGCAGCTTCAAAGGTTACACTGGTGAAAGATCTTGCTGCATTGGAGATTGTCAATGAAGTAAGTGATTTTAGTCTTTACATTTTCAATCTATCACTGATGATCAATGATTACTTCAATTTATTTGTATTTATGCATCTGGATTTTATATACAAACACACACACACACACACACACACACACACACACTTCAAATACTTTTAAAAGTTAACTTCAAGATACATAATTTTGAAGTAATATTCAATGACCAGTCAAAATTTGTGGTTAATTTTGTTGAAATTTCAGTGTTTATTTGCATCATCCTCAGAACTTTGTTTGTATATATTATTTTTTTACAATTCTTTCTCTCTCTCTCTCTCTCTCTCTATATATATATATATATATATACATACATACATACATACATATATATATATATATATATATATATATATATATATATATATCATTCATTGAATAATATAGACCTATTGTATCTATTTATTTTTATACTTATCCTTTCAGTATAAAAATAAGTAGACAAAATATGTTTATATTCTTCAATGAAACATGTTTGAATGAAGATAGGCTGCCTCAATATACACATGCACAAACACACAATACTCAACCAATAACATTAAATGTTCAATACTATTGATAAGCGTTCTTTCATGAAAAGAATCCTCAATATCAATGAGTTCACAGCAATGGTAAAACCAGATAAAAACTTCATCTTGCATCTAAGTTTCATGTTGTTAAGTAATTGTCAGCTGACAAATCATGAAAAGCTTACAGTGATTATGTTAAGGAAATAATAAAATGTTATAACACAACCCAGTTATATTGACATTAACGAAGAGATAAAAAATTTCTGCTAAGTTAGATAGATGACAGTGTAAATGATTGAGACAAGTTGCAAGCCTCAATCACATTAAAGAACCATAATTATGTATTGAGAAAATTAACTTGTATCCTGTTAAATCCTATGAAATGTCATCTAGGCAAGATCAGTAACTATATTTGAAAATAATCTATTGTTTAATTTAAAAGAATGAAAATAATTTATTTGTAATTGTTTTTCTTTTCCAATAGTACTTTCAATGAGTTATAGTACTTCACAAATTTAATGATTATTTTTAGCACTACCTAAACTGATAGTATTTTCATATTTGATGAAACTCTTCTGGGAACAGATTTTTCTTCTTCCAGCTTGTTGATTTAGTTAACTATAATTATTCATGTTATAATGAGCATTTAGTTGTGAAAAAAAAAGAGTAATGAGGATTAGGTTTTTTGAACAACATGTAATTGTTTAATATATAAGGTGTCTTACAGAGTGCTGTTGTAATTGCCAAAGTGACAATGTTGGTGATGAGGAAGGGTAGTACCAGGAGTTGACTGATATCTTGTGTTGCTTTGACTGAGGTCACAGAATATGGTCGTTTGCACATGTTAGTCAATTGAGATCATGGTAGTGAGTTGATTCGTTGGTTGACAAGGTAATGAGAGGTAGGCCTGTTCTATGAAATGGAGTTGTAGTAATGACTGCAAAGGGAATGCGTGAAGTGAGTCGGGTATTCCAAGGTAACAACAGAGGTGTTGACAAGGTTGGTATAGCCGGTTAGCTGGTGTTCTACAAAACTGTGGTAGCCTGAGTGGGTTGCTTGTTTGCTTGTTTCCAGAGTTGAAGTCGCTTGCTTACAATGTCAGAGTCACCTACTTGCAGAGTCAGATTTGCCAAGGTGACAGTGCTGGCAATGAGGAAGACTTGTAGTTGGTGTTGATGTTGAGATATTATCAATTGTGATGGCTGGTGTCATTGGTCTGGCAGTGTCATGGCTGGATAGTCGGTCACTGTAGTGAATCAGATTTGCTAAGGTGACAGCATTGGCGACAAGGAAGTTTTGTAGTTGAGTGGTGTCAATGTTCAGATGTTATCAATTGTGATAGTTGGTGTCTTGTGCCTGGCAGTGCTGAAGGTGGATAGACACCCACTGTAGTGAGTCAGGTTTGCCAAGGTGATAGCATGGGCGATGAGGGAAGCATGTAGCTTGAAATGTTATCAATTGTGACAGTTGGTGTCTTAGGCCTGTGGTGTCATGGCTAGATAGTCGGCCTGGGAGTGGTAATAGTTGAGTTGGGAAGTGTGGTATGGTAGTAGCAGCATTAGCAATGCCCTGCATGGTAGCTGGTGGCCTACTGGCTTACAACTGCTTGTGGTCATTATGGGAGCCTTGCTTTTAAACTAATCTGGCAGTCCCCAGAGACATCTGCTTTTCGGCAGGAACATTTATGATTGGCCAGTGCCACTTTCATTGCAGGGGCGTGTTTCAGTAACTGGAACATAATGCTTAGAGCCTATGTACAGAGAACAACATTTTTTTTATTTTGTTCTCTGCCTTCATTGCATTTACATTCAGCCAACATGCAGAATGAATCAATAATAGATTTAATTGCAACAGAGTATAACATTCACTAATTTCTATTTAGTGAAAAGTTCTATCAAATGTATAATTAGAGGAGAATTTACAATGTCTTGTACAAATAGCAGAGATACTAGAACTACTATTGAGAAGGTATTGTTTATGGGTTTTTTGTATAAACATTTACCTTCACCTCTGTAAATTCTCACCATAAACTTTAATATAACCCCATCCAATTCATTAACTCTTTATCAATTGCAAACTTGAATGTGGGTGTTACTTCAAGGCTGAGGTAGAATGGTAGTTTTCTTGCATTTTTTATTATTTTTCTAATTCTCAAAAATGCTTTCATTTTCAGTTACTTAATGATTTTTAGGTAATATTTAAGTAATATATCTATATATATGCCATATGCATTTGTATATTTTTTGTTTGCAAATTTTTCTTTTATTTAAAGGAGGATAAATTCAAATGTTATATTTTAGAGTTATCTCCTTATCACTGGTGGCACCATGTGGCAATTGCTAAAAGAGTATAATAATAATAATAATAATAATTAAAAAAATATATTTTAAGGTTAACATGTAAAAGTCTTCTTATAATAGTAAGAACATAAAAACATATCAATTTCATATATGCCCTCATTTTTTATGGTATGTGCAAATTAATAATTTTAATAAAGATCTACTTTCTACTCATTCTCTGAGCATTTCTGGTGTATGATAAGAAAGATTATTTCAGTTCTGCATGTGTCCGAAATATAACCCAATGTGATCAGCTTTAAAACTTAGCATTCCACTTTCCACTGTGGTGATAATGAAAATCAATGTGTGCCTGTGTGTGAGATAAATTTAGATTTATCGGACTTTAATTTTTCTATTTGTTATAATAATTTTTGACTATTACTCTCTATTTTTCAGTTGGGATGCCATGCTGTTGTAACTGTACATCATTCCATAAAGGTAATCGTTTTAACCATCATATATTCATTATTCATACAATTGATTTACTCAAGGCTTGCATTGATTTTTGACCACTGACAATCCCTAGATTTCTGGTTTTCAATATATTTCTATAGTAAAATTATTAACAATACATTTACATTATATATATAATAGCCCTCTTTTGTCAGTAATACTTGCACAAATTTGTGTCAACTGACAGACTCCTTATTCTTAACTTTCAATAAACAACATTTTCTGAAACAGACTTTAGTTTTTAATCATTAAATTTGTTTTTCTGTTACCTGAAATATTTAGTTTATTAATGCAGAAAATAATTAAGTTACATAAGACACAGAGTAGTGGAAGAGTCAGTGGGCAGCAAAAAGAAGTCAAAAGTGTATATCCAGATATTAGATTTAATCACAGTTGGCACAACTCATTATTGTTTGTTTTTTTTCTCTACCACCAGAATATTTAGTGTAAGTACACATGTATTTATTAGAATCATGTTACTTTTAACATCACAGTTTGCATTAACAGATAGTTATAAATATTTTCCCATCAGTCATTCTCTTATTTTTGCAGTGTATAGATATTTTACCCAGATTAAACCAAAAATCAAGTACTGCTGCCGTATCTGGGTTAGAGCTGCTCAATTCTAACTTTGTGGCCTTTGCAATAATTTATGAAATCTTCTGGGGGATGACTTATTTTCCATTTTGCAGCCCTACACTCCATCCACAGAGGCAATGCCACAAGCCTATTTCTATCACTATTTCATATGGCAAATATTCAGATGAACTCTGTTCTGTAGTTTTACCAGTTCAGATCTTTACAGCTAGGCCACACCTTGCTATGTTGATAGAGTCTTCCATATTCTATGCCATGTCCTCATTTCCTCTGTATTCCAATTGTAAGGAAGAAGTTGAAAATTGCAATCTTAACCTCTTCAAATCAAAAGTCAATCTATCCTCCTTATCCTCATAATCTTCATTTTCTACCATCTTTTCTTACAATCATAACACACACCTCATTAAGTAACCATCTACCTCAAGTGGCCTTCAAGCTTTGTATTAGAACTTTTGTAAAAAAACAAAAAAATAAAACTGACTTTTTGTTTCTTCATTTTTCAGAATCCAGAACAAAAGATTAAAGGCTGTTCTGTCGTGCAAAACATAGATGTAAATGGTAGTGTAGAAAAGAAAGTTGTTAGCTCACCTGATTGGACAACATCTCCTGATGATGAGTAAATATATATTTGGTTTTTATTTTTGATATACAAAGGTAAATCAAAAAGCAAAGGCAATTTCCATATAACACCTTTAGTTCCAGCGATGAAGAACAAATGCAAACTTTCTGACATATAGTCCCCCTGCAAAACAATGAATTTTTTGGTATCATTTAATGAGCTTTTTCATCCCTTTCAAAAAGAAGTTTTTCAGTTGTTCACAAAGCTACATCAGCTTGTTTGAGCACTCAATGCACACAAACTTTATGGTATCCCAATTAATCATGCACTATGGCTTGTGTAGACTCATAGCTGATGTCCATGACTTGCGCTATCATTATTTGTCAGTTTTCCCTAATGAAGGTATCCAAACCTGCCGGATGTGTTCTTCCATGCATGATGTTGATGAGCATCCAGATTGGCTTTTTTTTCTGTTACATTTCATCTTCCAGATTTAAAGCATTCTACCCACTCATACGCCTGGCATGTACTGCATACTGTGCCAACATCCGGCATGGAATTTCTGAAGGTTTCACTCTCTCTGCAAACAGAAAGCACACTATGGTGCATTGTTCCTCAATGATGCAATCACTGAGTGGAGCATCCATGGACTGACCTACCTGTCGTCCCATGTGCATATATGGTGTCATGTGTCAGCACCTGGCTGTTGTTTTTACCTTGTAATTTCAAAATTACCTTTGCTTTCTGATTTATCCCCATATATACTACAAGATATATTGCTGATGATTGTATTTTTTATTATTTCTATAATTTATATGAAACCTGTACTATCAAAGGATATATTTTCTAAATTCATTAAGTTTTCCTTTCTGTATATTGATTAGTTATAACAAATTTAATAAGATAATAGATAAGGAAGTTGAATAAACAAGAGGCTGTGCTAGGAGTACTTTTAAGATGCTCTGAAACCAAAATATTAACCTGAAAATGAGTCATGTACTTAAATAGCCTCATCAATTCTAGACTCTCATGGCTTGTAACTCATTCAGAAATGTCTAAACTATAATCTACACCCTTGTGCAAATTAATTGAAACAACTGCTTTAGTTTCCTTTCTTTCACCATACAGTCAGTTTTAGACCCACTGGAGTGACAGTGTGTAATCGATTTCTGTTTTATTCTTCACATTAGTTCATTTGCAGTGGTGTGCAGTAATATGAATCTATTTTCCGGGTGTATTATGAAATTTGTTTAGCCTTGAAAAATATTGCATCATCTGTCATTGCATCATATTTTTATTACACCCAAACACTATTATCTCGACTGTCAATTAGTTGTCCTATGGCCAATGTCTGCAATGGATGTTAGTCCAAGGAAGCATACAAAACTTGTAAAACTGCATGAACACAATGGCAAGACTTATCATTAAGCAAATCAAAGTACTATAGACTAGCCCAGATACTCTCCTGATTTAAATCCAGTCAAGAATCTGTGGTCAATCTGCAAGGAATGACTTTGTGGAATGGACATACAAAATACTAACATGTGCACTGGGTCATGTTTCATTGGAAAAATATGAAAAAATATTAAATAATAATGGAATTATTTGTTTTGTTTCAATTAATTTGCACAAGGATCTATATACAACTGTTATGGATCTATGAATGCTTTGTGTATGAACTACAGCATTGTAATCTTATCTTGATCTTTTATTTTTGATTCTGTATTCAATTTCTTTTACTTCTTATTTTTATTTATCCAGTGAAACTGATGGTCTGAGCTTTTTGCCTCAGGCGTTGTCCAATTTAGGCCGTATGGTAACTTTTACAGCTGCCCAGCCGTTTGCTGACACCATAGAAAACCTCATGTCTACTGCCCTGGATAAAAATGAAATTTCGTTCCAGGTAAGATTTTATCTTCATCTTTTAATAGATTTTAAGAAAAGTCAAAACATTAATTAATTTTTCATGCTGCCTTTGATATCTACAGAACAAAAAAATTACATCCTAACAGGAATAATTATCAACTGGTTCCATTGCTGTTTCATTTTATTATTATTACTATTATTCATTCCCTATGTTGAAACACTGGTTCTCATACAAGCACCAAAGTTAAGTAATATTGAGACTAGTCATTACTTGGGAATATCAAATGCTGTAAGATTGGGTGTGCAGATGGTGTAATTGATAATGGCTCAGAATTGGAAATCAGAGAGCCATGTTCAAATTCCAGTTGGGTTCATTATATTTACTTATGTGCAAATACTCTTGGGAAAGTTAGGAATCCACTTCTTCTCCTCCCCAGCTATGGGTAAATTAGTAGGACTTGTATCAGTAAATCATATTAATATTTTTTGGATTTTAATAATCTGCAAATGGCTGATAAGCCATAAATAAATCAATATTATTATTTACAGAGATTTTATTAATCTGTTACATTTTTTTGGAACATTTTAAGTGACATTATTTCATAGTTTACTTATCATTGGTGTTTTAGCATAAGTGTTTTAAGGCTCCAAATTTTATAGTGGAAGACATCAGACAACTTGTCTCTGTTTATTGAAATCAAATTTAATTTATGAATAATTACTTGATTTTAAGACTTTAAGATATCATTTTATCTCTAAAATTTTTCATTTGTCCCATTTTATTTCTAATGCAGTTAATATTTTACAAATGCTAATATCCATTTTTCCTATCTCTTTTTAGTTCGATGGCTTTGAGCCTATCACATTATCCTATGTCAGAGCCTGCCACAAACTGATCCCAATGACTCCTGTTAAAGTAAGTTTTCTCTTTTTACTCTAACTTTAGTTATCTACAATATTTTTGAAAGACAATATTTTTTTCTTCCTCTTTATGTCTAATTTATTTCTAAATTTTAATTTTCAGAATAACACAAAATATTGTTTTGTTTGGGATGTGGACATTTATCATGGAAGGAAGCTCATTAAAGTTAACTCCCCTTTGAAGGTAGGAATGTGCATTTTTTTTCTCTTTAATATGTACTAACAGATACCTATGCATACATTCTTTTTTTAGCACTTATTCTCTTTGTTCAACATCTTCCTTCATTATTCAATAAAGACTAAAGTAATATTGGAATGGCTTGTACAGATAAATTTACCTAATCATTCCAATAGAAACATTATCATACTTTTGTTTTAATAACATTTGTTCATCTGAAAAAAAAACAGACAAGCAGATGTGTATATGATTGAGAGAAAACCACTTTATCTCCATAGTCACAAAACATGAATGTGACAATAGTTTATTCAGGCAATAAAATAGATACCCATTAGTGAATTAAGGTCTTACTTGAGAGTTGACTTGGCAAAATTTCATAGGGCAACAATAAGCAATTGGCTCGTTTGAAGGATTCATTGAAAGATAAACACATTTTTCTTGATAGGAAGTCCATTGATAATTTTGCTGCTTTATAATGCCTCAACTCTCAGTATCACCTTCAGATAAACATTTTTTTCTTTCTATTCATTACTCTTATGGAAAATTCATAAAATCAAAATTTATTTTTTTTTTATGATGATATACAATATAGTGTAAGATCATAAAAAAAAATGGGAAAATACTTTGATGACCGGATACTGGAAACCTTTGTGTTAACCTAATAAATACAAATGATACTAATTTTTTTTTTTTTTCACATTGTAAATTTTTGTCAGTATTCCTATTGACTTTGTAAATCTTTCCATATTTGGATTTTGTTCACCTAAAATTGTTAACCTTTTCATTGTAAATTTTTTTTCTGGAGTACACAAATGTGGTTCCTATAAACCATATTGTATGAACTAATGTACCAAACTGTTGATATCCTATAATTTACACTGTATAAGCCAATTTACATATCCGGGATTTAAAAATGAAAAGGACTCGTGTATCTATATAAGCAGAATACTGGAATTTTGTGACTGCTTGTAAATGTTTCAATAAAAGAAGGTACTCATTTTTAACCAAGAGTCTGTTAATAATTTGCCATGGTACCAAGCATTTATCTTTCAAACAATATTTAACTGGTGATGAGATATGTCTTAAGAAAATTCTTTGTCCCCAGTCTTCTCATTTTGATAGTGACTTGGATAGAAATCTGTGTCAGTTTTTAAATTATGATGAATTATAATGATTGTCCTGGAGCAGATGACAAGATATTTTGTTAGTATGATATTACAGAAAAAAAACATCCTGCACCTAAGTGGCTACAAGAAGAGGAGAAAGAAGTCTTGTTTGTTTAGAGCCACTATAAGCATTTGTTGGAGGAACATTAAAGATGTTTCATTGTAATCAGTAAGAATCTACTTAAATATACATGTCTGCATGTTCTTCTGTCAAGCAAACTGTCCAGGAAATTATCAAGAAGCTTGATTATGAGCAATAAACTTTGAAATTAAAAAATTATATGACCTTGTTGATTTTATTTATCTTTGTGTTTCATCTCCTCTAGGTCCAGAACAATCTGACTATGTCACTGGACATCTTCTGTAAGTCGCAGGCGTTGAAGGCCATCCCTGAGTTGGCTATCAAGGCTGAATTAGATGATGACAAGGGTTATGTGAAGCTGACCACCGTGGGAAGTGGGGAAAGTTACCAAGTGCCCATGTTGATCGCCTATCACTGTGAATTATTTGTAACACCTTCTGATCTTGCGTGAGTATTGCTAATATAGTTTTAATTTTTATTACACATTTGTTTATGTGTCGTGGACTAGTTTAGCTAGAGATTAATAAATATTTCTGGAAAGCAATGTGGGGGACAAAATGAAAACCAGGCATGAATTTCAAAAAGAGGGACATTACATAATGTGACGAAAGACATGACTTACCTCGAAGTTCAAAACGAGTGCGAATGTGTCTTGCCTGCAAAGTAATGAGGAAAAAAAAATATGGCTGCTATCGAAGACGCAATTTATGCACGCCGATCTCGTCCAAAACGAGATGATATTTGCACACATGCAAATTTCAGTCGAATCAGACTGGCATAAAAAGTGAGATGCCAGCAGCGTGGCAAGAGGGTTCAAGTCATTTGGCGGACTTCGTGCAATAGAGTTGGACGTACGAATTGACTAACGGACAAAGAGGATGTCGATGTAAGCATAGCTGAGTTGGTGTCTGTTTCATGACTGCCCGGTGTAATGGCCGAGAAAGGGAGTCTCGCAATCCATTTCTTTGAAGCGACTAACGACAAAAGAAGAATAGCTGGTCTGCCTGCGAATGGCGCACTGCACTTTCTGACCCCCCTCTCGTCACTTTCTTCTCTTTGTTTACTACACGTAATTAACATAGTTTGATGCAGGTATAGTAGAGACAGTGTTAATCAACATCTTTTGATGTTGATCATGTTAATAACAAATCTGCTTTCTATTCAGTTAACAAGGTAAAATTTTCTCTTTTCACTTTTGCTTTGAGTCTTGTTCTCTACAGTCAACTAATTATTGATTCTTATGCTGATGTTTATAGCCATTTAACTTTTTTTAATTATATATCTTAATGTTAAATTGTTGCAGATACAATAAGACAGAGAGTGGCATTTGGTGGAAAGACCTGATTCAAGTGAAGGATAGGTGCAAACATTACATCTGTAAGCCAACAGGACTGGCTAAACACTTCTCAATTAAAGTAAGATTTACATTTCTCATGGCATTCCATTGTTTCTTTATAGACACAAGATAGTAAAGTTCAAAGCAGAATGTGAACTTTTTGTTGAGAAGCATGAGGGCAAAAATATGAGGAAGAATTTATGAATTATTAATAAAGATTATCTTCTTTGAACTACAAAAGACTAAACCTTAAAAAAGATCAAGAACTTTCAATATATATATATATATATATATATATATATATATATATATATATATATTCATTTATTATTTCAAATGCTATTTTTAGTGGATACTCAGATTTGAGTAGACAATCTGTTCATTTTAAGTGGTCTATATTTCATCTACTGGTCTGTGTACTCAAGAAAATTTAATAAAGATAATGTGCCTACTGGCAGGATTCGAACCTATATCCCTCATTGCAGGAGGTACCACCATCTGATCCGATGTGCATATATTGCTTGGGCAAAAAGAGTTTCACAATAAAGCAAAGTTCTATTTTGTCTTTAAGGAACACTCACTCATTCAGACTTTTTCTTGAAACACATATCTGCTCAGTTTTGTGTCCAAAATGTAAACAAAAGAATTAATGAATTTTATTTTTTTAGTCTGGCATATTTTTATTACTTCAAATGTTATTTTTACCTATAGTTGATAAGGTACTAATTATTTTAGAAAATATTTTTTTTGTCTATCATTTTTTTATATACTTATTATTATTTTATTATTTATTGTTATTTTATTTATTTCATTATTTTATTATTTATTTTATTTATTATTATTTAATTTAATTTATTATTATTTTATTTATTTTATTATTTTATTTTATAATTTTATTTATTTTATTAATTATTATTATTATTTTTAGACAATATTTATTTTGTCTATCATTTTTTATATACTTAATTATTATTATTTTATTATTTATTGTTATTTTATTTATTTCATTATTTTATTATTATTTATTTTATTTATTATTTAATTTAATTTTATTATTATTTATTTATTTTATTATTATTTTATTTATTTTATTATTTTATTTTATAATTTTATTTATTTTATTAATTATTATTATTAATTTAGACAATATTTATTTTGTCTATCATTTTTTAAGTGCACAGGGCAGTAAACAAAATAAATACTGTTTAAAATGCTGTTTATATTTCAGATACAAAACTGAACAGATTGTATATCTCTCCTTCCCTCTCCTACACTTAATTCCATCAACAAAAACATTATAGTCCAATGAAGTCCTTCTAGAGAACAAAACATGTTACACTGAATTTGTTCCACTTTATCATTTATTTGTCTCTTACTTTTATAAGTTATTATATTGTGTCATTTGTAGTCAAAAAATGCTTTACAAAGATTAGTTATTTATTTAGTATAATCCTATATTATCAAGTACCTTTATTATATTGACTATATAAACTTAATCCATGAAAATACAATATTCATTTAATACTTGGAAGATATTAAAAAAATTTAAAACTCATTATCTTTTGTGATGTTAAACAGATCAGTATCTTCTCTCTTTCAGGTTACCTGCAAAGACCAAGAACCACTACGACCATTCCAGTCTCTACCCAAGAGCATTCCTTACTATATTCTCCACATAAACCCACCAGTTGTCCTGCACAATTTGTTACCCTATGACATACAGTTCTCTCTTGAGGTAAATTATATTTACATTCTGTTGTTCTAGCATAAATATATATATGATAAAATATAGTTTTAAGGTATGCTATATTTATGGGTTAAAGTGTTCAATATCAAGGATAGAGTGTATGTAAATATAAAAGTGGACATTGAAGGTCAACACCCACTTGTGACTGTCTGTTCCATGCTTATACGCAATCATTAGGCCAATTGTGACAGTTTAAACAGATGTAATAATTATTGTTGTTTGTAAACTTTGATTATATATTTTTAAAACTGTCACTGTTTTTGCTAGATTTTACTTTTTGCAATTTCTTTTTTTATAGAAAGATATTATTTATTTTTCAATCAAACTTGAAACAAGCATTTTGAATTGTTTACAAGAGAATAATTGTAATATTTATAACCAATTTCTAATGAATTTTCTTGTAAAGTTTTTTATAAAACTTTGTATAACACTGTCAACTTTCATTGGGCTTTTAATGAGTTATACATAAACCAATCTATCGAAATTGTTTATTGATTAAAATTTATATTATTCCTCACAATGTTTTTCATATGTAATAGCTGTCTGCTTTTATCCAAATGTGTCTGTCTGTTAGGTCAGCTAGCCAATCCCTGTTGCAGACCCTTGCTCATCTGTTCACACCCACAATGCTCATTTGTGATTTATACTACAACTATGCTGAGTGGACCTTAGCTACAGTTTCTAGGAGAAAGCACATAATCTGGTGTGATAAACAATTTGAACAAAGCCAGTATATGCTCAAACCCTCAGTCATGATGAGTTGTGACTTTGTGCTAGCACAACCAATGACAAACAATCCTGTCTACCCAATTTCACTCAAAATGTTTGAGTCAACCCATGATTTCATTTTCAGGCACTTTCTGAACACTAGACTTGCCTTTGCTTGTTGACAAATCGACCATGGTGAGATTAGAACCTGGGTCTCATGGTCAGAAAATAAATGTTCTAACCACTCAGCCATGTGCCCATATACACATGACATAATATACAAAATTGTATTTTTCCTCAAAGTAATTTTTAGGAACATGACAATTTAAAAACTGTTTTTTTTTTAAATTTTTAGGGTACCAACACTTACAGCAGTTTGACCCATGGAGAAAGTACTCCACTTTATACTGTTGATGTTACCAAAGGACACAAGTTACACTTACAGGTTAATGATAAAACATTTATTTGATGACAAATTTATTTTAATTTTTTTTTTCATTTACATTGAGATTTTCCTTTCACTACAAATTTTTAAAATTATTATTTTTTTTTACATAAAGTGGCCAAGCAGTAAGGTGACAACTTTTGATACTAGAATCAGTCAATAAATCATTTAAAATGTTTTAGAAAATACCTATATCTCAGCACTTCACCCACACTTAGATACACAATAAGTTGGAAAATACAGTTTAAGACATTTTTGAAGGCAGAGAAAACAAGACAATCTTTTATCCAGCTATAATGGAGACAGGACATAAATGGTTGATTTTGTAAAATAAAATAATATTACATTTTATTGATAGAATATATAATTGGTAGAATGAGTTAATGTTTTTATTTTTAGCAATTCTGATATTGGCAAAAGTAAAATCATTAACTAATTCTGCTCTAACCAGATGTATCCAAGATGAAAAAGGCCCCCACCCCAATGATTTGCTTGTGTATATCACTTAATAATTGCAATAACTATTATTTACTATAAAATTGCAAAACATTTAACCTGGTCATTTACAATAACTCAGTAAATATGTTTCGTACAAGAATATGCCTTCACTGCCAAAAGAAACACAATATTTACTTTTCAATGAACTGTGAAAATATATGTGTCACTTTTAAGAAATATATATATATATATATATAACTCAGGACCTCAAAAATACACCTATATAAAAAAAAGAATATTTTTTAATGAACTTTTGCATTCTTTCGGAGATTTCATCTAATAACATTCTCTTGGAGGTTAACTTTCCATTTATCAAAACTTTGTGCTGTTCAAGCACATATCAATCATCATATCACAAATAACAAAAGTGCATCTATTAACATAAGATAGATATTAGTAGAGGATACCAAAATACTATATTGCACTCACTGCAAAGAAAGAATCAAAATAAGTTATTATTATTATAAAAAATAAATAACAAAGTAAAACTTATGTCTACAATACTGATGACATTTAGTTATGATAATGACCAAAAAGATTGACAGTTCTTGAAGAAAAATGGAACAAAAATATGAACTTTGGACAATTTATCCAGTTTTTCCAGAATTTTGAATGTGCAACAATTTATTCAAAAATTGGAAAAATACAATAAAAAATTAAACAGATAGAACTTTATAACTGAATTTAATAAAATATATATAAACAAAGCCATATTGAACTGTTCAACATTTGCATTATTTTGCTATAGTGTTATCTGCATGAATTCTACTGATAATAATGTTTTATTTATTTCACTATAATTTCTAAAAGTCAAGCAGATTATGAGTCCAGGATACACACTAGTTCAATTGATGGAGTGATGAACTGTGATAGTACTTATCAACTGATACTCTTATGACAATGTCCCAATCCAGGACTTAACTTATTGTTCTATGGTGATGTTAGGTTCTTTTAACACATGGAACTAATACTGAAATTCTTTGTTCTTCTGATAATAGCTTTGCATTTACTGATAGTAAATAGCCAAGCTCTTTGTTGAACATAGAAATTCATGTAAATAGCCATGATTATTATTGACAAATCTTCTTGAAATTTGTACCAGATTTGAATTTTTGATTTCTTGAGGAAGGCATGGTGGAGTAATGGATAGTGGCTCAGACTGAGGAATTGGAAAGCTGAGTTCAAATTCCAGTTGAATCCATTACATTCACTTACGTGCTAATACCCTTAGGAAAGGTATGAATCCTTCTCTTCTACCACCAGCCATGGGTAAATAGCAGGACAGACCAGGTTTTATAGCCTTGGATGGCAATTGGTCTACTGCAGAAAGAAATGGCAACCCACTACAGGAAAATCTGCCTTGTCAGTCATGTATTGAAAGATACATGATCACCTAAGCATGTATCACACATGGCACATAACTGACTGACTGATTTGTTGAGAAATAATGCCTTTTGTTTAGATAATGGAATCATTTTCATATTTTGTTATTGATATGGCTCAGAGATTTCAATGATTCTGCAAAAATTAATTCATCAACAAATCCTATTGCTGTTAAGAAGTTCACTGTGAATTAAACCAGAAAATCCTTTTACAGTTGTGTGTATTCAGGTATAAATATTTTGTATTCAGTGACAAAAGAGAGCTCATGTCTACAGTGAAGGAAAAATTGTGCTTCATGATTTAGTTGAATTAAAAGTGTCATCCACTGAGTTTGTTAAAGTAATAATGGATTTGATCTCCACTTTTCTCCTACAGCAAATTAGTCTAATCATCATGATGGTGTTAGTAGAGTGAGTCAGTCTGATGATCTATTTATTCTTTCATCCTGCTCTTTGACTTGGTCCTTGAGTTGTTCTATCTTGATACAAGTGAGAGGAAAAAGGTGAGAGTATGTGCATACTATTTGCCATTCTAAAGCTCTTGTGTCTGCTTGTCTGTTAATCACGATGGAGAAAAGGACATATCTATGGACCTGAAGAAATACCAGATGATGCTTGAGTCAAAACAGAGTGAGTAAAATCAGAAGGAGTCTTATGATGAATAAGAATATTATGCTGAGACTCAGAAGGGAATACCAATAACTAAGCAAAAGCTTAGCAAAGATCCACAGTGGAAACTTATTCAGAGGAACATTTTCACAAGGTAATCCAATGACTATCAGTAGACAGTAAATAATTAATCAATCTGAAGATGAATCATTTCAACAGTTTGAGACTGATACATCTAACTAAAGTACTCTGTAATCAGAATTTTTAACATTTTAATAAGAAACTGATATTCACAACTTTCATATTCACAATCATGATGACCATTCTGGCAACTCATTAGTGTCATAGGGGCACCATATGTACAGCAGACACAATAGAAGTGGTGTGTCTTTGGCAGGATAGCTTGATGGAGCCAGCCCTCTCCAGACTGGTTTGAATTCAGTGTTTTCCTTCTCAAAGATTGGTTGCCACTCAAGGCTATAGAACGCAGTTTGTCCTGCTATTTACCCATAGCTAGTGGGAGAAGAGATGGATTCATACCTTTCCCAAGGGTATTAGCACATAAGTGAATGTAATGAACTTCACTGGAATCTGAACTTAGCTCTCCAGTTCCTCAGCCCAAGCTGCAATCCATTATTCTGCTATGCCTCCATATTATAAAAATTTTAAATGCCAACATAGTTGCAGTATTTCTCAAATTAGGAAATATAAGTTGACAGCATGGCAGTAATATGAGTTTTGCCCTCAAGGACACATGACCCAGTGGATAAAAGCATTAGTTGGATCCAGTGACTTGACCTAAAGGGTTGTGAGTTCAATACCTGGCTACTGCAGTGAACAAAAAAGTGTAGATTTGAGATAAAGGGAGATAAGTGAGACATCCTGAAGAGGCATGGCACTTGGAGTTAGAACAATCTACCTCAGTGGATGAACTAAAGGGTTCAACTTGAAATTTCATTCACCTGAAGGAGGCCGGAGCATACAATGGCTGAAACATTGTGAATATAACAATAAAGATGAGGACAACAGTCTGAACAATGTAAATTAGGGCTTTCTAATAATGTGAGAACAAGTAAATTGATTATCTCTGTTTGAAAAAACAGATTATAAAATGCTTGGAAAAGTGATGAAATGTCTGTCTAGTTTTTTGTTTTGCTAATATAAGGAAGTTCATTTATTTCTTTATTAAAAACGCACATTTTGTCTTCTGTGATTCAACTTACCACTGTCTTTAGTTGTTACGGTTCAAATTATTTTCTTTTACTGACAAGAGTCAGTTTATTTCTATACCTAAAGTAAATTCTGAACCACGTCAAACTCATTAATAGTGCATAAAAAATTTAGCCTTGAGCACTAAAATAAGGTAGAACAACAGTAGAGGGTGATTTAACATTTTTATGATTGATGACATTTTATTTTGAAAATTGTTCATGTAAGAATCAATGTGTCTCTATCAAAGTTTATTCAGCAATGATTTCTCCTAAGTGTTTCTCTACAGATAAAATATTTAATGAAAAATGTTTGAATTACAAAGAACACAATTTACATATGTTAACTATATCTAATTAATTGGGGTTGTTAGAATATAAATATTTGTGACTACATAAGATCATATTTTTCTGGTAAAGATTGAGTTAGCATGTATGTATTTTTGTGTGTGTGTATATATATATATATATATATATATATATATATTACAAAGGAAAACAATTTTGTCTGACATGTTTTGTTCTTTAGGAAGTGATATTTATATTGATGTGATTACTCGTGCACATGAATGCTGAAATCTTTTTTTTTTAATGTGTTTTGGATAATTTTAAGTTTAGCTAATTTCCTTTAGTTTCAAAAATAAAAAGAAACTAAATCAAATCATCATAAATTTTCCTAAAATTGTTCTTGATATATATAAAAAATTTATATATCATTTTCCCATATATATATATATATATATATATATATCTTCCAGTTTATCTTATCAGTTTCCTATGTGCTATTCATGTATTATTCAAGGTATATATTGCATTATTTCACTGTACTGTTATCTGTATGTGTTTTGCAGGAACTGATGTTTTATTTGTTTACTAATTGTAGCCTATATTTTACTGCTCTTATAAAATTTTTTAATTTTTTTTATGAAATCAATATCAACTTCATTTGATTGATTTCAGACAAAAACTAAATGCCTCTTTTTTTTTTAAAACGATTTGATAAACCTTTTTATTACCTGATTTTTAAAGTTGTTGATTGTGAATTTTTCAAATTATGTCATTGTTTAAAATGCATTTCAGATCACAGATTATTTATCATGTGATTGGAGTGGAAATCTGGATATTTCAAGTGACAATGAAGAATTCAAAGCCATTACAATGGAAACAGAAACTGACATGGAATCTTGTGAGAAACACTTGAGTCTAAGCATTCACTCATTACAAACATTGTCACATGATTTGCGTATTTATTCCCCTTATTGGCTCATCAATAAAACAGAATTCCCAATTATGCTTCGGGTGAGTAATATACAAGAATTGTTTATTGAATATAATATGTGTGTATCTTGTATTGAAGATAAAGTATTGTCATCTAATCACTTAGGTAATCAATTAAGTATTATGTGTCACTGATGATCATTAAATAACTTGTAAGCTGACTATTAATAGTCGACATTGAATAGCTTAGAACATTTGAACAATTAAAGTAATCTATAATTCTCTAGTGAGTTTAACTTAAATTCCTGCATTATGTAATCAAACTTCAGAGGTAATTTTAATGGAGAAATTGTGTATAGCTCATTCAATTTAAAGTTTTTTTTCTTGCAGATGTTTTTTTCTGAAAGAATTCATTGCAAACTTACTTTGGCCAATTTAGTCCAAATTAGTCACTTACAGCATTAAGCTAATTGATCTGTTACATAATTACATGATTTGGGATATCTGATTCACAACAAATTTTGTACCTTAGAATCTTGGGATTTCTCTCACTTTGAAAGATTGAAAATATATTTATCCTATCTGCCTATCTTCCATGTGTAAATAATTTTAAATAGTCAATTGCTAAAAAAAATTTTACTCTTAAATTTTCTTTAATTGAAAACATGTAATGTAATCACAAGTTCCAATGTTATATAATCACCCAGTGAATTCTCTTATGTCTTTCTAAAGGAACCAAATGGTAAATGTGTGCTTTCAGGTGCATGAGTTCAATATCATAATGTTTATAATAAAACAATTAGAATCTTAGCATTAACTACAGATTAGAATAATTTGGAGATCAGACTATGCAATTCAAACAAAATAAATGTCCATTTCAGAAATTCATAATTACACTTCCAGTGATGGTGATGTGATGACCTTTACATGGAATTCAGATTGTGTAAAAAAGAAATTGATAAAAAATGTATTAAGTTAATAACTAAGTGGTTTTAACTGAGATTTGTTACTTTATATGAGATACATTTTTGAAAAGAGCAAATCGTAACACTGTTAAAAAAATCAGTAATCCTTTTTTCAAATAAGTGCAGAAAAGGCCACACTTTCATGTGTGGCTCAAACAGCCCTAATCTATTATTTTAATGAGTACATTGCTGGAATTTTTTAAAACAGTTAATCTGAGAAATAAAATGTTTAACATAGTCATTTTTATGAATCAACCAATGTTATAGCTTCATTGCTGAGTAAGACATGTTGGTCATGTTTTATATGAGTAGATAAGAATTTTAATTGAGTAGTGACTAAATCTTGTTTAGTGAATGAAATGTTACATACATGCCACCAATGACAAGACCAGTATATTTGTCTAAGGTAATAATGAAAAACAAAATTACAAGATAATTTATATCAAAACTGAAAAGTTCATGAAGATATATCAAAGATATTATCATTTTGTAATCTCTTCAGAACTCAGATATGTTTTTGAAACTGATGTAAAGTTAGTTCTACATTGGTTATATTTGTTGATGATCATAACTCTTCAGAAAGTTTTGATACACTCTAATAAAATAATAATAATAATATAGTGAAGATATAGATGGTCTTTAAATATGTACATAAAATAAGCTTTAGAATAAAGGTCTGTAAGAAACAAAAATACTTTTGATAGACTTTAATAATAAAGTAAATGCAGAATACCTATTAATTCAATTTTAATTGTATCTAAATAGATGAAAGCTAATGAAGTGCTTACAATAATATTGTAATGATTCAGTTAATAATAATAATACTATATATATATATATATATATATATATATATATATTATTAACTTGATTCAAGATGAAAACAAAGAGTTTGTAATACAGATTTTTGTTTCTTTTTAAGGGTTCTGGTTCTGATGCAGTTTTTGAATGCAGTTCATCTGGGCTACCTGTCCTTTTCCGATACAAGAAACATAGAAGAAAAAAGGTGTGTGTGTGTGTATATATATATATATATATATATATATATATATATATATATATATATATATATATATATAGTACAGATAATAAATCTTTTGGTATATAATCCAAGTGGATCCTAGTAATACTAAATATTAAAACTGATCCACAAAATGAGCTCAATGTATTTATTATAACAGAGCATATTAAATTACACAACAAAATCAAAAATGACCTCATATTGGGACGTATAGATCTATTCCAACCAATGAAAGCTACGTCAGTCTTATTCAGCCCTGGTGTATAGACTGTTTAAAATAAAATAAAATATATATATATATATATATATATATATATATATATATATATATATATTATTGTAAAACTATTATGCAGTATATGTCATTTCTCTTCATCATTATCATAAAATGCAGAGTGCGATGGGTAAATTGTCGCCATTTTCTATTTTTTAATTTCATGCATGCACATTGTCTGTTTTTGATTTTGTCGACTGCACAGTATAGAGTCAGTTGGGCACCATCTCTGAGAAAACAAGCACCTTGATACAATTCATTCCATCAGAAATTTGGAAACAGCCTGCTGTACTTCTTGGTATTTTCACTGGAAGCTCCAATATGAATATTTCAGAGTGTTTGGGTGTAATCTGTAGACACTGCAGAGGATTCAGAAAGAGTTGGATGAGTCTAATGGTGATTACGAAGGTGTTTGGAGTGATCACTAGTGATGGCAACATTATACCTACATTCATCTTCCCACAGGGCCTCAGACTCAACATGGAGGCCTACATCAAGTGTCTTGAGTAGGTAGTGCTACCCTGGGTCAAGAGAGTGGCTGCTGGAAGACCTTATGTCTGGTAACAGAACTCTGCACCATTCCACATAAGCAAGAAAACCCAGTCATGGCTGTCAGACAATTTCTGAAACTACATCATCTCTTACATCTGGCCGTCTAACTCCCCAGGCTGCAACCCTCTTGATTATTATGTGTGGGGTGCAGTTGAGCAAGTGACTGACAAAACTCCTTGTAAAACCAAAGATGAACTGAAGGCAAGGATTATGGCATCAATCACCAACTTAAACAAGGAGACCATCCATGAGAGTTACAGGAGATTCCAAAGTTATCTGGAGGTTGTGATTGAAGCCAATGGCAATTTTAGTGAATAAATTTACTCTTTAGTATCTCAAGATATGTTTGTATAATTTTGGTAAATATATCTGTTAAAATGAGATGTCAGTGTTGCTTTCATTTTTGGTTATCTTTAAAATGAGTAGATGTAAGATAATGGTTAAATTCTGTCCACATCTGAAGTGTGTACAGAGTCAGATGTGTATAGAATTTGACTTCTATCTTGTATCTACTCATTTTAAACCTAACCTGTTCCATAAAGCACATCTGAGTCTATTATCACTCACTGATCATATCACATTTTTACCCAGACAGCCTCATGCCTCTCAAGTTGAGCATTAGCATCACCAGTAAAAATGATTTTTAATCCTCTTGGCACATACATTAAACAATCTCCAAGGCATGTGTAAAAAGAGGATTTTGGTTCTTCATAGTGGCTGCATAAACCCTAAACATTATAACAGAACACCCATGTTCCAAATTTAATTGTACAGCTATAATTCTTTCATCTTTCATAGATTCTATACTAGACAGAAGGTCTAGTTGAGGCACGAGGCCTAACTTTACTGCAAATGTGATCCCAATCTCTATGTAGACACCAGCTTCCTTGCTTTTTCCAAAATAAGATGTAGTTACTATTTTCCTCTCTTTGATCAGCCCTCTTCTAAGGGAGTTTGAGAGTGATACAATATCAATATGATATTGACTCAATTCCTGATCAACAATTATTGTCTTTCTCTCTGGACAAGCATTGATGATGTTATTAGAGTTCTTATATTCCAGCACACCAATCTTGTTTTCGCACCAGTGATTTACTTCATGTTTCTCTCTGTGGTTTTATCACCAAATGGAATATCCATCAGCTGCACTAAACCTGCCAGACATATAAATGGAGCATAGCAATATTTCATTCACCTTTTCTAGGACTTCTCCAAATCCTTAGAGAAGTGGCCCCATTTTTTTTTTTCTCTGGGCTGCATTTTTGGAATGATAAAAAGTATATTTAAAAATAAAAAAAAGTAGAGAGAGAGAGAGAGAGGGTTAAAAGGAGATAATCGCAGATTCAAAGACACAACATTATCATTGATAACTCTCTCCTCCAATTTGCAAAGCTTAGTTTCTATATCCTATATATGATAAATGATAAAATTGGTCAATAATTAGTTATAACTATTTATACTGGGACTCATGCATGCAATTACAAGTAATCCATAATAATATTTTAAAGTTTGAATTCATATTTATTTTTGGCATATGAATTTTTAAAAACTGTTTCTAAATCTTTGATTGTCTTTCAATCATTCTTCTTCACCTTCTATCCTCTTCCACTACCCTTATTAGGTGTACCACACCATTTGGGAACCACTGACATTATTATCCTTAAACTTGTGAACCACCTAAATCCTACTGTTGCTCCACTGATAGGGAAATAATATATTTAGACACAAGCTGCCAATCTGCAGGTCACTATGTGCTTCCAACCTATCAAGACTACACATTTCGTCACATTCCTATCAGCACTGGATTTTAAATACAAAGATGTCAAAGATACCATCCTTCAACAATTACTTTAGAACAAAACACTTGACCTTGCAAGCAAGAGTTCTGGAACTGGATCAACATTTCAATTTCTTTACTTCAATATGGTGGATAAAGATTAGTGATAATAACCAAGTATTATTTTCTTATCTTTCCAGGCTAAACTGCATGTGTATGATTCAAAATGGTCCCACTCCTTCTCCATGGATACAGTCAACAGTGCAGGGGTCATCATCTGCAATGACAAGGAACGCAACCGTAAATACCAGGTGGATACATTTTGTCAAATTCTCATTAAAAATAATAGGTCAATGTTTCACCTTTGACCAACACAGTATTTAATTATCTTTACCATGATTTAAATTCTGTTTTCTATATATATATACATACTGATCATAAATTTTTAAACTCCTAGTATCTCTCTTAGCAGCAGGCACAGTGGAATAATGAATAGTGTCTCAGATTGAGGAATCAGAGAGCCAAGTTTGAATTCCAGTTGAATCCATTACATTCACTTACATTCTAATACCCTTGGGAAAGGCATTAATCCTCTTCTTCCCTCAACTATGGGTAAATAGCAGAACAGACTGGTTTCTATAGCCTTGGATGGCAACTGGTCTATTGCAGAAAGAAATGGCAACCTACTGTGGGAAAAAATCTGCTTCATCAGTCATGTATCAAAAGATACATGATTGCCTAAGCATGTATCACACATGGCACATAACTGATTGATCTGTCTTGGCACACCTGATTAATATTAAGAAATATTATCATTACCTCAAAACTGATTTAAATGAATATCTTCTCCTTGTATCAGGTTTGTAAAGCTAAATCTAAAGTTAATCAAAAAGAAATTTGAGCAAAGTTTGAGCTGAGAAACAAATATCAACTTTGACTCAAGTATTAAAATTAAATCCTTCATTACTATCAATATAATAAGAATGTATTTTCATATATAATTTCAATTTTCAGAATTTAATAATTGCACTACTGTAGACATACTTATATATCTTTACAAAACTTTTGGGTGTCAACATATATATATACATTTTCAAGATATCATGAAATGTTGATTCTTATTGTTTCTGTTATAAACTAATTAGTCCTTATTGCTATTTCAAATTCAGCATAGCATATAGTAACATACAATGCAACCTATTTTATGATGTATTTTTATCATATCGTCTGTTGGAAGTGTCGTTTAGCTTAGTCTGAACTGCAGAGTATCTTATCAAAACCAAAATGACAGTGCCCATGAGAAATCATCATCAGTGTTTTTACAGTTATTTATTTCCAGTAAATGACAATTTCCTATTTTTCCTAAAAGAGACCAGTACAGCCATGCAACAATGCTATAACAATGCAGCAGTGAGTGTTAACTTTATTTTTCAGAAACAATATTTGTAATTTCATCTGACAGTTTAAAGTAAATTTCAAAAAAGCGTCCAGTAAAATTAGCCATATTTGAGTATTTTACTGTAGCTCAAGATGGAAAACCGCTCCTATGATACAATTTTACTCTTAATTAATATACATTTGTCATTTATGAAGTAGTTGGAGTCAGTCATAAAATGGAGGAATTAAACATTTGATATACCAATTCCACATCCCAACTTTGCTTTCTCTGTATCCTCATCCTACCTTCATTCTCTCTTTTTTTTTTATTATTGTTACATCATCCATATTAATTGACATAACCAAAAATAATTATGCAGCATTTCTGAGAACAGGAGATACATATTTCATCAGTGGTTTACTGAAAAAAAATCTCCTATTAAATAATATATCTAATTATGTATCATTTTTATGTACATGGGCAATGATAATATGACTGCTGACTTTGTTTAGTGCTGGATCCTCACTAACTGATATAAAGTTTCTCTTTTTATGAGATTAATAAATATTTATAAGACAGAAATAAAAATCTATTCTGAGAACATTTTGTAAATAATGTCAGAAATTTTAGTGCAGTGCCTTTTGCAATCTTTCTTTCACCAACTAGTGTCTGCAATAAAGTATCTTAAAGATTATCAATTCATTATAACAATGATATTTTAACCATTTTGCAGCAGCTAATGAAATATCTGATCAGAAATGTCTTTATTCTGGGTTTTCTTATTCTTGAAATGAATTGGAAATGGGATTCTAGGTGATTTGTAGATGGTAATGAAAGTAGAAATAATGATTGTCTTATAATTGTTACGATGTGATGTAATGGAATAACCTGTCAACCCCCACCATGAGTGACTATACTATAGGTAGTAACTACCTATAAGTATCTGTAAGTCAATGAGCTACAGAGACTAGATGCGACCTCTTCCAGCTAGACGGTCGAACTCTCTGCCTTCGGGCAGAGAGGAACCCGGATGAGGCTCTGCCAAAGGACAGTATCTCGTTCGGGGAGGTAGACTGCCCCTGAACCCACTTATGTGGGTTCAAAAGGGAATATTTTTGGCCGAGCCTACAAGCTCAGAAAACCTACATTAAACCGGCCTTGTGCCACATGCAACACTTGTTGGGGGGGGTAGCTAAATATATTAGCTGGGATCTGTTACTCAGCTCTTAGCTGTTGTCGAACTCTCTGCTTTTGGGCAGAGAGGAACCCACACGAGGCTATTCCAAAGGGCAGAGTCTCATCCGGGGAGGTAGACAGACCTGAACCTGTTTATGCAGGGTTTACAGGGAATTTTTGGCTGAGCCTACGGGCTCAGATTACATCGCATTAAATTTGGCTTTGTGCCACATCCTACCCTGTGGGGAGGTTGGTAAATATTACTAGCTGGGATCTGTTAAGTATGACTCAGACTTATGCAAGAACTACTGACCTTCCAATAGTAGCACTCACTACTGAATTGACTTGTGACAATCTTGTGCATAATTGTTACCTTTATTCTTATTGTATTGGTTTTTACAATAAACCTTTACTTATTTTATCCACCACATTTGTCCAGTATATATTCCTATTAGCATGGAATATAACACTATGATATTTTGCCAAAAATTATTCCAGTGCCAAATGGCTAAATAAATAAATTCAGAATTTCACTTGGCAATATTTTTACTTACACTGATATGTCTTTTTAACAGTTCATGATGCAAGTACAGCTTTCTAAACTGAAACTAACCAAGATTGTGACAATCCTGCCTTACTTCCTGGTTGTGAACAATTCCAAGTCTAAATTGCGATTCATGGAAGAAAATGAAGATGCTGATTTATGGTTAGATTTGCCTCCAGCTGAGGTAAGTAACATAGATTGTAAGTAATAAGTAACAATGGAGAAGGAAATGTTGAACAATAAATTTACAATGGCTATCATGTATTTTTTAGTCTTTTTTTATTTTCTTCTCTACATTCTGAGAACATTCAATATCATATTCCAAAGTTTCTGTTCATTTAAACACCATTCACAAGTCAACTCCTCATTCCTAAGTGAGAGGTACAGAAATATTTCTAATTAGTTATTAATTTTTTAATTTAATTTTATAAAATGACATTAATCTCAACACAACAGAAGGCATTTTTCTTGATCTCATTGGAGAGCCCTTTTTCACACTGTGAGATTACAACTGATTGCTACAATTTTGAGTTTAATGTTATATGCACCCAAATTTCTAATAAATAAAATCCTTCTGTGTCATATCCTTTCAGGATGTTGATGTTCATGGCTCTCTACAACTTCCTTTTGTTGATCTGATTTAGCCCCTTTACCATCAATCTTTACCTTTGTTCTGTCATCAATTCACTCAAACTCAAAGTAGGTTACTCACCTGCTTCTTTGAATATGTCCTGTGAGAGTTAAATTCTTCAAGCTTTCTTTCTGTGTGTCCCAGAAATTTCAGTTGACTCTTTCTGTTGGTAGGAACCAGTTTCTTTATACTTTCTGTTCTCCTTAAAACTTGATATGATATTTTTAGCATTCATTACCACATCTCTCCTCTCATTTTAAGACCTCTTCTACATCTGAGAGGAGATTGTTAACATTCATTGCCATATAGGAGATTAGATATTACATAGCAGTTCATCACTCTTTTCTTTGTTTCTAAAGACATTATTCTACTTGGTTTACTTTTTTGAAATGCCTCTTTGCCATTTTTATGCTTATTCAGATTTCTGTAGCTCACTTTCTGTCCTATCCACGTAGTGAAATTTCTGCACCTGTTTGATTTTAATGTCCCTGAGATATATCTCATGCCATAGTCTGTCTCTTTTACTGAAAACCATTCATTCTGTTTTCTTACAATTAATGGTTAATCCTTTTGTTTTTTTTTCTTGCTTTCCTTTATTACCTTGTTTAACCCTAGAACACTAACCATGGGTATAATATACCCAGCGCAAATTTTCCTATTTTTAATTACAATTTTCAGTATCTGATTTTCTTACCTAAATAATGTTTTTCAGTTCCTATTAATGTTAACTCAAAGTACAAAGTTTGAAGTGCCTGCATGTAAAATATTTCAAATAAATATTTATATTTAATATTTTTTTTGATATTTTCAAAATTGGGTATGATATACCCATGGTTAGTAGTGGTGTAACTTTAATTGATAGTTAGTTATCTAGGGTTAAGATTTCTTTAAGTTTTCTTTGAGTTTACAATCAACACAGTTTACTGTAAATAATGTGGAATATGTATATGCGTGTATGTATATATATATATATATATATATATATATATATATATATATATATATTGCTTTATAAAATTATTTATAAATCTAAATCATAATTTTAATGTGAAATTTGAGTGAGGCATTGATGCTGAGTGCTGAAGGAAGCAATAGCAGGAAACAGAGATTAAAGAGAATTATGGTGGCTTTTAAACATTCAAGTGATAATAGTAATATTAACTCTTTCCTTATAAGGAAGTAGTCAACACTGATTGATCAAAAAACCAGTGCTGCAAAGTTTATTTTATAAGTTTGGCTAACCCTTTAGTAAATACTCATTTATATCTGTTCAAAACAAAAAAACAGTGTTTTCTGAATCAAACCAATTTGAGGTCATTTCTTTTAAAATCTTTTGTAATATCTTTTTCATAATTATTTATTGTCCTCTGAAAGTTTTTTTTTAATTTCTATAAGTTGTTTGGCTTGGCTAAAAAATAAATGAAAAGTTTCTCTTTAAAACAATATTTAATTCATTATACAAATAGAATTATATAATTATAATTTAAACTGGTGTGAAATTTATTGAATGCACTTTATTCAGACTTTGATCATAAAATAATTTGCGAGAAATGATTTAATATGATTTTGATGTTAGATCTAAAATCTTTTATACTTTTATTCTATTCCTAGACATAAACCAACTTTACTTATATATACATACATATATTTTTTCTTTAATATGTGTGTCCCCCTATTGATCTCTTTTAAAATAGTGTGTCCCCTATTGGCCTGTGACAGATTCATACAAGATCTATGTGAAATATGATAACAGTAACAACATCTCACAGCACATCCCAATTAAGACGATTCACACTACAGTGCTGCGCATGGAACATGGTGTAAGTATTTAATCCTTTAAATAAGTCATTTTCAATTTCCAATCCTTTTTTTACCTCAACAGATAAACATAGGCATGTGGCCGAGAGGTTAGAACATTCATATTCTGACAGTAAGACCCGGGTTCAAATATCACTATAGTCAATTTGCCAGGAAGGAAACTTCCTGATGTTATCAGACTGGAGGGGGTTGATCCAAGCATGCAGCACCTTTGGAAAGTGCCTGAAAACAATACCACGAGTTGACCCAAGCCTTGTGAGTGAAATTGGGAGGATGGTAGGGGGGTCATCAATAGCTGTGCTAGCACAAGTCGCAAGTCATCATGAGCGAGGGTTTGAGCGTGCTGGCTTTGTTCAAGTTGTTGATCACACTAGATAACATGCTCTTTCCCAGAAACTGTAACTAAGGTCTACTCAGCATAGATGCAGTATAAACCACAGGTGGACTCTGTGGGTGTTGAACAAACACAAAATGTGCCTGAGCAAGCGTCTGCAATAGGGATTGGCTAGCCACCCTAGTAGACAGATATCTTCAAATAAAGAGTGGCCAGCTATACAGATGAACATGCCATGTATGATCATGTCTTTGATCTAATATCGAAGATGCATTATAATATGCATCTTCAGTATTAGAATATTATAATATGAATAATAATATGAAAATGCATTATATATAAAAGAAAATACAACTTAATAAACTTTTATCTTTATTAATCAGATTTTTAATGATGCATCCATGGCATTTCGAAACAATTTAAAATCTTATATATATATATATATATATATATATATAGACAGATAGATAACTTCCAATAATACTTTTCACCATCTTAACATTCTATTGTCTAGGTATTTCACTAGATTCATTCTATTCACATACATTTATCAAATAATGAAATTTAAATAGAAGTTTAGGAACATTTTAGGGTTGCTAGAGAAACAAGAAAGAAATTTTAAAATACAACATTTTGGGAAATTTCATTTGGTTGAAAATATTATTCTGTATTTATGATGAAAGTGAATTTATACATGTTTTTTCTGTTCTTGAAAATTTACAACAAAAATATTAAACACTATTTATAAAATTATTTTTGCAAATGAACAGTCTAATAAGACTGTTCATTTACAAAAATAATTTTATATTTACAACATTCAAAAAATTAATACAATTAAAACCAATACAGTATTTACCAATTTATAAAGAAATAAATATGAAAACAATTTTTTTATTCATAAATTTATAAACATTTACATTTACTAAATTATTCAAATATGTGAATCAACTATAAGTAAATCCAAACATTCCAATAAACAATATAACAAATAGTATAAATAAACAATCAAATAAATAAATAGAGTTTATTATTTTTGCTGTTGATTCTCAAAAACAAAGAAAATCTTTAAATTCACTTTCATATGTTTAGGTTTTATTACAATTCAAATCACCATATTTAAAAACAATAAACATTGCTGAGGAGTGAAGGTAATTAAAACAAAACCCTTCCTTTTAACACTCTGTTTTTTGCCAGCATGTTTGTCCATGTTTGCCATTTATATAATATAATATGTATGATAGATTACTTTGGGAGAATATGATATAAAAATGATTGTTTTATGGCTGTTCAATTAAAAAACTGATTAATACATTTTCTTTTTTGTCATTTTTTGAAGACTGGTTTATGTGTTGAAGTTGCTGGTGGTACCCAGACTCCAATCAACATTACATTCACTGACTATGCCCCAGGAACTGCTCCTGCACGCATTGAGAATCTTTGTGATGATATCTTCATCAAGATCCATCAAAAGTAGGTTGACCTTCCATAAAAATCTTTTCTCATTTAACTGTTGATTCAAAAGTTAAAGGTTTTCACTTACACATGACAATCATATTCTGAGTCATTCTTACTAGATTCCATTTTAGCAAACCTTGTAATTTACCTTGTACATGTATATGTGTAGCCACCAAAATAATTTTCCAAATTTGGATTAAATTTCAAATATACATGAATAAGTTGATTGTTTACAAGCAATAGTACATTAGAATGCTGGAATACCTGTCAAAATCTTGGCAAGCCAGTGCTACCTGGTGCCTAATCAATAGGCTAATAACCTGACTGGCCTCTCTAGAGTTTTCAATTCTGTGTTCTCAATCCACTCCTGTTTATAAGTGACTAGAGTTTGAGATTTATTTTATTCTGTATATTTTGATAAGCTGGGTTTGCACTCATTACTAAACAAACAGAGATTTGAGTTTTATGTTTGATGTTTTAATTTCTACATTAAATTGTTTATGAGACAGAATTATATAATGATGTCCTAGTGAGTTATTTTATACTGAACAATATCATTTATAATGTTATTATATATATATAAACAAGTTAGATTCACTTCAACTGACAAGGTCAGTTTAATGTTTTATTGCATTTTTTCAATTTCCAAATAAAATGTATTTTGAGGTCAAACATGTGGATAAAATCTCCAAAGTTGAATTTAACCAAACTTTTTGTGATGAATACTTGATGTCTTATATATATATATATATATATATATATATATATATATATACTTGATGCCCTATTACCTTTGTTATATATGTTACAAATGTGTTCATAGAAGTATTGTTATTTGGGTTTGTAGGAACCAAAGTCAAGTGACTTTGTTGTCACCCAATCAAGCTGTCTTATACACATGGGATGACCCAGCTTCAGAAAGAACCCTGATGTGGAATGTCTGTGGTGGCAAAAAACCAAGCTTCCCTGCTTGTATTACTAAGGTTAATATTCTATCAATTCTGTTTCCTATGTCTGTATTTGTTGTGAATATTTATGGTCAATGTAATTGAAGGTTTTAAATACTGATAAAATAATGCAAGTTGTAACAAAATTGTTTTGGAAAAGTATTTTTTTATATTACAACTTATTTTTGCATTCCATTTTGTGTTTTTTTAATTGTCTTTTAATTATGTCTTTTCTTGTACACTCTCAGTATTTAACATTTTTTGTGTCTATTTTGAAGGAATGTTTTTGTTTGAAACAGTTTTTGTTTTTTATTATTCATCTTTACAATATCAGTTTTTGTCCTTTTGAAAACAAGAAAATCTCTTTGGATTAAGAACAAAAACTAAAAAAGATGCAGTTAATGGCATTCAGGTACAAGGTAGCAGAATAGTTATCAAAGTGCATTAAACAAAATCTGCCATTTCTATTCAAATTTTGGACAAGATTTCTTTGGTACACTTATAATTAATACTCTTGAAAATGCATGAATATTAAACAAAATTCTTCATCATCGACATGGCACAATGGGTGAAAGAAAAGAGTAGGTGTGTAAACATATAGGAAAACTACTTTTTCATAACTACCTTTACTTTATTGCATTGTCCAATGTTTTCAGATGAAGCAGAATCATTCATTTTTTTGACTGGGTTTTTGTTCATTCTTATTTTATTGCAGTGCTCAAGTCATTAAGCAAACATAGATCAGAAATAATGACCTAGCATAGAAATAAATATGATAGGGGAGCCACTAGTAAAGAAAGATAAATGATAGCAAGTCTTTGACAGCAGCAGCAGCTGTAACCAAAAAGAGAAAAACTTCAGTGAGTGCAGTCAAGCATCACAAGCAGCAGTACTCATCAGCAGGCATGAAAGTTAGGTTTAAGGCTCCAAGTTCTCGACAGAGAATTGTCCTATGGGACAATAGCCTAGTAGATTAAAGCATTGTCTCGTGAATTTGGTGACATAGTAATTGTGAGTTCAATCTCTGGGCCAGAAACAGGGCAAGCAATAACTGAGCAGTACTAAAAAGAAGAACTAGACAAGATATCCGTAGACATGAGCAACGGAACAAGAATAGAAGATTAAATAAAGGGTAAGTTCGGAATTTCCCATAGGTTACCCAGATTTATATACATGTGACGCCCTCTGATGGTTGCACACCAATATGTGATGTCCTCTGGTCGCGACGCAAAGCTGTAAGGTTTCTTCCACCAGCATTTTGGGGTTGACTCCTTGTCACTGCCACCAGCCTGTGTCGTGGTCAATCTGGTCATTCCCGGTTCGATACCAGGTTTGTCGTTCCCAGCTCACTTCCAACGTCTGGTTACCAAAGTAACTACTTTGATCTCAAGTCTAACCTATCCACATTGTGACTTTGATCTTAGGTAAACAAAATCAATCAGGCATCGAGCAGTAGTGCAAGCTGAATCCCGGGTGAAGGTGATATCGCACAAGCGTAAGTAAAAGAAACAATAAAACAAAACTCAAGCGGTTCAAATATGTTGAGAAATAACAAATTATCTTTATCCATCTGTTATATACAGGAGTGTGTTTCTCTCCCAGCCCGTTTCTATGGATTTGTGACACTTTTGCATTTCTTAAGCGAGTTTTGGTATCTTAAGCCATTTGTCAATATAACTTGCTTTTGGTAGGAAGGCAATGTCAAAAGGACATGGAATCTCTCGGTCAGCTTCTGCAAGGCAACACTCTGGTTCCCGCTACTCAAACTGTCTCTGACTCTGTCTGGAACTGAACTGTGACTGTGAATGCCTGGGGACGTTTGTTTATATGGGTACCGACCAAAACCCGGGGTGGGGCCAACGTGGCTTGGGTTTCTCAGTAAATCTCGATTCCTAACAAGAAATTTCCTTGTTCCAAGGCCAAGAAAATTAATTACTTCCCATTTTTGGAAGATTAATCACTTTCCATTTCAGGGGGTTCTCCCTCGTCTGTGAGGGGAGGTTGGAGGAGAGTTATCCTCCTAGACTCTTCCTCTCTCACATTAGTATCTCATACCAATCCCCTCGGTGGGTGTTAACAACTTCTCTGCCTTTCTCATACATTCACCTCTGCCTATCACTCATGCTACCACTTGACCAATATTCTCTCAGCAGTGTGGGTGTGACTAGACTGGCCCTCTTAAAATTATTATCCAGAATTTTGTTTACAAAATTCTCTTTTTTCTTTTTCCCATCGGCCAAAACCTCGTGCTTCATCCATCACTGTCAAGAGCCTGCCACCTGGCTTCTTCCACAAAGTCAACTTTTAACTGGGGGTCCGTGTTTACTTGAGAAATCAAATTCTTTATTTTCTCATACCTTAAAATTCTCTTATCACCAGATGCCCTTTTTGACGATGATGTACCCGACGTCGACCCCTTGATAAAGTAACAATAATACTTCACTTTACAATTTTCTTTCTCATGCCAAAATTCTTACACACACCAGATGGCCTTTCTTCGCTGGACACAAGAATAAAAAATAAATGATATCTTTGAAAGATAATTAATATTGATTCTCTCTGCCTGTATCGCACTCGTCTCAAGCCAAAATTTTTTTATGTCTGCCATGTGTCGGCCGGCTTTGTTTTTCTTTCTGAATTCTGTTTCCCTTGGCAAGACATTCCCTCACCATGGTATTAATCAAATTTGACTGAATCTCATATCTCGCTTTTTCTTACGGATTTTCTGTCTCATGCAAAAAGTATCTTTTTTTCATAAATAAAATCAAATCTTCTTTTTAACGTTGCTCAGTCTATCGTTCGATATAGCTCTTTCTCACCTTAAGTCTTTCCTGTTTTTAATTTCTATGGTTAATTAGTTAGCCAATTACCATAGCTAGATAGTGTCACATACACCTGATGAAGGCTGGAGGGTGCAACAACCAAAATGTTGTGATAACAACAACAAAGATGAGGACAATAGTCCATATGTAAATAGTGTAATAAGAAATAATGGATAATCCTTTTTTTTAATTTCTGATCCATTCTGTGCACTTAAGTTACAGGATATAAAAATTATCTGACCATTGTGATAAAAAGCAATAATAATATGAAAGAAAAACTTGCTTAAAACATTTGGGGTCTTTATGTAGTCATTAAAAAAATAAAGACACACCCTTTGAACATGTAGAATTATTTCAACTGAATTATATTATTTTTTTTTCTATAAAGCTTTTTATTGTTTTTCATACAAATGAAATGTTTATATATTTCATAGGATGGCTATGGTGATGTCCACATGAGAATCCAATCTTTATGTGTTAAATCAGAAACTGCAGATTACAATGACATGGAAGATAGTAGCCCTGAAGGTAAAGGATTTACATTACATTGAAAAAGAATAGAATTAGTCACCCAGTAAAGCTTAAGAATGTATTAAATTACAAATATGTAAAATTAGCTAAAGAACCAGTAGATTAAAGATGAACTGTGAGGCTATTTTTCATAATTCTAGAGTGCTTAAATATGAGGCTTAAATAATAGGTGATGTAAATTTAAAATTCCTAACCAAGTTGTACAGTTATTTTTATTTTTTGTTGTTATATAGAGAATTTGATTGGTTTGTATTTTATGGCTTATCAACCCTTTGTGGGTTACTTAAATCCGAGACATAGTTTTTAGATTGTTAGAATAATTCTTTTTTGTGAGTAAATATTGCATTAATAATTTTTTTTTTAGATATAACAATATTTTTCCACAGACAAGTCCTACTATTTAACCCATAGCTTGGTGTTATAGAGAAAAAATTAATTTTATTAATATTACTAATGTTAACAAGCACTATAGCTGATATTACAAACTCAGTTCAGAATAATGCCACATTTCAGCTTTTATAATAAATGCAAGGTTAACATAAACACAAGTCCTACTCTATTATTTTAAGTGGGACTTGAAATTACTTTATTCTTCAAATTAAAGTATTTTAATGAGATTTTTATAACCAATATCTTGCTATGATCTCTCATTTTTACTATTAAGGTGATAAACACATGTCTCTCAAGCAGAAATCAGATCATTATGACGTACATTGTGCATACCATAATTATATTGTTCTTTTATCTCTTTAGATGACAGTGATGAACCAGATGGTATGTTGAACTCTGTTCATGATTCTTTCCAAGCAAGAACTCGGAGTGACAAAGTAGTGGTCTACTGGATGTCATTCCTTGATGGCCATCAACGAGTGTTGCTGTTCACCCGGGATGAAAGAGTTGCCAGTGCTGTCCGACAGGTAAGACTCATTCCTAATTAACTTGTTGTATATTTACATTTATCTCTCTTCTCTTATCAATCAGTAGACATTACAGCTGCTTCTCAGACTTGGAATGTCCATCTAGAGTAGAAATTGTATTGAAAAAAAATTAAGTAAGTCAATATTGAAGATATTTAGCTGAGATAAAAACTTGGTTAAATAATAAAAGAAATTGTTTTTTCTTTTGTTATTTATCAATTTTATAATAGTTGACTTTATGCAGTAGAATTTTTGTTCTAGTGTAGATTGCTGTTGTGCAATATATCCTTGTTGTAGCTGTAGTTTTAATGTGGGCCTCTTTCCCTAACACAGAAAGCTAACACATGGTGTCCCATCACTACCAAACTGAGCATTGGCTTCTAACACAAGCTGAACAATTAGCTTTTTTTGTATTAGTTTTTCATGATTATTTTTCTCTTTGTTCATATCAACTAAAGGCCTTTTTTTATTACTTTTAACTCTAGTATAATCTGTTTTTTTTTTGTTTTGTTTTTTATCAAAACAATACTTGTTTAAGATTCCAAGCTTTATTCAAGCAATTGAATTCCTTTTTTGAACTAATCCATTTAACAGCCAATCATTTGGCCATCTTCTTCTAAAAGAGTAGCGTTCAATTGTCCAAACGAAGATTGTAATATTAATGACTCTTTGCAGAGTCAAATCTAAGGATTTTTAACATTTTTAATTATGATGTTTTTATAATTTATCAATTTGACAAAAAATTACAAAAATTAATCTCTAAAATTAGTTGAAAACTAATAATAACCATATTACCTATGTCCCATAATAGTTGTCATATTTACATACATATTTCATACAATAAATACAACTATTATGGGACAATATTATATTATCAAGTTATGACTGTATCCAAAATAGCAATGGAAATTGCATACTTATTTACATTGAGCAGAACAATTTTAATCCTCACTGTGTGCCTCACTCTTGTGGTGTACTCATTTAAACTCAGTAAATATACATGTAGTATGAATCTAATTTTTGTTTTTCATAGTAATTTGAGAAGTGACATTGAAATTTAAATATTTTCAGATATAACAAAAATGGCTTAGTTATGAGCTAAAGAGAAAAATAATCTTTAGACTTTATCACTGTACTAAATGCATGTTCCTGACGTTTTTTTTCTAAATTTATTCTGGCATGATTTATGATAGTAGCTTGTTTGAGTGAGCCCACCTCAAAATATCCTTTTTACAGCCTCTTTTGCATCTTCCCTTATTTAGAAAAATAATATTTGTCTTCTGAATGTCACCTGCTTTGGTTTGCCACTATTAGCGAACTCGAGGCTGAATAGAAAGATCAGTCTTCTTACAAGGTGAGAAATAAAGCTGATCCATCAAGTTGAGCCATCAAGCTGAGCCATGCTCTCTAAGCATCAAATGAAACAAAACCTATTAGTTTATAATTATTCTGGTGCTTAGGAAACTCCTTTTTTTTTACAAGAACTGCAAGACATATTTTAAGAGATTATGTATGATTTCAAGTTAGTAAGTCATTTGAACCTACACCCTTGTGCAAATTAATTGAAACAAAATAATTAATTCTGTTATTATTTACTTTTTTTTTCATATTTTCCCAATGAAACCTGACTCAGTGTACATGTTAGTACTTTGTATGTCCATTCCACAAAGTCTTTCAGGTTGACCACAAATTCTCGATTGGATTTAAATCAGGAGAGTTTACAGGCCAGTCTAATACTTTGATTTGATCACTGGTAAGGCTCGCCAGTGTGTTTGTGCAGTGTTACAAATTTTCATACTCTTCCTTGGAGTAACATCCATCACAGACAATGGTCATAGGACAACTAATCAACAGTCAGGACAATAATGTCTAGGATATGATAAAAATCTGATGCAATCATGGATGACCCAATATTTTTCAAGGCCAAACAAATTTCATAATACACCCCGAAAATAGATTTATATTACTGCACACCACTGCAAATGACTTAATCTGAGGAAAAGATAGAAATTGATTACACCCTGTCACTCCAGTGGGTCTAAAACTGACTGTATGGTGAAAGAAAGGAAACTAAATCAGGTGTTTCAATTAATTTGCACACAAGTGTAGAATATTATGTAATTTTATTGCTTTTTGACTGATGCTTTCTTTCTCACGATTATTAGATACAAACACACATATTTGTAAATGTAAATATTTATGCATACATATAAAATATGTGCATTAATGTTGATGCATGTACAAATAAAAATGTGTGCATATGCAGGGACGTGTGGGTAGTATAATGGTTATTGGTACAGAAAGTGGAATTGGCGAGCTGAGTTCAAATTCTGGCTTTGTCCATTGCATTCACTTTCACACTTGTATTTGGGAAAGCATTATTCCATCTCCTCTCCTCCAACCAGCCAGGGGTGAAATAGCAGGGCCATACTGTGTTTTCTCGTCTTGGGTGGCAATCAATGCAAGAGAAGGAAAGCTCTAAATTGTAAATTGTAGAGAAGGCAATTGGAAACCACCCTAATACCTTTTCTAATAATGTATTTGTAGATAATAAAGAAAAGGAACCAATGAATTCATGATTGCCTACATCCTGAATGGACATGGCATTTAAAAAGAAAAAAAAAACAACATATGTATGAATAGACATTTACAGACACATGACCAAAATTGGGTAATGTAGGTTGAGAGTCTTTTATTTCCATCTTCCAAATTAGAATAGCCTACTTACTTTAAAAATTAGCATTTGGATCCATTATTATTTTCTAACCAGGCTTGGGTGGAGAACACAAAAACAAAAAAACACTAAACTATAAAGTAGGATCTCTCCAACACATACACATTTTGAATTCATTTTATTTTTCTTAGCAACTTAAATCACCATATGTTATATAATTTATCTCTTTTCAAAATAATAAGAAAAAAGATCAGTTAAAATGTAATTGTATCAGCAAGAATATAAAGATATCAATTTAAACTTACTTAGCTTTAGACAGACTTTCATTCATTTTACTGTTTTTTATCTTTATTCAAATGTAGCAAAGGTTAATGTGTTTGGTATTTTATGATTGGCTGGCCTGTGTTTTCATCTTAATTATTTTTGCATTTAATAGATACTATTATTATCTGTGCATAATGTGCTTTTCTGTTTTTCTATTTAAAGTTGCATTTAAAATGTTTACTTTTCCTTTCCTTCTATTTAGTGCCAAAGTAACATTAAGTGAATAATTATATCTTTTTAGCAATTAAAATTTGCATCTTGTGCAGTGAGATGTTTATGTTTATTTTTACTGTTTTAAAACAACACAGAAAACTAACTTCCCTTTGTTTTGCTATTCATATTTTTATAATTATATTCTTCAATATTTTTTTCATTTTAACACTGAGCCACTTTAGGAAAACAATTAGTTTATAGACCTTGACAAAGATTTGGAGATTTAATCAATCAATCATTTGTCAATAAAATTCAAAACCAAGAACTGTAATAAAAAGAAACTTACAACTGTTTCTCACTTTGATTTTATTTCTCAAAAATATTGTTCCATATTGAAAAATTTGGATTTTGAGTTTAGTTATGAAATTTTTCTTCACTTTTGAAAAATTATTCCCTACTTCCTTCCATTATATACTTTCTATGTTAGCCATGATCTGCATTATGACAGAACTGTTTTTATTATTATTATTATTATTTTGGTTAAAGATGCTGGCTGTCTTATACTGCAGGTTTCATGTATGCTGCATCTTAATTGCATTTGGCGCTGTGCTGCTTGCTTTATATTTCATCTTCTGTCTTCTATGTTACATTCTGTGATTCTATCTTTTCAAAATTGGCATCATTCATTGTGCATTTCTTTGTCATTGTTGATATTTGTATCTTGTGCTATTGTGCAGTCTTAAACAACTTTAGAACATTATGGTTAGTTTTAATTCAATGTCTTCTGTGTATTTTTTTTTCCTTTTCATCATTTGAAGCTGTACAAACCAGTCACTTGTAATCTTCATAATGAATTCTGAATTGTTTTTATTTCTGTGTATTTTTCTGGGAACCTATTGCACAAATAGAATGTCCAGAATAATTTCATTTCTTTGAATATTGTTTCTGACTATTATTCAGATGGATATAGTCTGATGGATTTAACTAGCCTTGGAAATATTTGGTATAATTAGTTAAAAATATTGTAAAATACACAATTTTTAAAAAAAAAATTTGTAGATATACTTGATATCAGGGATAATAATGCTTTTTGATCAATAAATTTATTGAATTCCATTGTATAATTTCAAATGATCTCTGGTTATCCTTTTAAATATTATCATCTGGCATGTAAAATTAGATTGTGTCAAATAAATTTAGTAAATTTGTAAAAAAATTCTTATTACTCTATATGTTATGTTTTAGTGGATACACATGTTTGAGTAGACGTTTCTGTTTTTAAACAATATAATTTTCATCTACTGCCTTGGTTTTTAAAGTGTCTTTAATAAAGAAAATGTACTCTTTGGCAGGGTTTGAATCAGCATCCTCCTTATGTTGGGAAAATATGTAGGGTTCAAACTCTGCTGAAGGGCACATCCTATTTATTAATGACTTTCAAAAAATTCGAGCTAGTAGACAAAAATTAAAAACCAAGATGTCTACTCATACACATGTGTCTACTATAATATAATATGTATAGTAATAAGAAATAATGTTAGATTACAAATAAAAATTCATTAGTACCTTAAAAATTACTTTCTTTTATAAAAATAAACTTTTGTTCAAATGTTTTTAAAAAAAAGATTTAACAAAATTTTTGTGATGAGGAATTATCATCATTATATACTTTGCTATTTAAATTGGCATGTACATCTTGCTGGTTATACTCAGCTGTTGGACCCTTCAGCCTTCTTCAGGTGTCTACAATTGTACTCAGTAATTATCTTAGAATTTTGAACATAACCCTTTATTCAATCCATAGGGATAAACTGTTCTCATTCCACTTTTCATGCTTAGAGGATATTTCATACCAGTTAATATTCAACAGTTTTATTCACTTTTGTGTTACATGTACTTTTTTTCCATTGAACCAGGGTATGTAAATTTACAGCACTAATAGACACAGCAATTGAACTCTTGGATGCATTACTTAGTGTATTAAAACATTATTTTGTGATATATGGTGGCCATTAATAATTAAGTATAACTCAAAACTTCAATATTAAAATAAAACAGTATTTAATTACAACTGCAAATAAATACTTAACAAGAACAAAGAAGTAAAAGTCAACCAAAGATAATTAACCATTTCAGTAAATACCTTGTTAGTAGTGCGGCTCGGCTTAATGTTAGGTAAATCCTAAATCAAAACCTAAATCATCGATGCACAATAATTCACACTAATTCAACTGCATAGTTCCACTCAATAGTCACTCTAGTCAGTAGACTGACACCACTATTTATACACCTGGCGGAAAACATATATTCATAAGTCCAGAGTGTCACACTTGAACCCTGGTGTCAGTAGTTACTCATTTTCTTCCTGTATGACACCTAAGTTAAAATATCTATTTTACTAGTAGTTTTGAGTCAATCCCTGGGTCTGGTAGTGCTAAAAAGTCATATTCTCTAGTTTACTGGAAGATAGATACCTGAAGGAAGCTGAAGGCTGTGAGTATAACAATCAAGATGAGAGAGCATGCTAATCTCAATAGCAAAGCATAGAATAAAAAAAAACACATCTTTGTCAGTTGAAAATGTTTTGTGTTTCAAGAAATTCAGTTTTCATCTAAATAGAAAAGTATCATACTTCAATTATGTTTTCAACTGATGAATATTTGGGAGCTGAATGAAAAAATGACAACTTGGAATATTTAGTTTGGATGAAGTTCTAGTTATAATTTGTTGGTAATTCTGTGTAATATGTTGTGCAATTGAAAAGGAAATCCTTTTTACTTTTCATTGGTGAATGTTTTCTAAATATTCTTATCTTTCTAACATCTGAAATAAACTTTCCAGATGCATTTGCCATTCAGTTAATATATTGTCTATACATTAGTTTTATCACTATAACTAGCTAACAAAGTATATACACAAGTACTTAGACATGTGAGTTATAACATATATAATAATGAATAGTGTCACCCTTTCTCTGTTTCTTCATACATAATTTGTCATTCTAAAGCAAACAGATATAGATAATTAATGACTGAATCCTGTTCTGATTTTGAACACCAGACCTTGAGATAATCAAGCAAGTGACATGTCTATTATGCCATTTGAACAACACTGTAATATTAACTTATAAATAGGCAGTTAGCACTGATACTAAACTTATTATATGTAAACAGTTGAGCAACACTTTGATCCTAGATAGAGTGCACAGATACTACATTGATCCTAGGCAGTGTATCAATCCATATATAAATAATGAATAAAGACAAAAGGAAAACTTATCTTAGCTGACATGTTTTGTCCTCTGAAGGGCTTTATCAAGGCAAAAAAATAATCCCATCATATTTTATGGGTTTTTGTTAATGTTTAAAAATAAAAAATACTAAGAAATAAAATATAACTATTAAACACCTGGACATGGGTTAAATAGCAAGTCAGATTGAGCTCTTTTGCCTAGATTGGCAGCCACTATAGGAGAAAAAAACAATGGAGACACAAGAAACCATTCCACTATCTTTCCCAAGAACAGTAATGGTCATTCATAAGTTACAGAAAGAAAGCTGTAGCAAGTCTTTATCACCTATGTCCTGGTTGGACAAGTAATTAAAAGAGAATCTATTCAGCAATTTTCAGTTAGGTAAAATATATCTATTAAGCTAAGTATTATGTATTAAGCATACATATGTAATAAGAAAGGTCACACACTTGAAAGAAACTAATATGACACAATTGCATAAAACAAAAAATATGTGACCGTTTTTTCCAACTAATGAAAATAACTTTTGACATGGAACTAAATTTGTAATTTTGATTGATTGCAAATTCTTGATAATTTGCTTCATACGTAAATTTTAACAAGAATAAATCTTAAAATTTTAAATCCTATTGTTCAATTTTCATTATTTATTATGTCTATAGAATAATAAGCCTTCTTTCTTCATGTATTTGACTATATTTCATTAGAGATGTTTGGCTAAATAAATGTGCCCCTGATGAGTGTTACATGAGAAGTTACATTTGAATCTTGATTTCTTATTATTACATCTTATATTATAACAACACTCTCTTCCAATATAAACCTTACTTGCTACTGACATATGCACAAATGCCTTGCTCTTATTTAATCATACATTCCTGATTTCAGCAAAGTTTTCTACAGGTACAAATGTGGTTAAAGTCTGTATATGATGTATTTATCATTTCTGCTGGGGGGGGGAGTAATTATCTATGTGAGATGATAACAAATCAGTTACTAAGTAGGTGTTATGCTTGAAGAATCTGATTAAATAAGAAAATAGTTGAAAAGAAAATCAATCTTCCTTATGCAAATTCTTTTTGATGGAGTAAAAACAAAAATAAAATAATGAAGACAATTCTTCATAAAAACTATAAAGTTATTTTCAATAATTTTGTTTCACACACACACACACACACACACACACACACACGGATGTGTGTATATATATATGTATATGTGTGTGTGTGTGTGTGTGTGTGTGTGTGTGTGTATATATATATATATATATATATATATATATATATATATAAAGAGTGTTTCAATAAGTTGGACTGATTTTAAATGTGAATTAATTTTAAAATCGGTCCAAGTTATTGAAACATCTGTTATATATATATATATATGTGTGTGATATATATATATATATATATATATATATATATATACATACACACACACATATATATGTACACTACAGTTCAAAAATTTGAAGCCACTCCCGCAATTAGCACATGATGAACTTGACAGAAGAGTGAAAAAATAATGAAAAAAGGCTCTTAGAGTCATTGAAAAAGTAATGGAATCAATTAGCAAATATATTTTGAGTAACTATTGCAATGAATGCCAAAACATTGTGCTGTAGTAATCAAGGCTACAGGTGGATATTTTGACAACATCAAAATTTAATCAAAAATACTTTTTTACTTTTTGTTAAGATAAAATTTCTAATAAAAAATAATGTCTCACTTTTTTTTAACCATGTATAATACTTTTCTCTTATTTAAAGTACAAAACAATTACTTTTGGGGCCAATTTAAAAAATACTAGGGGCTCATCAAACTTTTGAACTGTAGTGTCTGTATATATGTTTACATACATATGCATGTATATATGTTTACATAGTTATGTATTTCTGTATACATATGTACGTATATATGTATACGTATGTACGTATATATGTATTTGTATGTATATATACATGTATACATATGTATGTATATATATATATATATATATATATATATATATATATATATATATATATATATATATATGCATAAATGTATATATGTATACATATTTATATATATGTGTGTGTGTGTATATATATATATATATATTTACTCTCACACACACACACACACACACACACACATATATATATATGCTGTATTTCAAATTATTAATAAGGTGACACTTTTCCATCATATCTCAAAGCTACTGATTAGAATTTAACAAAATCATTAGCAAATGATAACAACATATATATAATAGAGGATTTGGTTAATATGAGATATGTGACGCTTTTTTTCAAATGACTTAGAAAAGGCACTGATCTATCAAACATATTAATTTCTGGATCTTCTCTGATGTAATTTCACATGATACCTTAACTATTTCTTGCCATAAGTTATCTTTGATTTTAAATTGGCATCCATTCTCATAAATATGTCACTTCAGAATGCTCCACAAGTTTTCAATTGTGTTTAAGTCTGGAGAATTGACCGGCCTGTTCATTTTTCAAGATTCACAGAAGCCTAATTTCTGCAGGTACTCTGTAGTTTTATGCACTGAATGCAAAGGAGTACTATCTTGCATAAATACAATGGTTCTCTTGAAGGTGACTCTTTGCTTTTTTAGACACGATTTCAGGTGCTCTTTGAGAAAGGCTATAAAAGCATTTGCACTTATTTTCATGTTGTCAGGCACTCTCTATGGACCAACCATAATACTTCCAATAATACCAGCCCAAATCATAATACCTCCTCCTCCTTCTTGTTGGCGTGTCAAGCATTGATGATGATCTCATCCATTTATAACCCAAACTTTGCTCCAACCATCAAGGCCATCAAGTGTTGCACGACTTTCATCTGTGAACAGAACCTTCAAGAAATCGACCTTTATGTTCTCCTTTGCCCATTTCAAATGTGTACTTTTGTCAATCAAGGCTTTTGTCACTGGTCTCACTGATGTTCCAACCTTTTTCAGAAGAGGATAGCAAGTACTTGTGGACACTGTTGCTTCTTCAGTGTTCCTGAAAAGTGCTCCACTAGTCAGACCTGGGTTATTTACAATTTCACATTTCATTTGTGACAAATAACATTGGGAAACAACCCTCAAGTGACCTTCATCGGCTCTCTTACATACCTTCATAGGATCTGCAACAAATCTTTTCAGTTTGGTGATATCTTCCAATTATTTTGGATATTTCTAATGTAAATTTGCCTTTGGAAAGTTCAGATGTACTAATGTCTTTCTCAGAAGGGGTCAAGTCACATTTGCGACCCGTAATTGTGCGATTATGAATACTTGTTTATAATCTGGAACACTTCTATATCGTGTTAATATTGCAAATGGCCACTGTTTGTTTTCTGTTGCTCAGAACAATACAGTGTTTATACAGTCTGTGCATATACCTGTTCCTATTATACTACAAAAATTTTATTAAATTTCATTTGGTAGTTTTGGGGCAAAATGAAAAATGTGACCTCGTAAATAATTTGAAACGCAGTGTATATGTATACATATATGTATGTATCTATGTATGTATGTATACATACATGTATGCGTTCATTGTGTCACAGATAAATCTGGAAAAAAATTGATGGATAATAAAAACAATTTAAATAACAAATTAATATATTTCAATGAAACTTTATACACAGTTAGGCATATATATAAGATACAAAAATCATTTGTGTGGCTACAATCAGCAACCACCACTTTCTTTAGGTGGGACCAGAATCTGGAGCATGACTTGGTGATAGTGTCACTGTCCATGTTGGCCATGATGTCACTGATGGCTGCCTTGAGAGCCTCTTGATCACATAAGATTCATAATTCAAGTTCTCCTGATTAGTCACCTGCTTGTGCCCATTTCTTTGGTGATTTTCCTCATGCTTTCTGATGTTCTCTTTGACAACATCAGCAATGAGCTTGGGTGTCCTAGTGGAGCCAGAGAGTTTCTTATGAGTCTTGTATTCTGGCCTTTAACTGTCCTTATTATTTGAGGCCCTATATGTCTTTGCCATGTCATAGACCATGGTCTTAGGGTAATTAAACCATTCATTGATTTCCTTGGCTTTTTGACTGGCATGAATGCTCTCTGCAACAACAACTTGCTGAAAGCATTCTGAAGATATATCAATTACTCAGCACCTCATGCATCAATGGCCAGACAGCTACTGAGGTGTTGTACTTTCTAATAGTGCTCTTGAAACCTCGCTATGCTGTAACATTACTGCATGTTGCCACATAAAGATTAAGGATTTATCCACACTACACTGTGTGTGTGTATATATATATATATATATATATATATATATATATATACATACATATATATATGTATGTATATATGGAGAGAAGGAGAAAGATCTGATTAATCAGAAAATAACTGAAAAGAGAATCAATCTTCCTTATGCAAATTCTTTTGATGGAGTAAAAATAATGAAAACAATTCTTCATAAAAATTGTCTGTGTGTGTATATATATATATATATATATATATATATATATATATGTTGGTGATACTCTAGGTTATGTCCAATGAGCTGCTGAGTGAACGTACCCTGCATTAGTGAGAAAGAGAGTGAGAGGTGAATGTCCAACTATATGATTTGACCAATGCTTTTCTGATATAGGCTCATGTACAAGGCATTGACCTGCCACATGAACGAGGCGTATTGAAGGTAAAACCAAAACTATTTGCTTTATTGGTGACAGTCTAGCTCATTTTGCCAGCTCTTTGCTTCTACTTATTCTTTTGTGTTTGACCTTGTGTTTCAGCCTCCAATGCTTTTCTGTTGCATGGCTTGATTCATTGCATCTAAACAAATAAACTATCACATCATTGGTGTGACGGACTGAAGTTAACCATTTGTTTTCTTATTCACACATGACTATATTTCAAAAATGAAAGATGGCAGGGTATACAGGTTGGGTCTTGTTTTTGCATTTATTTTTTATATAATTCAAAATTTTTATATATATATATATATATATATATATATATATATATATATATATATTATATAAAATTTTTTGTTAAAAAAAAACAGTTAATATTTTTATCTAGATGTATTTATCTAAAGTTTTCTACTTTCTTGTTTTGACCAAATTCTATTGTTTTTTGTTGTTTTCTTGTTATAATGTTTTGGTTGTGGTACATTTAATGTTAGAACAAGAAAATAACAAAATCAGGTATAATAAACTTATTGTAATAATAAGTTAAATATTATAGACATAGAATCAATTCTTTTGTTGCAAAAACTCTAAATTCAAATCATCATCATCTTTGCTGATCTTTTCTTTACCCATTTATTGAAAGTCTCTTATATATAAAATAAAATTATATTCTTCAGTTGGGAATTACTTCCTAACGAAAAGACCCAATCTTAGCAATGCTTTCTTTTTTTTAATTCCTTGGAAGGTTAAATTATAAATAAGTATGTTTTGAATATAATAATAAAGAGAGAAAGAAAGGAAAAATACTGTGGATTAATGAATATTTAATTAAATGCATTTAAATAATTTAATCACTCACAAGATCTTTATTTATAATGTAATTGCATCTTTTAACAAATCTGAGAAGGGAGTTATATATATCTATATATATATATATATATATATATATATATATATATATATATATATATATAAAAATCATAAAAATCAGCTGACTCAATCAATGATATTTATTTTATAAACAAAAATTTGGATTACCAATAGGTTTGCCTCTAAGTGCAGATTTAGAAGCTATCTTTTTAGAATTTTTTGAATTTTGTCTTTGCCAAGATATTTTACTTAAACAATCAATATATTTATGTGATACTGATGACGCTCTATTAATATATCCCTGTAAAACTACTTTACCTGACCTTGTAGATAAATTAAACTAAGTCGAACATACAATAGAATTCACTTATGAAACAGAAATAGACAATACTTTACCTTTCCTAGATATCATTTCACACCATAATGAATATCACAAATCAACTAATAAAAATGATCTTATATATGTATACTGTACACACATATAGCAAATGTATATATAATGTATACACAAAGTATATGTTTTTATATAGCAAATGTATATGTGCACATAAATATATAAATTATACATTGTGTATATATAAAGTATTTTAATGTAACATTTACTAGGAATCTGTAAATATATTTTGATATGTGTGAATATAAAGATATCTCTTGTCTCTGTGTATAAATGATAAAATGTTGAACACAAAAAGAAAAACTATTGTCTTTTTTTCCTTTTTAAACTGAAAAAGCTTTGCCTTTTATTTATTTATATTTTATCCAAACCATCTGTGCTTTCTGAGCTCAATAATCCAAATTTTGGCTGCCTTTCTTATAATTCTTGTTATCCTTTTTCCCTTCACAAAGACTTTCATTAGCATGCAGCTAAAAAGATAAAAAAGCTTTCTTTTCATTAAACCTGTTCAAAATGCCAGGTATGTTTGTGCAGATTTTTGCTCATCTATTTTTATTTAATTTTTGAACCTCTATGATTGAAATATTTATACAGATCTTATTTTATTCTGATTGTTCACAGGTGTCAATTTCAGAAAGTGAAACATTTATAAAACTTTTTGTTTACAAACAAATAAAGAAAATTATTATTTTTGTAATTGACATGCAGGCAAATCTATTAAAAATCAGGTTATTTTGCTTTGTTATAATTGATTTTTGGTGAAGTTGGAAGCCACTAAGAAATAAATATTTATAGCTAGCCACTTGTATTCGAGGATACCCGTCTACTAGGACGGCTAGCCAATCCCTGTTGAAGACACTTGCTCAGGCAGATTTTGTGTTTGTTCAACACCCACAGAGCCCACCTGTGGTTTATACTGCAACTATACAGAGCCGACCTTAGTTCCAGTTTCTGGGAAAGATTGTGTTATCTAGCATGATCTACAACTTGAAAAAGGCCAGCACACTCAAAGTCACGATGACTTGTGACTTTGTGCTAGCACAGCTAGCAATGGTATCATCTACCCAATTTCACTCACAATGCTTGGGTCAACCCATAGTAGTGTTTTCAGGCACATTCCAAAGGTACCACACGCTGGGATCGACCTCTTCAGTCCAATCACATCAGGAAGTCTCGTTCCTGACAAATCAATCATGGTGAGATTCAAAATAAATAAGTCAAAAGAAAAATGCTTACTTTCATGGTGATATTCTACAAAGCAGTAAAAAGTCCTTAAGCATAAATCTGCTTATTTTCCAATGTCTAATTGGTAATCAATGTCTAACAAAGAGAAATGAGACAGATACTAAATGAATTGTAATATTTCAATTTATTTATCCACATCATATAACCATAAAAAATAACCATAATAGTTTGTATATGAAAAATATATTTATTTGGATATGTAAAAATATGTGAATAAAAATGAACTATATATGCATGATAGATGATTGATATGAAATATTCAAATATTGTATATAAAATGGAATACATGAAAATAAATTGAATATTAAAAAAGATTTTTACATCCTTGTCAAAGTTTCAGTCTTTATCGTTAGATAATTATCAAATAATCCTTTATGTACCATGTTCATTCAGGGCGTGGCCGATCATAGCTCTCCATGAATTTCTATCCCTTATATCTCTAAGTAATATTTGACTCTTTACTATCCCTCTCCATTCCTGTTCTGTCATCCATTTACACAAGCTTATTAGGTATGATACTTACTGCCTTTTTTGCCTTCAATATGTCCTGTGAGTGTCAGATTTTCCAAGTCCCTTTCCTCATTATGTGTCACAAAAATTTCAATTGTGTCTTTTTGTTCCTAAACAAAATGTCCTTGCTTTTTGTGAAGAAGAAATCCACTTACCTTTGAAAAGGCTGAGGGCATGCAACTGCCAATGCCATTGGTTCTATGATACAAAGAAAAACCAATATCTACGGGGTCAATGGAGTAACCCAAGTGTGCTGCCTTTGGATTAGTGTACCTACCTTTAAACACATATAAAGTCAGTGGCAGTGAACAAGTGTAAAAACAAAGTCAGTAGATCTTGAGCAGAGTGGATTCATGACTATTTGGATATTTTCCTTCAAACTTCCTTATTGCTCACATGTTCCATCCATGGTATTCTCAGTATTCTTTTGCACAGATCTCCTCTTCATCTGTAAGAAAATCTAAGGAAAAGTTGTTACCAAGGCAACCTCCTACTTCAAAAGACTGTAGTCAATTTGAACAATTTTAACAGCTAATAAAATTTAAAAATAAATCCACAAAGAAATCAGTGAGATTTATACATAAGAAATGTCAAAAAGGCTAAAAAGTACTTTAATAAGCACATGCAAACATATGAAGCTATAGATATTATTATGTTGATATCCCCAAATATGTCTGCTTATATAAGAGTTTAAAGTTTCAGCACATTTTAAGATCTGTTTATATTGTATGTCCAAATAAGATCACTACCATTTTTATCACCTGACATGTCCAGTTCAAATGTATGCATTGCAATTGACAGAAATGTGATAGAAGCACATCACTGAAATGTCAATCAACACAAAAGCAATGTCACCAGTTGGGTGTGGCACTGCATGCTTTTCAGATATCTGTTTCATATCTTATTTCTTTAACCCGCTTAATAATAATAATATTAATTACTACTTTGATCATATGATTGTATTTAACATGTTTTTTTTGTCTTCTTTGCTTGAAGCCTGCTACCTCTCTTGGCACCTTTCTGCTCACACACCTATATGAGAGGCTAATCAATCATTCCCAGCATGTTTTATTATTATATTTGCCTTTCTTATTTTTTTAGACTAATCCATTTGTTTTTTTTAATTCACTGCCTAATCAAAAATATTTAGGAATAAAAAATAATGTTTTATTTACTTATACATGAAGGTATTGCATATTTGTATTTATTGTCATCTTATTCAAAGATTCTTTATAATATATATTTACTTATCTTTTTAAACATTAACCTGCTAATGATTAATCATTATTAGATTATAAAAGATGCAACTTAAAAGTTTTCAACATATTAACTTTTTTTATGCAAAAAAATAGCTGTATGAATAGATTTGCAAAATAAAAAATGGAAATGTATGAAGGTGTTTTCAGAAGCAAGCTGAAATGTGATATTTACATAAATAATTCATGGAGTTACCATGTATTATGGCTTTAAAAACAAACCTTTTAAAAAGTATATATCAACATATATATAAAAATGTTAAAACAGGGAAGAAGGACAAGGAAAAAATTACTTACCATAAATTGGTAAATCAAAAATTTATAACAAAAAGAAAAGATTTAGTTGTTTTGCACAAATTTATGTTTTGTCCTCAATAGAGCTCTGAAGAGTGCAGAATGATAACCACTTAGTTTTTGTTTTGTTTTTCTTTTTGTTGTAATTTTTTGATTTATAACTTTACAGTGGGTCAATTCTTTTTCCTTGCTCTCCCTGCTGTGTTTTAATATATTTGTGTGTGTGTGTATATATATATATATATATATATATATATATATATATATATATATATTCATTTTTAAAGCCATAATGATATTTACATGCATAAATTTATTACCAATTGATTTTCTTTTTATATACTTGTAATTTGCAGTGTTGTGGTGAAATTCTCTTTGTGTTTTTACTTGAGCAAATTCAGTACATTTCTGGCTTACCATTTGAAGCTTTCATGAGACCTCTGGCAGTTTTACATTTGAAGAACCAATACATATTGGCATCACCTTAACTACATGAGCTGTGAGAAGGAAGTTAAAGTTGATATCGTATTGCTTCAAGGAGCTCCACTTGTTTTGACAGTATTCTTCTCTTAGACTGGTTACCAACCCAAACTTGGGAGCCCAGTTTATCTTGCTATCTAGAAGGAAAAGAGGCATTCATGCCTTTTCCAAATTAAAATAAACATGAAACTAAGTATATTTACCAAGAGCATTAGTGCAAATTGAACACAACCTGTTTCAACTGGAATTTGGACAATGCTCATTGATTCCATTTTCTATTCTGTTAACCATTAAGCTATTTATGCCTCCTTACCAATTGGTACCAGAAATAAAAAGCATACTATTTACTACTGTTAATTCAAAATAGTTTTCAATAATAACCACATGAAAATGATGTTAATTTTCCATATTCACTTACTGAGATGTCATGCTTTGAGAATATCTTCAAAGTGCCTTTTCATTATACAACAGTCACTGAACATGAGTCCAGTCTTGAAATGGTTTTCATTTTCTTATTAACAATTTATTCCAATTATCTTAATGATTTATTTTTAAATGAACATTGTATATTAATTACACTGAATTATGTTAAACTAATTAAAAGGAAAGCAGAGAAGCAAACATCATAAAAACCAGTATTCCATCCTGAGGTTATAATTAATAATAAATCACAGCTAATCAAGGAACAAAGCAATTGAATTAAAAATAGCTTCTCTTCAACAAAACCTTATTTATTATCTGTTATCCCAAAATACTGGGAATCTTATGTGTACCGTTTCTTTATGGTTTCAATCAACATTATTAATGAATACAACCATGAAAACTAAACAACACTTTTGAAATGTTTATTATCGTATATATTTATATACTTTTAAAATATTTAATGTTTGAGTAGTATGAATAAATGCAAGGTTTATTTAATGGCAAATTATCTTTTTTATTGTTATAGGTGAGTATTTAAAATATATTTCTACTTGCATGTTGTGAGAACTGTAAGTTTGTTGGCCAAGATACAATAAAAAAAACAAATGCTGACTGGTCTGGTCTGCCATCAGCACACTCTCTGTAATCTCTCTGTAATCTCTCTTCATGTTTTGAATAAGATAATTTCAACTGAAGCTTATTTATCTTTTGTGGCTATCTTGACATAATATTTACAATGCAAATGTTATGTTTATCAGCATCCAAAGCTGATTTCTTATTTAGTTAATAAATTATTTTATTGCTGATATGCATTTCTCTTTTTTATTTCAAACAAAAAGACCATTCATCCAAATACATGTCCTCCTGAAAAAGAGGTTGGTAAAATAAATGTTGAAAGCATCACAAATAGTCAATATAGCAAATCTAGAGATGAATTTCCAAACTAAAAAAAAATTCAAATCATTATCTGATAACAATGCTGATCATTGATTAATAAATATTTTGTCACAATTTCAGGATTTAAACTTTGTTATTATTCATATATTATTTAGATATAATCACACAGAAAATTGATTCAGATATTTTCAGGATGGACAAAGGCTTTAAGTAAAATATCAGTAAAGTATATGTCACAGACATACTTAGTTTCATGTTTATTTTAATTTGAACATCAATTGCTTAGACCATAGGACAGTGTTTCTCAACCATTTTTAATTCAGGGTGCCACTTGTAGAATAACTAAAACTCTGGAGTGTACTTTAAATTTTAATAACAAAAAATTAGTCATGAAATTTGAAAATAATAAAAAGTATCCTTAAATAAGCATTTAATTTCTAAAACATTTTATATTTAAGCAGTAGAGTTTTCATTTAAATGGATTTATGAATCTTCTATTTTTCTTTTTAGAGATAATGACTGATTTAAACCTGTCAAGGAAGGCAAAAGTTAATCCACTCATTAAAGATGAAGTAATTTAAAATATCAAATAACAAAGACTTAATTTAGATATAGAAGCCATGTTCATGGTGTCTCTAGTTTTTTAAAAATCAAGATTTCTTAGATATAAAAATAATTAATAAATTACTCTGGTACATCTGGCCACATTTCAGGGCACATTAGTGCACCTGGATGCACCAGTTGAGAAACACTGCCATAGGAATTTCTGAAAACCAAAATATATTCAGTCTCATATTTTGCCAAGATATTTTAAATACTATTGATAGAAGAAATAAAATCAAACTTGTTACTCTTGTACAAATCAAAATGTGGTAAGTATAAATTTCAAAATATAATAGACATTACAATTGTAATGTCTATTATGTTTTTAAATTAGTTGAATGTGGTGTTACCCCAAAATTCAGGAAAATTCAACTAATTGATCAACTTGTTTATCTGTTACCCAATGTTTTCCATATCTCACTAAATATTTTACACATTTTTTGAAATAACTACACAAAGAAATAAAAGGCCTCATTTTCTATCAATTTGTTCTTTCTTTGGGGAAGCAGTTTCTAACCTCCCAAAAGATCACCAAGCTTCAAATGATGCTTGAGCATTTTTTCAAATTTGATTGCATTGAAATCATTTTCTTTCATTTCATAATGATACATTGGTATAATATGGTATTCTTACTGTCATCTTTACACTTTCTATAGATGAATCAAGCTGAACAAACAAACTACTCGGTGGTGTTGTCTCTGGATAGCATGATAGTATCCGTGGTGAACACAGCCTATAAAGAGTTGATGGTGCTTAGCATTTCCAATTGTCCAGCCATCTGGGAAGTAGAAGTTAATAACAAATGGAAACTGCTTAACATTGAACTACAAACTTGGCTTGAGGAAAAATGGAAAAATAATCTTGTACAGGTTAACCTCTATGAACAAATTGAGGTAAGTTCATAATTACCTGGGCTTTTTCATATTCAGCTTATAATTCTTCATACTAAAATTTATTAAGGATGAAAGTAATTGAATATATTCTTGAAGGAAATATTCTATTAAGTAACAAGTGTCAGTGGTTATTTTATTAGAGAAACAAGAGTCACTTGTTTTATTAAAGTAGCAAAAGTTGTTTTATTCAAGAAACAATGGTCAGAAGTTGTTTCATGAACAAAATAAGTACCATGAGTTGTTTTTATTACAGTAACAAGAGTCACACATTGTTTTATTAATGAAATAAGAGCTACAGAGAAAGAAAAGTCACAGGGCATTACATTAAATAAACAAGAGTTATGGGTTACTCTATTCAAATCATCACCAGAAATTGAGAAAGAATTGAATGCTTAATGAACCTGTATTTCTAATATATAAAGACAATCAGAATTGGAGATTTAAACATTTTACTAATACTAATAACAAAAGGCATAATATACTGACCATTCACAGCTCTTCTTTTAATAGAATGATGGGATAATGTTGTGGAAATTCAATCTGCTTTTCTTGGCTATTTTGAATTTGAATTGATATAAAATAAATGAACTTATACCAAACAGTGTGACACTTTGTGTTTGTTTACATGGTTTTTGTGTGATTGGCCAAAGTAACTCAGGATTCCTGCTCAGATCAACATCCACTGTGCCTTATTGAAGATAAGTGGTTGTTTTCTGTAATGGAACTAAAGCAGACTTAGTTACCTACCCACCCTGGATGTAACTGATCTGGAGGAAGCTTCTTAATACTCACTGGAAACAAAAAATATCTTGAACAACTTCATTTGCTTTATTCATAATATTGGCATCTGTGTGCAGCCTTAAACTACCAAAAATATCAGATTTTCAAGTGACATTCAAAAAAAAACATTTGTAGTATAACTATACTCCAAATGTTTTTTCTTGAATGTCACTTGAAAATCTGATATTATCTGATCTGATAAAATGGCAACTCAATAACTGATAGAAGAGCTTTAAAATGGAATGAATTTTGATGATCTTTAAAAAATATGATTAAGACTGCCATAGTTATGCATAATTTTCTTTTAATGGAATGATAAGATAGCTTTAAGCCATTAATGTCCATTGTCCCATTTTTGGGAATTAAAAGGTTATAGACAGAAACCTACAGTTAATACCAGATTTTTATAAACCTATAATTGATTCTAAATTTTTCATTTTAATTTTTATCATTCATATTGGATTTTATGGTAGGCTTTAATGGAATATTAAAAATATCATTTTTGTTTTTACAATTTTTTATTCTTATGATTCAATTGGAAAGAACCCAAGACATATTACATTTTAAAGATTGTTTTCTTTTAAATCTGTTGAAAGTTCATTGAAACTATTTTCAACAGGATTTGATTCAGTTATCTACTGTACATGGTATGCATAATTTTATTTCTAAACTATAGCAGATTAGCACTATTTAAATTTTACTATATAATGTGTCAAGAGTTTTCTTATTTTATTTGATTGTAATGTTTGTAACTATTTGTAAAGTTAGCTTCCTTTTACTGGTGATTTATTTATATATTTAAATATTCACATATGAAAACCATGCAAAATTTGCCATAATTTTTGATGGTATAGAAAATTAGTACAAAATAATGAACTAAATATGATGAGTGATTGATAAATATGACTTCCAATCTGATAAAAAATTTTAGATGAAAGAAAATAAAAGAAACCAGTATAAAAAAATGAAATAAATTTGTCTTCAAAATTACTTTGCATTGTTGTAATGCAAAAAAATGTTCAGTAAAGTATTGTGAAACCTTGCAAATTCTCAAAAACATTTGCAGAATAAATATTCTGCAAATGTTTTTGAGAATTTGCAAGGTTTCACAATACCTTACTGAATTGATCATCATTCCCTTTTGGGAAAGATTCTATGTAAATGACTGATTAGTGCTTTATATATAATTTAGACATAATACCTATGACTAATAAATGCTGTTACCCAGTGCCATCACACAGCGAAATGATACTAACCTCATTTCCATATAACTTTATATATTATCAAATATATGTATGTTCAAACATGTTTCTATCTCAACAATTTGTGACACCAAGCTTACTTAATCAATTGACCATAATATTATACTTGCTTGGCTAACAAATTAGATGATTATCAAATAAATGTACAATGAAAGTGTAATATATATATATATATATATATATATATATATATATATATATATATTATATATACCTCAGAACAATGATATTTATTTTGTAGCAAAGAAATTTTATCTCAATTCATATTTTTTTAAAAAAAGTCAAAATGTTATTCTTGTTTTTTTTTTTTGTCTTTTGTTAACATTTTTTTTAGAGAGTTCTAAAAATTGTGAAAATTTCTATCATTATATTTCAGGTTGATTTATCAAAAATGACAATGACTAAACCTTATATGGGAGCCTTGCGTCGCACATATTCACCAGCCCTACTGATGCTATACCGCCAATCTAAGAACCATAAAGCTATTCTTGTTAAAATACAAAGACTTCAGGTAAGTTAGTAAATTAATATTTACAGAATATTAGAATTCTGTAGAAATATTGGCAGCCATTTACATGAAGATATTGTGTGGAATCAGTGCAGATGGCTCAAATTGTTTGAATGATTGCTGATTGGGATATTGTTTGCTTCTAACAGAAGCAATGAATGACTAAATTATTAGAATGAAAAAGTGTTTTGTTTTTTTCTTGCTTATTTACATGTAGATATTTATAGAACAAAATTACCTGGTCTTGATCAGATTAAATAGCACCCAGGATCATCATTAACCCTATGTTTTCTGATTTTAACATGACAGATAAAGAAAACTAACCTGAAGATTGTATTAACTAGTATAAAATGGATAGAAAATATATGTAGGTGGCATAGTGGATTAATGGCTTTCGGCTTGGATTGTGGAATCCAAGAGCTGAGTGTGAATTCCGGTTGAATTCATTATATTTACTTACATTCTCATACCCTTGGAAAAGGTATGAATCCATCTCTTCTCTCCCCATCCCCAACTATGAGTAAATAGCAGGACAGGCTGGGTTATATAGACTCGGGTGGCAACCAATCTAGGAGAAGGAAAACTGGAGAGGGTTGGCCTCCATCAGTCTATCTTGCCCAAGACACACACCACTTCTACTGTAACTGCAGTACATGTGGTGCCCCTTAAAACTCTGAGTTATAGAACACATGATTTTGATATATATATATTGTTGTGATACAATATATATATATATAGAGAGATAGATATATAGATAGAGAGATAGATAGATAGATAGAGAGATAGATAGATAGATAGATATGTGTCATTCGCAGACAGTACTGTTTTGCTGTATCACAACTCTTCAGTGTGACTAGACTAATGAATGACTCAAGCCTGGATTGAAACCCAACCGATTTGGTGACATTTTGAAGTAATATCCTAAAATAAAGTATATATATATATATATATATATATATATATACACATATATATATAGAGAGAGAGAAAGAGATATGCTTTATTTTAGGATATTAGTTCAACATGTGAATAACGCTACACAAATGCAATCATGTTTCAATGTGCATTAACACATCTCATCAGACATTAGTAAATGACTGATTAGTAGATGATTTATTAAGATTTAAAACCACATACAACCTCTTTTCATGCAAAAAAATAAAAAAGAAAAAGAAAGAAAGACACAATATACAATCTCTTTTCCAGAGAAAAGGAAGAATAAGGAAAAAAGGTAGGAAAGAAGAGAGAGGAGTCTTATAAGGTTGAACAACATGGCACTAATTAGAAATAGTTTAATGAAGAATTACAAAAAGATTGATGTTAACAATTTTAATTATGTTGATCTAATCAACACTATTTCTAAAAATATTGCTGATAAACCAAAAATTAGCAATCAGGTTGGAAAATTTAATGTTTTAAATTAATGTTGAGATATTCATTGTTATTTATGTTTGATATTTTTTGTTTAATTCTTCTTGCTTTTTAATAATTTCAGATTGACAATCAATTACCCGATGCCTACTTCCCTACAGTGTTATATCCACTCCCTGTCCCATCTTATATCCTCCGAAAAGTTGGACCAAAACCATTCATTGAATTTGTAGCAATGAGGCAGACAATACCCGAGAAGAAAGTAGACAATGTCAGGTAAGAATTTTGCTTTCTTGGAGAAACAGGATAAAACTAAACATTATTAACATTATTATCCATTTCTTTTTAATTGGAAATGGTTAACTGTAAATTTCACACAAATATCAATATTTTCTTGTGGTTTACATCAAATAAAGGAATTAATCTTCCAATGTTTCAGAACACATTATGTTTGATTCATTCAGATTAATAAATGTCCAGCTACTTTCAGAATGGACATCAACTAAAAGAGTTATAGATTCAATGTATGTAATGACCTCATCTCTTAATTCTTATTTCACTGATAATGAAAACATGATTTTTTTTTTAATCAACATTAATACAAAGTGTTAAGAAACAAGAGAATTTTATGAGAAAGAATGAAAAGAGTGATAACTGCTGTGTAATACTAATACTCTTATATGGCAGTGAATACTGGACAATTTCCTCATGGATGAAGAGGAGATCTGAATCAATATGCATGTGTTTCTACAAAAGGATGCTGAGAACATGTGAGCAATCAGGAAGTTTTAAGGAAAATACAAATAAAAAGATGGTCATTTATACTTTGAATCAGAAAGTGACAGTTGAAATTTATAGGGTGCATAATGAGGAAAGAGGTCAAGGAGAATTTGACACTCACAGGACATATTGAAGGCAAAAAGTACAGAGAGAAATATCAAGTAACCTATTTAATGAGCATGTGTAAATGGATGGCAGAGCAAGGACTGAGAGGAATAGTAAAAGGACAAACATTTCTTAGATCTACAATGGATAGGAAGTCATGGAGAGTCATTAATGTCTAGGCCATGCTTAAATGCAATTGTCATGCCTGGTGATTGCATTTAAGCATGAAACAGACTGTCACCTCTGAGTGTTGACTTAAATGCCCACTTTTATATTTATGTATGCTCTATCCCTGATATTGAGCACTTTAATCCATAAATATAACATACCTTATAACTATATTTTATCATATATATATATATATATATATATATATATATATACATACATAGAAGTCAACACTTAGAGGCGATGGTCTGTTTCATGCTAGACGCAATCGTCAGGCCACCATTAAGTCTAGCCTGAAACAGACTGTCACCTCTAAGTGTTGACTTCTATGTTCACTTTTATATTTACACATGCTCTATCTCTGATAGATGTCAAATCAGCAATACACAAGAATCTTGAATATCAATAACAAATCTTTATCCCATAAATATAGCACATCTTAAGACTATATTTCTTCATATATATATATATATATATATATATATATATATATATATATATATATATAAAAATATCCTGAGATTTGTTAGAAATCTTTACTACTTTAATGTATTTAGTATTGTCTCATTAATCTCTGAGTAACTTTTACAGAATGCATTCTTTCATTAAACATAAAGCCAACATTGGGTGGGTGATTCAAATTCTGAAATGACTACATCGCATAAAAATCATTCTATATTGTTCTCATCTTTGTAGTTTTTAACACAGCATTTTAGTTAATATATTCTTCAAATGTCCTCAGATGTATTTTGTGATCAGTTACATATCTGAAAGTAAAATACTCCTCCCCCTTGTTTTGAACAAGCACAGAGACTCACCCCTTGTTTCTTTTTTTGGAAGGGGTTCCTGGTATTTTTCCTTTCCTTCCCTCTGGTCTTTGTATTAGTACTGTCATGATTCTCTTGTGATGTATGCAGTCTGTGGCAACGCCTCTTCATTCTGAGGCCATATTATGTTGCAGGCTGCGCCAGCTCCTTCTACCCTTGTCCAATAAGGTGACAATCTGCTACTTCTACTTCAGGCCTTCTCACTTTCATTACCAACATTACCCAACATGATAACAAACGATCAAAAAAGTAAGCCTAAACCAGCTCCAAAAATTCACCTAAACCCTTTAACATTTCCTTTTCTAACATCTGTGACATTCAAACCAACTTCTGCAGTGTGGAATCATTCCTCATTGAAAAGTCGTCTGATATACTGGCTCTCTGCAAGACCAACCTCAACTCATTTATTCCCTCCTCTAACCTCTCAATCCCCAGTTACCTTACTCTCCTTAGAAAAGACTCTCAAAGTTTATGTCAAGGACCATCTCCCATTGGCTAGGGAGCTCTCTCTCAAATCTCCAGACCATTCATACATGTGTCTCTGTCTATCTCTCTTCAATGCTGTAAGCTACCTCTTCTTCCTCTATCGTTCTCCATCTTCCCAAGACTGCGATGTACTCAAAAGCATTTCCAACAATATGGAGAAGGCTAATTCACTTCATTCATTTGCTCATATATTCGTGTTTGGTGACTTTAACGCCCACCATGCCAAGTGGCTTAAAAACTCTATAACTGACCTTGCTGGCATACGAACCCCTAACTTTTTCAATTACTCAATCACTCACACAAGTGGTTTACTCCCCCACCCATTTCCCCTATAACCATGATGGTAAGGCTTCCCTTCTCAATCTCTGTTTCACCTCCATCCCCAAGTTTTGTTGTGCCATGCAGCCCTCTCCTCTTGGTAACTCTGACCATGCTGTAGTCACTGTCAACATTTCCTTCTACTCCACCCCCAGCAAAGAACCTCCTACCAATAGAACATCTTTCTCTTATCAACGAGCTGACTGGGACTTGTTCCACGATTTCCTTCATGATGTCCCCTGGATTGTGGCCTTTAATCTCCCCATTCAAGAATGTGCTTCCAATGTCTCCTCCTGGGTAAAAGCTGGAATCGAGGCTTTCATCCCCACAAGGAAATATAAGGTTAAATTATGCTCATCCCCTTGGTTCTCTGCTGATTCATCCTTTCACCTACAGGTTTTTGAGATGGTGTGCTGGATTGACTGCTAAAAGTTTTAATACCAACTGAATTTCATTGTGTAAGACATTTCTATGAAAATTTAAAAATGACACATGTTTGTACTGGCATTTTACTACATTTTACAAAACTGAGATTTAACTGAATCACAAAATTAATTGGTCCATTATATTATAGCACAAAAGAGTGCCATTGAAGATTTTGGAAGAAGACATGAAACAATTGTTTGTGGCCTTCAGATGTAGAGATATAATATTAGTTAAAATGGTCAATTTTGATTATATAGAAATTGCAAAGAAATATTTATCACAATTATTGAGAAATCATATTTATTAAGCAAAAAGGGAAAAATAGATTGATTTTTACTTACCTTGACTGTGAATGTATTTATTATACTTACTCTGAGTAAAGGGCACAAGTGTGAGTCACTCGGTGAGAATCAATCTCACTACAGCAGTATTAATTTATTAAGTATGACTTTAGAGCAGATACTCAAGTAGGTGATGTGTGCATTTTTTAAAGTATGCTCCATTATCAAAACTTGCTTGTCAAATCAGCAATACACAAGAATCTTGAATATCAATAACAAATCTTTATATATAAATACAAGCTAAAGACCAAAAGAAATAACTTCATATTATAAAATCTTGAAGAATTTAAATTTCATGAATGTTTCTCTTTTTCTTTTTCCTAGAAACATCAAGTTGCTTATGCAAGAATTTAATCTGAAACTGGATAAAGGATTTATGCTTTCTGTCTTGGATTTTTTCAAGCAAGAAGAGATTCTCAAAGAGGTATTTTGTTTTTTTTTTTTTTATTATTTACTCTTTCTTATATCCAAAATTTCCAATTTATATGAACTTTGGTTTTCAATATTTGTCTGGGAAAATTATAAATAACCTCATGTTATTGCATAATGTTTGCATTAATTCCTGACCACTGACAATACTTTTCTTCCCGTTTTTCAATGTACAATATATAATCATCATCAACATGATCATCATCATTACTGTGACTGGGTATAGATGTAGGATTGCTGTAGAGATGAGTACCTGAACAGCTCACCCATGTGTCTTGGTAGTGCACCAATGTCCTTCCAGTTCATTCAGTGACATTGTCAGTCCATTTTTACCTTTTTCTACTTTTTCTTCTTTGTGCCAAACTTGGAGTTTCATAAATATATATCAATCCTTCCATCTCAATAAACCAACAGCCACAGGTGATTACAAGGCATTTTCCCTATTTTGACTGGATGTATTTAAAATTAAAATAATCTAGTGCATCCTTATTTTAATGTCCTTGATTTTATTTCTATTTCTTTTTAAAAATTTGTAGAGCATCTGAAAAAGAAACTTCTTATAAGAGCCCATAGCATCTAAACCATTTGGGACAAAGGTCAAATGAAGCCCAAAATAGTCCATATTTATAGGGGTACCAACTTTCAGTTTCATATTTTATTAAGCTGCCAGAATTGACAAAACTATAATTTTGGCATGACAAGTTGTTCTAGACTAATGTTTTAATCCTAGACAGAAGTTTGTCTACAAAATTAAAGTTCTGTCATGTGTTCTTCAGACATGTAAGAATATAGGGTAAAAATACAAAAAAAAAATTTCTTAAACTGGTCTGTTGATGTCATGAAAATAGGCATTTGTTATTGCTTGTTATTTTAACATCATTAAAATTAATGATGTTAAAATAACAAGCAATTTTCAAACACTAATAGTGACATTCCTATGACAGATAAATACTGCATAGAAATAATCTATTAGGTCACAAATGGTAGGAAAACTAATTTGGATGCTGTACCTGACATACTTTTTAAATGAAAAGCATTATGATATTTTGGTCATTTTCAGATCCTTATAAAACTAAAAGCACATAAAAAACACATAAGCTGTTTATATTTTTGTAATCTTGAGTAATAAATATTGTCACCAGGTTTCAAATCTATACATGCATTATCCTTGGATCTATGAATGTCAAAAGCTTTTTAAAAGCCTTATTTAGCAAAACGCAAAAATGCAGTAAAATTTCAGATGCTCTCATTTTAAAACTAATCTAAAATTTTAAAACAGATCTAATATTTGGGATTTTTCAATATATTTAATCAAGAAACAGCTGAATTTTCCCAGATTTTTCTAAGGGGTTTCATTTGAGATGGAATGACCAATATATAAAATGAATGCCAAAATAATTTTAGGTCAAACATTATAAAAATTAGTGTTTGTCAGTTTTACCCTACTGTCTGAAATACATATTTAGCTTATTATTGCCAGAAATGACTAGTGAAGTAATGGTAAAGTCAGTAAAAAAACAAAATCTTGTCTTTATATGTGGCATTCAACATTAATGAACAGTAAAACTAATAGCCACACCAAATAGAACAAAAAATGGAAAAAGAAATATCATACAGTTTAACTCACCATACAATATGTAAAAACAAATAGCAGTAAAATATTCATCAAATTCATTGATCCCAAAATCAATCAAACTGCACAAAATTTTCAACAGAAACGCTTAAACTTCTCTATAGCATCACTGAAAATCTGCTACAAATCAAAATGTCTTCCAGATTTGAAATCCTGGCTTTTTCCTGAACTCAAACCTCTAATACCTGTGGGAAATATGCAACAGTGTTTATCTTATTAAAATTCATTATCTAAATAGTACAATGATCATTTTTACTCTTTAAAAGTTAAACAGAAAATTTGTAACAAAAAAAAATTGGATTTAGGAAGCATGTTGAAAGAACAAGTAAATATTGATGGTATTAAGTAAATTTTCAATTCAGTCAAGTATGCTACTAACATTTTATTTGTGTATACGTGTTTCAAGCTTTACCAAAATCTATATAATCAAAATTTAAATAAATCTATATAAGTAAAATTATTAGTATTTCCTCAGTAGCAGAATGAGCCTTGGCTAAGCATTAATTCAACTACCCATTGTTAAACACATCTCAAACTTCATTCCACTGTTGATAATTACAAAATAACTTTTTTCTTAACAACTAAGAACTGTGTTCATGATAATAAAATGTCTTAAAGACTGGACATTATACAAAGAAACTTCTTAAAAGAATCTGACCCAACCAGGAAAGGATTAAAAAATACTGATATTTGGTCAGATTTAGGGAAATGCGTCAGAGAGAAAACATTTCAATACCGTTTATATGTCAAAATCATTTTTAATTAGTACAGAATGTAAAACAAAATCATTTATTGATGCAAATGTTAGTAGCCTTTCTATTTTATCTTTAAATATGATAGTATATACTTTATATATTCCCTTCAGTTTCTGTTAACACTTCTACTGCTGTGAACGTATTTATGTCTTAATGAAACTGATTTTGCTTACTATTGACACATTTTCAAAATATACTTATACAGCTATATTATATATACAGCTATATGAAATTGGCATTGCTTGCTGTTGACATATATATACATTTTCAAGACACTATGATATATCAGTCTGTAGTGTTTGTATTATAAACTAACTAGTGGTTAGTGTTATTACCAATCCAACATAGACATATAGTAACATACAATATGACCTGACATATTATTATTATATTGTGTGTTAGGGATATTTAGCTTAGTCTGTACTGCAGATTATCCAATTGAAACCAATATGGTGGTTCCTATGAGAAATTGTGTGGAGTGAGTAGCCATGATCAAATGCAAAATAAATAACAGAACTTTCTAACAAACAGAATTAACAAAGTTTGCAATAAAAAGAAAAAAGAACAGGGGCAAAAATGAAATAATATCAAGCAAACAATATATGTAAGACAAATTAACAGTAACAAGGCAAAAAGTTCACAAACTAAGAATTGGCATTAACACACAAAAGCATGTTCGGACAAGTGAATGTAGCATTCTGTCTTCCAGACAAGGCAGATCTGGACTGAGTCAGGTGAAACTGCAAACCAGCCTATTTTATTGTCTAAGAAAAAATCCCAGCATGCATTTGTAGACTTCTTCTTATAAAAGGGGAGGGGGCAAGTGTTCTGCAGTCATTCCCTAGTGAGATTGAAATCAACAAATTTACATCAGTGTCTTTATAATCATATATTATTTCCTATTTTTCTCAAAATGGGCCAGCTCAGCCAGGCAACAATGCTAAAGCAATGCAGCAGTGAAAGTCAAACTACTCTATGGAGAGGGAACATTCAAGAAACAATCTTTCTATGTGATTACAATTAAATATGCATTATTTATATTTACTTATTCCTAAGACAAAATAATGTTAGAATTTCTATAATTACACTACAACAAATCTTGTAAAGAAAACTATTACTGGTGCAGTGTATAAAAAAATATTTCATTTAAGGTTTTCCACCCATTTTATATATTGTGATAATGTTGAAATATTACTTTTTTTTTTTTAACAGAGTTCTCAATTCCAATCTGATCTCCTTGTGGCTCAGAGGTCATTACGTGAAGTGGGGACTATTATTGTACGTATACAGATTTCAGTAAAAAAAATTATCAACTTTTTTTATATGCATTGCTTTTGAAACTTGCAATAGAAGTCATAGAATTTTAACTCTGATTGGCTAAATATAAAATTTAGCCAATCAGAATTTTTTTTTATAATTAGCCAATCAGAATTGAAAGAAAGTATAGACTTATTTTAATTATATTTATTTTTTACTCTCATGAATTATTGGCTGGATTCTCCATTTCTGTTTTATAGAATAGCATTTCTGAAATATATAGACAATGTTTGCAGTCAATTGATTGCTAATTAAAAAGATCTTTTTTTTTTTTAAATCCTCTTTTTCTAAATATGTTGTTGTCATAATAAATTCATAAAACAACTCTTGCAAAATTAGTAGCAGTGCTTCTATCAAGGATGATGACCCAGAGATCAAGCAGGTTTTGCTAGTCTGAAGCAACAATACAACACACTTAGAAAATTTTTATAGATGCACATCTTTTTTAAAATTCTACATTTCTAAGCATGTAACGATTTCATGAATAAAATTCTAAAATCAGTTTTATTCCTTTTCTATGAAAAACAAAACAAATTTAAAGTTATACTTTTTGCAGAGATACAAAATTTTAGAGCAATAAAAGCAGACATATTAAAAGATAATTCATAAGAAAAAAGAAATGATTCATAACAAAAATAGGAGTAACAAATTTAAAGTAGTATGTTTACTGTTATTTTAATGACATAAATTTCTTATTTCAGAGAGTTGTAATAAATCTTTATTTCAAAATGTACTTTTATTTTTATAATTTGAAACAATGTTTAATAATTATTTTCTACATCAAAGAATAAAATTCTACATGTTAATTTTAATGTGTTCATGAAATTTATGATCAGAACATCAGCAATAAAATGTTTGTTTAGAATCATACATTGTTACTGTTTTATAATATCATTTTTATATCCTCTAAACCTTGCTAGACCCATTTTCTTGTCTAGTGAGTTATCAGATTAATTTAATGGATCATAAGTTAATGGGTTTAGTCTTCACAGGCTTTTCCCACTTATGGTTTTGGTACCAGAGTAAGTCTTGGAGGAAATATCTACAAACTACTAAATAAGAAATACTTTTGATAAAATATAAAAAGTGTTTATGTTTATTTTCTCAATAATATTATTTTAAATATTACACACACACACACACACACACACACACATATATATATATATATATATATATATATATATATATATATATATACAATTCCAGCAGTAAATAGCAGGACAGGCTGGGATGGCAACTGGTCTAGGAGAAGGACAACTCTGAATTCAAAACCTGTAGAGGGTCGTTTGTGGCATCTAGTGCACCAGGTCTCTGTATTCAGCCCTTCAAAAGGTGCATAAAACCTTTACCACTATAATCAAATCATATGTGCTGGTGTCTGGTTGTCAGTTCCTAGGAACTGAGTGGCCTGACCCTCATACATCATAAAAGGTTTCCCCGGTAGGCACAGGTCAACAACTCATGTCGATCAACAACGGGAGAGTCCACAACAACATACAATTAATCCAAGCATTTGAATGTGAGAATTTTATATGAAAGGGCTGTAAAAATCATCTTCTTTTCTTTCTTTCTTTTTTCCCCCACCCTTCCCCTTAACACTTTTCTCTTTTTTCCTCCCCCTCCCCTTAACACTTTTTCTGTATTTTTTCCCCCTCTTTCCCTTAACACTTTTTCTTTCTTTTTTCCCCTCTTCCCCTTAACACTTTTTTTCTTTCTTTCTTTCTTTCTTTTTTTTTTTTTTGCCTCTCTTCCCTTTAGCACTTTTTTTTTATTTCTTTGACTAAAAATCTAAGAAATCTTTCTTTTAAACAAAATTTCACTTAAAGAGAAGTCTAGAGTTATTCAATCTGTTTTTGCACATTATTTTTCAATTTCAACATTTGTTAAACTTCTTTCTTTCTCGTCTGTTGTCTTCTATCCCTCATTAACATTCAACATTCTCTCTTTCACTCTCATAAAACTTGGCAGTGGAAGTATTAGCTTTTGGTTGCTACTTCCTGAGCAAGCAAAATCAAGGAGAGTGGTTTTCCTCAAATTCTCATCTACCTGCTTCTTTATCAGCAATTGTGGTATACAAATGACAAGAATTTCTAACAACAGAAGACAGCACAGATAGAAGCAAATTCATGATTTTTTTCCCAAGAGTCTGAAGTGATCATAAACAGATTCAGTCAGAATTTCAACTTTTGATTTACTGATTTTATTTTCTGTGAGAATAATCATTCTGAGCATCTTTATATAAATAGAAATAAATAAGAAACGTTTATGCTTTGATTGTACCAATTATTCAAGCTTCTGATAACTAATTTTATGGCTTTTAAAAATTATGCATTTATTATTTTCCAGGGAACAAGTGAGGCATCAAAAATATTTTTTGAATACTTACATTTATCTCCGCTGAAGGTAAGAGTCAACACTTCCATTATGCACGACAACTGTAAATAATGAATCTGCCTTCATTTCATGATATCAATATTTCAGATAACCAAAAAATGTTTTTGCTGTTTTGGACATTCTCTTTTTTTATCAGTGTAAAAATGATAAAGTATACCTTTTGGATGACAAGAGTATGAAAACATTCCCAATAACATGAAACCTATACACATTATTTAGTATCAGATAACCTTCAAAAGATCATACCTACAATAGGTATGACTTAATTCAACATGGTGGCCTAAAAGTTGATTATGAGAGCCTTTCTACTGAATGAATTTTAACTTGTAACAAAAGTAGCAGAAGCAGAATGTTTTAATTTATTAAATTAATTTATTATAATAATTTAATTCATTTAATGAAGATGGAATTAGTGGCCATACTATTCAGATGTAGTTCAAATATGCACCTCATAAAGGATGACATGTAAACACTAGTGATGACCAACTGGGGACTTGTGTTGAATCTGATCTATTTGTACACATCAGATGTTTGTATTCAGGTTCAACACATGATGAGATGTATATCAGGATCGGATTGGAATAAGATATTAGAAAAACAGAGTTTTCTACAAATTCTGTGATTAAAACAAACAGGAAAAATGGAAATGTTGAATTATTTAATATTTTGTTGCAAAGGATACCAATTTTAGAACTTGTCATTCCATTTTACACTTCTACTAATTGAAGTAATAGAATAAAGAATGGATACATTTTTTGAAGATCATCAGATGATGTAAGTTTTTATTTTTGTTATTGTTTTCATCCTTTAAATGAAGTATAATTAAAATCCAAGAAGTTGGATATTTTCATTCTTTTGTTTTATGAATTCTTTAAAATCTCCATTGGAACTGACTGATTGAAACAGGGATTGATTAACAAAATATTATTGGTAATATTTAAAGAAACCTTCTGCTTTATATTATCTGAAATTCTGAGTTGAGTCATTATTGCCCATTCACTTGTTTAACATCCTGTTCTTAATTGGTTTTACTGTTACATTTTGGCTGATGTATCTTTGTCCTTCCTGTTTTATGCTGTGCCTAAAAATATTTGTATCAATGATATACTTTTAAAACAAGATCCAATATGATTCATCCATTAATCATTGAGATTTTCTTTGATTTTTTTTTCTTTTTAAATCATGCAATTACATTCAAGGAAAAAATATTATTTTTTTTATCACAATGATTTCCCTTTCAAACTGTTATTGTACAGTTTTCAATTGGTATTAATTTGTAATAAGTGAGTATGCTCTCTGTACCCCAATGCTGTATTTTTAATATTATTGGATATAAGATTTAATTTTATAACATTAGAAATTTATTTTAATGACAGTTTTACTTTTTGTAATCATTCAGATGCTTTCTCAAAATTGATTTCTTCAACTGATTTTTTATTATTTTATTGATAGTAATTATGGGAAAAGAAAACTTTGTAGGCAGCATCAAATATTATTATTATTAATATTGGTAGTAAAATTACATTGTTTAATTTGGGAATGGTTGTATGATAACATTAATAGTAATAATAGCATGTCATTTAAAAAGTTAAACAATATTCTTTTTCACAAAAATATTTTTCTTTTATATTTTATACTCACTTATAATCTGCATATATTTATTTATTTATTTTTAAGCGTTTCGCCACTAACACGCAAGTGGGTTACATAGGATTTGTAGTGAGAGCAAAGAGGAGTGATAGAGGAAAAGATGAAGAGAAGGATAGGGGATAGATCAAGGCATCTGGAGATGTTGATTGACATTACATTTGAATAGTTGGAGATTATAGCTATCAGGGAAACAGAAAAAGGGGAGGGAGTTCCACAAGCGAGGTGCAAGACATGAAGCTATTGGAGTAGAAGAGACAACTACATTTAACAGTTTCGACAGTGAAAGGATGAGAGTAAGATGCCAGCCTAGTTGAACGCTTAAATTCATGAAGTGTGGGAACCAATGAAAGCAGCTCATCGGAGCATTATATTTTTGTTAATAGATTTTGTATTTTGTTTAAATTTATTCAATGTATTTAGCAAATTGATTTATATATTATTAGTGTTTTATGTAAAAGGCAAGTCATTGCTTTGACTTGTGAATGAAGATTATGGAATGAACTCCACATTTGCCCAAAGCATTGCCAATGTTTGGCAAAGGCACAAACACAAATTAATCCTTTTACAGCAAATAATTAGTGAAAGGAAGAAGGAAACCCCAACTTTATAGCAGTGCCTCTTTTCTTTTGCTCTGAGACTACATTTGAATTAAGGGTGGTCAACTGGTACATAATATAATGCCAAGATGGCCTATCAATAGCAGGTGCTTATATCTGTGGTAGTCGAATTACAAATGTCAATGGATTATCTCAAAAGCACCTGTAATATATATATATTATAAATAAACAAAGTGTCAGAGTAAAAGGAGCTGGTGCCTGTCCTTCTCATCTATAGAAAGGTTTGAGCAAGGAAGACTTGAATATCAGGATCAACTGCATGCAAATATTAAAGAAAGTTGGCAGCATGCTGCTCCTCTCAGTGATAACCTTACCTGTCACTGCTGTCCACAGAAATCTGTGTTAATTGATCCTCAACCACTTGAGCAAAATGGCTCAAATGTTCCATTTGTCTAAAAGTTTGAAAAATACCCACAAGCATTGGGAGACACATGCGTATCCATAAAAATTGAGCACCTTTTTATTTTAATGAGACCTCATTTATCATCCGCGATAAGAAAGTGTATATATGTGTGTGTGTATGTGAGGGCTCTCCAGTTGGTTACAATGTATGATAGTGTAACAATTCAGCTCTCTATATATGAATTGATTATAGTGGTGAGGGCTTCTACATGCATATCTGCTTGAATAAATTACAAACATTATGTCTGCTTATTTTTATCCTTTCATATTCACAAATATTTTTCTGTATATTACAATTAAATAAGGCAAGAAATACACTGTAACAGGGAGAATCACTTTTATTTCCCAGCTACTTTCCATCAGGGGTGCAACTGGTAAGGCAAAAACTAATGTATAGCTATCCATTACTGAATTTTTTTTTTTTTTCTTTAGTTTTAATTTATTTTCTTGTTGTCGGATAGTTGTGTTATCAGCCAATATTTTTCTATACTGTGAATGTGAAGAGGAATATTGGTGTAAATGTCTCACAATGGATGAATGGTCAGACATGTGTAATGTAAGACGTCTTGATAATGTAGTTGTTGTATATCCAACATATATATTTGTTTTTCTGTCAGAGATACATTCTCCCAAGGGACATTTGAATTGATATATAATGTTGGTTTTATGTCAGAGTGGTGAGGAGGAGTTATTGCAAAGGTGGTGAGGAGGAGTTATTGCAAAGGACTAAGTTGGTTGTATTGTATTTTGTATATGATTAATTTTATTTTTTATTGGGATTCAGGGGGATTTATATTGATACGAATGAGGTTTTTTTATGATTTTCTCATCCTGTTTGTAGCTAGCATGAATCTGGTTACAATATAAGAGTTTGATATATTTAGGGTCCTTTGGGGAAGTACCATGTTCTATTTGACATGTGTTGGGGATTTTGATAAAGCAGCAACAGTCTGTTTCATACTTAAACACAATATTCAAGCATGGCCTGAAGATTGTGTTCAAATGTGAAACAGACAGCCACTGCTTGGTGTTGACCTCAGTGTCCACTTTTATATTTACATACACTATCTCTGATATTATGCACTTTTACCCATAAATATAGCATACTTTGAAACTATATATTTTATCATATATTTGTCTGTGCTATTAACATTTATATTTTGAAATATTGAATGTATTTGGGTTTTTTTCTAACAACCATGAGTCATTTGTATAAATAATTTCTTTTGCTATTCTTTGCATTTTTATGTTAATATATTCATTTTTTGTGATTCTATTATTGAAATAATTTACAAACACGAAACAACAACATTTACCAAAAAACAATGTGGTAAAAAAAAAAACAAAGATAAAGAAAACCTAATGAAAATGTTGCATTCATTTAAAAATATCAGATATTTAGAACTTCATTTGTATTAACTTCTTTTTCCCTTTGTGTTTTTTTACAGCTTCATGTCAGCTTCTCACTAAATGGAGTGGCTCATGTGGCGCATGAAGTGCCTTCTACGTTCACCTCTGACATTTTGGACTTTTTCCTCAGCTCTGTTGGTGTCACATTAACAGAAGTCAAGGATGTTGAACTCAGGTAAGAAAAGTCTCGGTATAATGCAAAACTGATTGTTTTTCTTTCTTTTTTTTTACTATTGACATACAGACTATTTTCCTCATATGTGCTGTTAGTGTTATCACAACGTTTTGCCTTCAGGTGTATATTGATCCATGTAACCTACAGGGAATTCCAAGTTGAACACTTTATTTAATCTGTAGGAGCAGACTGTTCTTATTTTACTGCCCATGTCTATGGATATCTCATCTAATTCTTTTTTTCTTTTATTTTCTTTTCTTTTTTCTTTATTTTTTGATTGCTTTTCATTTTAACACAAAATCATGAAATCTTATGACTGAAGTGATTGATTCAGGACAAAAGATAGTCTTCTTGACTACAACTATTTCCTCCCACTTTTATCCCTATAGTCTATATATTATTATTACAGGTAACTAAGTAATAATAACTTTGGTTTATCAGGGAGTCCTGTCATTTTTTTATTTATCTCATTTGATTGACAAAGATGCAAAACAAAAAAGTTTTTCTTTGTAGATTTAAAAAAAAAATATCAATATTTACAAGCTTACCAAATGATAATATTTTAAATATATTTTTCCATCTATTGTATTTTTTTAATTCCTTATTTTATAAACATCTTGTAACTGACTGCCATGGTCATAACAAAGACAGTGTCACCTGTCATTGCCAGTTTAAGGAAATTAGCTATAATACAGCAAAATGTTACAGACACTTGGGTTGTTATATAGAAAAATATTTCAGTTCAAGTTCTACTTGTGTACCATTGTTATCTGCAAAAAATTTTTAATGCAATAGTCACTCATAAAAAAACAAAAAAAAAAAACAAATTCCTACAGTCCAAAATATGTTTCAGCATTGAATAATTTACAATGGGTTGATAAGCCATAAAAAACAAATCAGTCAACAAAACTACCTGATTCTTAAAAATGTTATTCAGTTTAAGTGAAATTCAACAGAGAAATAATTATTTTATTATTTGAATTTCCTTTAATATTCATTCAAATAAACAAATTTCACTTAAAAAAATTTATTTAAATTAACAATTAATGGAATTTAGACTGAGAATGAAACATTTATTTGCTTCTGACTTTTTATAAAAATCAATTTCTATCTGATTTCTCCTTTTTCCTGTCTTAATGAGAAATACAAACTTATCTATTTTGGTCTTGTTAAACTGTCCAACAAAATAATCTCTCTCATCATCGCTGTAATTGTTTATCAGAGTTTGTATGTTGAAATATGCTTCATTCTGAATTGTATTTTCCTGTCATCTTTGTATAATCTGTTCTTTACGTCTTTTTGACAGAATGGCCTACTTTGACTGCAAAGGTGTCATGTTATCCCCACAACAGCTGTTTGCTCAGATCCAATCCCACTACATTTCACAGGCCATCCAACAAGCCTATGTCCTCATCCTAGGACTAGATGTCCTTGGCAACCCCTATGGACTGATTAGAGACTTTACTCAAGGATTGGGAGATCTTTTCTATGAGCCCTTCTTGGTAAGTCTGTTATTATCCCACCTGTCTGACATTTTACCTTATTCATGACTAGTTCAATGCTGAGAGAGAAAAAAGAAATGGGTTCAGAGGTCATGCATGAATTCTGTAACTTCAAATCTTTATATATTTAAGATTTAATTACTTTATTGAGACAGATTTTGTTGCTTCCAGTCAATCTTGAGCAAAATGTAAATGCACAAGGATGTGTATGATCATCTTCTTATCATTAATGAAAACCCAACAAGAATTTATTTTCACCATGTCATTATTTAAAGAAAAACATAATCACACTTTCAACAAATTGGATTATTTCTTATGTTATTTGCAGGGTGCCATTCAGGGAACAGATGAGTTCACTGAAGGGCTAGTCCACGGTGTCCAGAGCTTGTTAGGTCACACTGTCGGTGAGTTATTGCACCCCCACCATATATATATATATATATATATATATATATATATATATATATATATATATATATATATATATATATATATATATATATATATATACTTTACTCACATCTTAATTTTGCTTCAATCACACAAAATATCTCTTTAAACAGGAGTTTTATAATGGTCAAATAATTAAATCTACAGGGTGTCCATAAAGTTTGTGCGCACTTTCAAAAAATTTATAACCTTATTTGTATTTGCGTTAGAAATAATCTGTAAAAAATGTTGTAAAGTTTAATGTACCTAGTTTTAAGTATGATTATTGAATAATTCTTTACCACAAAATTTGCAACAATTTTTAGATAAATAAAAAAAATATTTTCTTTTTTCCAGCGTATTACCCTTTGTATTGCTAATGATGGAAGACATGTGGAAACTTAAATAAAATTTTAATAAAACCTTAAAAATATAGATTTACTTCTTTCTAATCCGTTTTACAAATTATTTCTATCGCAAATACAAGTTATAAATTTTTTAAAGTGCACACGGACTTTATGGACACCGTGTATAAATTATATAGCATAATATAAAGCTTTGTGAAATTAAAGAAAGAAACAAAAAACTAATTTTATTTACACATTATTTGAATAATTAAATATTTACTTCTTTTTGTGTATGTCTCTTATTAATAAGCAATGAACAACATTAAACTATGTTTAGTTTGCAAAAACAATATCACAGTTCACAAGAACATGAATATTTTAATTAATAATTTCTAACCAATCTCTCTTTAATCTCCAGATCATTCATACATATGTCTTCGTCTCTCTTGACTTAACTCAGTCAGCTACCTCTTCTTTCTCTACCATTCCCCTTCCTCTCAAGACTGTTGCATGCTAGATACCATCTCAGATAATATAGACAAGGCCATCTCTCTACACCAGTTTGCAAATATATTTGTGTTTGGTGATTTTAATGCCCACCATACCAGGTGGCTTCAGCACTCTGTCCCTGATCTTGCTGGCATCCAAACCCTTAACTTTTCAATCACCCAATCTCTCATTGACTTTTCCATGCATTTCCCCAGTAACCCTGATGGAAACACCTCTCTTCTCAATATCTATCCTTGACTCCTGTCAACTCTGATCATGTGGTAGTATGTGTAAACATCTCCTTCCATTCCCCCAACAGTCAAGAACCTCCTACCAACAGAATATCTTTCTCTTATCAATGAGCAGATTAAGACTAGTTCTGTGATTTCTTTTGTGATGTCCCTTGGAATGAACTATTTAATTATCCTGTTCAAAAATGTGCATCTGAGGTCTTCTGGGTGAAAGCCAGCATTGATGATTTCATTCCAGCAAGGAAATACCAAGTTAAACAGTGTTCATCTCTTTGCTTTTTACCTGCATGCTCAGCTGCTATAGCCCACAGAAATCACTTTTTCCGGTTGTACCAGAGTGACACATCTGATTGCAACAGACGTCTTTTTATCTCTGCTCATAATGAATGCAAGCATGTCTTCAATGAAACAAAGTTACTGTTTGCTGATAGAATGAAATATAACATATAGCATCTCACAAGTTCGTTTCTAGAGATTATTGGCAGCTCTGCAAGAGTGTGCTGAACAACAGTAAATCTCCAATCCCTTCTGTAGATCTTAGGAATTCAAATTGATTAAATAATCAATTTGAAGTCCTAAGATCTACAGAAGATAAGGTTGAATGCTTTGCTCGGAAATTCTCTTCCAACTCAACACTTGACCTCATCTGGAGTACCCACACCTGATCCCCCTCCCCCACCCAAGAACAGAGGTTATATGTGAATAACCCCATCACTGGTCTCAGGCATCATTTCTAAATTAGACTCCTATATGGCAAGTGAAAGTAAAATGGAATACCAGCTGTCATCCTAAAGAAATGTGCTCCTGAGCTGGCTCCAGTTCTCTCCAAACTCTACAACTATTGCCTCATTGCTTCCTGCTTTCTGGCTTATTGGAAGTCCTCCTATGTAGTTCCTGTTTTTAAGAACTCTGGAGAACCTTCTGACCCTTCTATTGCCTTATTAGTCTCCTACCACTTTTTGGCAAAGTATTCAAGGCTTTAATCAATACTGATGTGGTTAAGCATCTTACCTCTCACAACCTACTCTCTGACAAACAATAAGGATTCCATTTTGCCCAGTCTACCATTGACGTGCTTACAACTATCACTGAATATATATATAGCAAGCTCTTGATAATAACAGTGAAGCTCGAGCTGCAGCTCTAGAAGCCATTTGACAGGTTTTGCCATGCTAGTCTTCTACGTAAGCTTCAGGGCTATGGTATTACAGAATGATTGTTTGATTTAATCCAATCATTCCTATCAAATTGTGAAATGAAGGTCTTCCAGATCCTTTCACATGAATACGAGTGTCCCTCAAGGCTCTATCCTGGATCCTACACTGATTCTGATTATCATCAGTGATCTTCCTGATGTCATCAGTTCTCAAGTAGGCATTTATGCAGATGATACATTTACTCCTCTCTCAATAGCAAATTTGTCAGAGTAGATAAAGTTAACCTCGCTGTTTCTCTTGAAAAGGACCTCTAATCAGTGGTTAACTGGGACAGGAAATGACTTGTAAAGCCTCCAAAACTAAACTGCTCTCATTTAACCACCATAGAGAAATTTCCCTGCCCGCCATCAGCATGGCTGTTTCTCGACTTCAGGAGAGTATCTCACTGTGCCTTCTTGGCCTCACATTTTTAACTGACTTGAAATGGAACAACTACTTTAAATCAATAGCTGCATCTGCTGCAAGGAAAGTTGGTCCATTGTTTTTCTCATCAACTCAGTCACTTTCTCAGACATGATGTGGCTTCTCTCTGTTTTTTCTACAAATATTTTCATAATAACTGCTCTGACAAGCCTTTTTTCCTGATGCCCTGACTACATGAATTTAAGCATGTTACTAGACTGCATCTAGGTCCCACCCTTTTACTGTTGAAATAGTTCAATATAACTGCCACTTCTACTCCAACAGTTTCTTTTCTTGCACTTCCCAACAGTGGAACTCCCTTCCTCTTACTGGCCTCTCTGAAAACTACAATCTTCAAAAATTTAAATGCAATGTCAATTGCCATTTTCTGTTGTCTTGAACCCTGCTTATCATTTATCTTTTTCTCAATCCCCTCTATACACAGCCTTTTCCCTCACGTTCACTCTCTGTAACTCCCTGTGTACTAATGGCACTCCCACCTTGCTTGGAGTGAAATGATTTAAAAAAAATAAATATTTTTAACCAATCAAGAAGCATTTTATATGAAAACTATTCTAGAGACTGATATTATAAATGATCAGACGTTTTAGTAATTAGTTGGTTTTCTTTTGAGATTACATTGTGTGTATTTAAATTGGTTTACTCAATTTTACAATTTATAAATTTTTACTAATTTAACACTGTTAATTAACCTTTTCAAACACATTTTCCTTCTACTAATCACATAATCAGCATTTTAACTTTGTCTTGTTTACAATGATTCTAATAGTTATCACCTGTTTCATTCATTCTTTTTTTCACATGGTCAGCATTTTTACTCCTGCTATCAATTCCACACACATTATTCTTTGTGTATATGTCATGTACAACTTTAATAAATATATTCACAATACAAACAACTAAACACTGTTGACAGCTCATGTTATTTATTTAATAATTTTGGTCTCATGTTTGATATTTGTAATTTCTTTTTGAATTTATTAGATGAGAAATTCTCATTATTACATATGGATTTATTTGACCTTACCTCCTCACCTTGCTGGAGAAACTAAATTCAAATAAATTGATTTTCTTTTTTATATTTATGACTGAAATTGTTTTACCAATAATTTCTAATTTCAAATCTGACAAAATCCTTTTATACTTTACTGAGCTACAAGAATAAAAATTTCATTTTCAATAATAATCATTCAATTTTTTTTATTGTTGTATTAAATTGGATCTTTTATTTGTCTTATTTTTTTAGGCAGTGTTGCTGGTTCAGTGTCCTTGATGACAGGTTCATTGGGGAATGCTCTGGCCGCTCTCTCCTTTGATTCTGATTATAAAAAGGTTAGAAATGTTTTTAATATTTGTGGAATTAATTAGATTAATGATAAAAGAACTTTCATTTGTCTCTGTAATCTTTTCATTTGTGTAGCACATTGTAAATGATTTGATGTGTTATTACTTGGAGCAGTTATCTATACTGTTTTATCGGGTGTTGATCAGAAGAATAATTAAAAAAAACAAACTCTATTTAAAATTCCATCAAGTATTTCTCACTAACTGATTAGTAGTTATTTAATAAGTGTAATTTTGGCACAAGGTCAAATATCTGGTTCACCTAGTGGGAAAAAAATCAATTGTGTGATTAGTTCTGTATTTCCTGGTTCCAAAGATGCACCAACTTCCAAGATACACCACTCCAACCTGGCTTCTTTCATCTCTTTGGGTGGCCTGTGGCATATATATATATATATATATATATATATATATTTCAATAAAGGTGCAACTAATTTACAAATTCAGACGAAAGCTTGTAAAAATAATAAGAACTTATGCAACAGAAATTTATAAAAACAAGGATCTTTTCATTCATAAACAGGTTCGGGGTTTTTGTATATTATTTGAATTGTTTGCGACAATGGATTTCTCGCCAATTAAATCATTAACCTTTGTATTTGTTTTTTGTATGAATAATTCATGTGTATATATATATATATATATATATATATATAGATGCATGTTTCATTAAATAATATAGACAAGTTTTGTCTATTTATTTTAAGTAAGTTCCTTTCATATTGTCTGATAAGCTTAATAACATTATCGATGAAAGGAAATCACCATATTGATGTATGTTTAAATTCAATCTAAGTTTTTGGCTTACATAAGCCATTATATTTAACTTTTCAATATATTAACCAATACACGGACGAAACACAAATATTCTTAAATGCCTATAATTGATAACATAAGCCATTGGTATAAACCAATGGCTTCCCAAACTTAATACTTCTCGTTTTCACTCACGCGTCGTCATGTGTGACGTCACGAGCTGCGACGTGATTTTCGCTTCTGCACCTCATATACACAAGTTAGTCGTTGCTTTGAAATTTTTCATGTAACAAAAACAGACTATCATTATTGTTTCATCTGTGTATTGGTTGATATACTGAAATGTAATTGCCATCTTTGATAATGGCTTATGAAAGCCGAAAGCTTAGATTGGATTTAAACATGTATCAATATGGTGATTTCCTTTCGTCTTTCAATGATAATGTTATTAAGCTTATCAGACAATATGAAAGGAACTTACAGAGCAGTATATAATGATAAATTAAGATGATTTTTTTTCTTTTTCTTCTTTTTTTCTCTCTCTCTTTTTCCCTTTCTCCTTTTTATCCCAGTATATCTGTCAGAATAGATTGATTTCACTTAAAAACTTTTCGTATGAAGAGATGAATATAATAATATTCATGAAATAAATTATATGGATTTTTAACATGTTTTCTTAATTTATCATATTATATATATATATATATATAAGGCTAACTCAATGATTGGTCAATAATAATCTTATAACTATTCTCTTGCAAATAACTTAGATCTACACAGGTGGTACTGCTATCTTTTCCAAACAGCCATTTTGACAAGGGGAATTAACTCAACAGTAGTAATTTACATTAATGTTATTACTACTTCTGTCCCATAATATCTGTAACATTTTCATACACTAAATGCAACAATTAATGTGGTTCAGTGATAGTTTAACACAATACATCAATAAAAACTCTTCTTTTTCATTATTTTTAATTACCAATTATTTTTCAAGACTGCTTGAAATTGTGTTTGTTTTTCATCGTTTTAATTGATATTTAAAAATATTTTCTGTATTTAAGAAACGCCGAACACGTGTCATGCAGCATCATGAAAGTCTACCTGAAACCCTATCCCTTGCTACCAGGGGATTCATACATGGGGTGGCACTGGGACTTTCAGGAATAATACTTGACCCAATCAAAGGTGAGAATAATTTCAGTTTAGGATTTTCTGTTTAGAATTTAAGACTAGTGTGAAAGAATTTAAGACATTTGCCTTTGTTGATTTTAAAAGTTTTAAAATATTAGTTTAGTTAGAAATTCAGACATTATTTCTGCCAAGTTCTTAGTCTTATACATTACCCTATTTTTAGGTTTTGAACTTTTATAACTGACCTTGAAAGCATTTGTACCAACAGAGACTAAGAATTAACAAAGGAGAACAAATTTGTCCATCAGATGTTTTTAAATAAAATGGATGAAAATAAGTTTAAAATACATAGGGCACGGTGGATGAAGGTGTTGGTTACATCCAGTGACAGTGTGAGTTCAATACCTGGTTAAGGCAGTAGAGAACTTGGAGAGGTGAATTAACAGGAGATAACTGATAACTGACATCCATTAGACATGGCACGTGGAACTAGAACAGTCTACCCCAGCGAGCAAAAGAAAGGGTTCAGTTCGACATTCCAACCACCTGAAGAAGGCCGGAACATACAACAGCCAAAACGTTGTGATAAATATGGCAACAAAGATGAGGACAAGTGCACCTGCAGAAGACAGGAGAATCAACCAACCAAAACATTGCAAAGTAAACTAAAACAGCAAAGATGAGGATAATCAAAATAGTTCAATGAATATTAGTAACAACTCATTTCAAATTGCCAAACAAAAAAAATGTTCTGAAAATATCAAGGTTAATAAATATTAGATAAATTTAAAAATTAAAATTGGAATTTTTCGGATGAAAAGAGATATTCAGTTGCATCAACTAATGAATTAAATGTTTTTTAACTTTATTAGTAAAGACATCTGAAAATAATATTTTAGGTTTCTTGTAAATGTTAAGTTTCTTTCTCAGTTTTCATCCATTATTTGTTTTTGATTTTCTCTATTCTAGGAGTTCATGAAGATGGTGTAGAAGGCTTCTTCAAGGGCTGTGGCAAAGGTCTTATGGGCTTACTCACCAAACCCTCTGGTGGTATCATTGATATGGTCAACATGGCATTTGACGGACTTCGACGGTAAGGAACTTGGCACTTAACTTTGTATATGTTACATAAGAATTTTTTCTTTCCTCAAAAAAATTCAATTATATTTAATGACTTGTTATTTAATATGTGATTTCTTCAAGCTTACCATAGTAAATTATTTAGTAGTTTTATAATATTAAATTGTACTATTTGTCAAGGTCTGTTTTGAAATTGTATCTTTATCTTTTGCCATTAGGCAAATATTGAACATTTGCTTGTTGAAGTTGTTGATGCCAGGAAGTTTCTTGTGAAGAAAGCTAACTTACCCATTCAAAGGATTGAATTAAAGAAAATGGAGAATTTATTTATAAAATTTCAAATTTTAAGACATTTCATTTTATTGAGAAATTGTGGTAATTTAGTTTATTTTAAGGATCAATTTTCCTTTTACAAATTAATTGGTTTAGTTAATAAGAGGAATTACAATCTGGTAGTTTTGTTTCTTTTATGAAAGTGACAGCTTTCTGCTATTACAGGGCCTTGGGTCAAAATGAAAAAGAGTGATTACCTTCCAGATGATTAGTGGTGTAGCAGTGTAAAAACTTGTTTGTTGTTGTGATGTTGATGATTGTGGTATCAACATTTCATAAATGGACTAACAAGAATTAGTACAAATATGAATATTTATTTGAACATAAATGTGTTACTGTTAGATATCTGGCATAGAACAAGAAGGAACATTTGTTTTTGTTATTGGCAATACCAAAATGAAGATGACAGTTTGTAGTAGACTAATTTCATCAAATATCTATGTCCAGAGGGAGATGTGTGTCTGGATCAAATTGTTCAGTTCTAACATGTTCTGGGTTTCACAGATAGGATGTGTAACATAGTTTGTTTTTTTTTCATTGGTCATTGACATTTCTGCTCATCATAAAGCTCCAGGTTTTACTGATGAGATTCGTGTCAGCATGGTAAATCAACTAAAGAGATAGGAACATTAGATAAAAGTTTAATTAAATCTATGTGAACCCTTATGGTTTATTTTTAATATTTCTTCATTGATGAAATCAAATAATATTCTATCTTTATAATGAACTATTTATTTTATCTTTATTTCACTTAATTTTTTTTTCATAACTGCCATGTCCTTTGAGCATTAATCATTGAACATTACTTTCAGGCAATTTTAAAATATGATTAATAAAGGCTGATATTGGTAAATAATATATTAAACACCCAAATCATTGTAACTAAAAAATATGTCTTCTCTTTGGTCTGAATAAATACTATTTCTCTACCAACCCACTTCCTATATATCACTTCTTGTTCTCCAGTCAAGGGAAATAACTCCATTCATCTTAAAAGCTAACTGATTAGCAAACAAGCTTCTCTGATTGATGCTTTATCTATAGAAGATTCTGTGAATCATGAGTAAAAAGGAAATTATTTATTTTGTGGTTACTGAAAAATATTCAGTTCTGCACTGCAATTTCAGTCTCAAATTCATCAAACTTCTACTCACTCCAAGAAATATCAAATTATCTTTATCTTCTTCCTGCAATATAATTTGACCATAAAAATTATCCAGCTTCTAATAATTATACCAGGTAATTTAATTATATCAAGCAATTTAAGAAAATTTTTCTAAACAAATGATCTATACATCAAAATTCATATATAGCAAGTAATCATTGACAAATTCAGAATATTACTTTGGAAATATCTTTATCTAAAATATGGAATTAATAAAACCATGATTCCTTTGAAGTGATCAGTTTAATATTTTATAAAATATTATATACATTATTTACTTAATCTTTTTGCTAGTTTCTAGAATGTTCCAGGAATTATATTATTAATTAAATATTAATAATTACCTTCTAACTATTCACTAATTTAGTGAGTTCAATTTCACTGAATGTCTGTGTAGTTGTTAGGTTAAGCTTAAGATATCTACTGTGAATAACTTCTTCAGATTAAAAGATTAAAGGATTAACTTTAAAGCAGAATCTTTGTTTAAAATCAAAAGGCAGTTTTCTCAATTCATTTCTCTTTATTTTCACTGCAGGGCCTCAGAGCTGGAAGGAGGTGTTATGGCACGAATGCGTCTGCCACGTTTCATTAATCCTTCTATGGTATGTATGAATCTTCTTGAGACTCAACAAGCATTTCAAGAAATTAGTAGTAAACCAATTCCAGTTTGATTACTAAATCTGTGTGACCATTTGATAAAAATCAAATGATGTATAGAAGATTTCTTTTCTTCTTGATCCATTTTAAGTTATTCTTTTATATTGGGTAACTTACATACTTGTTAAATGCAGTGTGGTTGGTAATCTTTATAACCATTTTATCAGCTGCATTATTTCAGGAAACAGTCAAATGTTAATAGGAAATCTTATTCAATATTTTTGACAATGGTTCTTATATGCAGAAAATTACCTGCAATGATCCTATTTTCACACAAATAAGTTGTCACTGCTTTTTAACATATCTTCATGAGACCCTTCATTAAGCAGTACACTTCAAATCCATTATGTATTTAAATACAAAATAAATATTGTTTATGAGTATAACAAAAATATCCCATTAGTCTTGTTATGTAACAAGCAACTGATATTATTAACATATATTTGTATATGTATGGATAAACAGATGTGTTTGTGTGAATAAAGACAAAAGGAAAACTTATCTTTTGTCTTCTGAGGGATGGAACTTTATCAAGGCAAATGCTAGGATTTTATTTTGTAACATATATTTATATACAAGAACAAAAATGCTATTGGTTTTTCAAAATTTTTAAGTTTGAGAATGTTTATAAATATTCATATTCAACCTTATATATATATATATATATATATATAGAGAGAGAGAGAGAGTTGTATGATATGAGTTTGTGACCCTGGGTTTCACGCTTTGCGATCATATGATCGCAAAAACGTGAAACCCAGGGTCACAAAGTCATATCCATACAACTCAATATGTTAGCTCTATCACTTTTCACTAAGTACTGTGCATATAAAATAAAATATATATATATATATATATATATATATATATATATATGCATTTTATATTTTATACCCTTAGTTTGATATAAATCTCAAACTAGGAGTATAATAGAAAGTATATAGAAAGTGCACTAGTTTTTTAATCTACCACAGTAAATTCAAATCCAGGATCATACAACATATTGCCTATCTTAACATATCTACTGCAACTAAAATAAATGTGGAATGATAAAAACAAGAAAGCCAGAAATGCTGGATGAGGTCAGCTAGGTTATGCTGCTAAATATATTGGACGTTAGAAATTTTAAATTTTGTCTTCAGTGTTTCTTTTTCTATAACCAATGTTTGTTATACTCCCACACATCTATTATTAGATCAGTAAAAATATTTTATTTGAAGAATTCCTTTTGAAGGTCATGTCACATAGGATTTTTCCATGTATAGATATGTGTATATATATATATATATATATATATAAATCACCCAAGAAAAATGAGCTAATAAACTTCTATTCCCATCATAACAGCAAAATAAAATCCGTAATGATCATTGGATTCTATTCAAGAGCACTCAGAATTTGCAGCTCTTAATATATATATATATATATATATATTTATATTAAGATCCAACAATTTTTTTATTTCTATTTTCTTTCATTATTTTTTAAACAACTTTTGCAATTTGTTGAAAAGTTGAGTTTTAGCATGAAAAATGTTTTTATTAAATTTTCTGATCCAAATTCAAAACCAGAATTCAGATCTGCAAAATGGAAACTCAGACTGTCCAAATCTGATTTATAAAAAGAAATGAAGTGCATTAACAAAACAGATTAATGTATTCTGTTCCAAGATTCTAATCTGAATGCTATATTTTATTGATACAATGTTATCATATCATTCCTAAAGCCTCTTATCTTTATCATCAAAGCAAAAAACATTATTCATATTTAAAAACACTTTAACAAAATGCAAAAATATAAACTTCTATTTGTTAGATTTTGGATATTTTTTTTTTTTGGAATGGATGTGTTTTATGAATAAAAATTCCAATGCTTATTAAATAAATAAAAATTATTTCAATGTTGATTTGCTGTGCAGGGACTCAAGCCCTATTCACCATATCAGGCCATTGGTGTTCGTCTGTTACAAAGTATTCGTAAAGGTCAGTACCTACAAAGCGATATGTACTGGGCCCATGCCCCTCTCAGCCGAGAAGACAGGTCAGATGTTTTCCTCATCACAGACAAGTAAGTTATACACACTGTATATTTTTTTAAAGATTTTTAATACTCCTATTTTTACTGTAGAAAAATGAAATACTTGTCAATGTACATTTCCTCTGCTGTTTCTTATCAACATCAATAGATTAAATCTGAATAAATAAATCAATTCAATAGTAAATCAAATTATTCAAATTATGGAATAATTTTTCTTTGTTGAATGTTCCTGTGTGCAATTTCCTAAAATTTTGATTCAAATGCTATTATTAATTTTGATGAGTATTTACTTTTATTATCTGAAATATTTTTAATTAGTAAAAATAAAGATGAAATTAAATATGCATTAAGATGTTTAATACTGGTTGGTTCTTCTCATAAGAAATATATATATATACACATATATACTTCTCTGTTTAACTCTTATTAGTTGTAATTATTTTTTACTATTTTTACTATATTTTGCGCATATCTTAAAAAATATGCTGCTATTTTTTAAGTTCTAACTATTATTAGATTTTCATATGTGAATCTTCAATATTTTTTTCTATTATTGCACATTACTCTTTGACACTTTTTTTCTTCTATGCTTTATAAACATCTGTCATAATCATAATACTGTCATTTTGTGCCAAGAAAGATAACTCTAGATCAGTAAAAACTTAAGATAAAAATTATGCACATAAGCTTGGCATACATAGAAGCTTTAACTGATTTAATAACTTTGTGTATAATCTTGTATTTTAATAAATTCATTAAATTGAGTTTTAATACCTTCAGTATATCCGTATTTTCCTAGGCCTTTACTATTGTTTAGGCTTTGGTAATTATTTTTTATAAGCTGCAGAGAAGAGCCATTTTACATACATGTAAATTTATTAAAAATGTTGCTTCGTGTTAATTTCATAAAATTTTGTATTGTATCATTACATTGCATAGAAACCTGTGCTTGTATGTAAATCTTACTACATTGTATTGTTATATTATTTTTATTAGTATATTATAATACAATGTATTGTAATGTTTTTATTCAAAATCTGAATAAAACTATAAAAAAAATTTTTTTTTTTTTTGTTAAAATCTCATGCGTAAGAGATGTCCACCATATTTTGCTGACATCAATGATGGATCCATTGACATGGTGCTTTATAATTGGAATCATTTTAGGTCATCGTCTTTCAAATTTATTCACATTGGTGAAGATTTTTATGTGAAATTAAAGGATAGTTTTAATAAATGTTTTTTCAAAACTGCCAATATTCAACTCTTAGTATTGAATAAGCATTTTGCATGCTTAGCCACTGTGTTAACCCATTTTCGTGTATAGCTCCACGGACTTGATAATAGATAATATAGATTTAACAAACTTGCTATTGCATAATGTCAGTCTAAAAATAAAACACACTCAATGTTGCATACATGCAGCTAATTATAAAGAAAGAGATTTAGAAGAAAACAAATCACAACCACCAGTTTTCATTTTTGGCAATCTTGTGGCTCACGGTGAACATGAGGGTTGTATTTTTAGGACATACAAATATGAAAGATTCTATGATTGCTTAGAGCAAAGAAGAGACTCTCATTCTTCGGAAAGTAATTAACTTTTTATTCAATATTTCGCCTTTCAGACTGAATTCCTTAATATTTTCAATTCCACTTCTGGATTATTCTCACCTTTGTCATTCAGTTCCCACAAATATGTAGAAAGTGTTGTATTATTAGCATACTGCATTCTTGTGAAACAAGTTTTATAATTGTAGAATCTTCCCCACTTCTACAGAAACACCTATATAAGTTTTATTCCCAGGTTATCATTTTTTTTTTTCACATGTTTGATTAACTGAAATGATTTTTTCTTTCTTGTTCATAGGCACCTGTTCCTGTTAGAGAAAAACCGACTCTGGGGTGATTGGAATGTGGAGTGGGAAGTGCCAATTGATAGTCTGTTAGGAATTCCAGCAATTGTAGACAATCGTCTTGTCTTCAGAATCAAAAGGGTAAGGCAATTCATAATCATGTATGAAAATAGCATAGATAGGATAGTCATTGATTACATGAATAGACAAAATTAACAAGAAAATAATTAGTATTTCATAAATAATTAGTGTTTCATAAAGTATTGAAAAATCCATCATTCAACCTGCTTGATTTGTCATAAGCATCTGTTAAAAGTAGATTCTAAGAACTTAATGTTATGTGTATGTGTGAGTGAGTGAGAGAGAAAAAAATACAGGGTGACCAGTAAGTAAAATAGAATTTTGGTGGAAGCTTACCCTTGAAAAAGACAGGAAATCATTTCCTGTGTTGTGGGTATAATTGACTGTGTGAGCACTTGACCAAATCACTCTCCCATAATTATCTTATCAATAACAAAAACAACGTGACCAGTGTCATGCATTGATCTGACCTGATTTGTTATCTTCAATTTGATTCTTATTGTCACATTGCTTTAGTTCTTTGACTTTTTCTCACTGTCTAGCTCAAGGATTGAACTCATGACTACCTTTAAGGTAACTTTATCTGCGTAAATAAAACTTTTATCGACTAGACTATGAATCCCACAAGACAATTTGGTGGAGGAATTTTTTAGTCTTAGGCTTAATATTCTTTCTTGATTAAAGGCTCACATACAGTGTTCATTTTTATGCTAGGTCTACTGATGAGGTTATTAGGGCCTAGTATATAAGAAAGTCATATACTCTGATTAAGTGAAAGAGATAAGTGACATCACCAGGACAAATTACCTAGAAAGAATTAATTGACACAAGGTTGCACCTAATATAGCTGAATGTTAAAAATCTGTGCCTATGAATAGAATATCTTCTGTTCAAAATTCTCAGAAAGTGATCAATGATTATAGACAACCTGAAGGAAGGCGTAGAGCACAAGGTCTGAAACATTGGGATAATATTAGGTTCTTTTTTTGTTTTTGTTTTTTTGAAAATACTGCTTGATTTTAGAATAAACCTTTTACGTATGTTCTATTATTATAATAGTTGCACAAAAATATATGACTCATTCCTAAGGATTAAAGTTTGCTCTTTTTTAAATTAAATTCTGAGAGAGATTGATATAAAATTAAAACATTATACATCCCTCATCTTGAACTTGAAAAATAAAGAGATGTGTTTACTTTTTTTTTTTTTTACATGAGTTCAAGCTTAGTTGTAATACTTCTCAAAGTGCTGCCAACATTAACAGAACATGGGGTGAAGGATCCACTTGTGATCGAACAGTACGGCACTGGCTTCAGAAGTTCCACAGTGGGAATATAACTCTATATGGTAGAGGATCTCCATCTGCAATTGACAATCAACATATAGTCGAACCAAATCCGTCAAAGTGCTAGAGAAATGTATCAAATAATGAGTCAGCATTTCAACAACAGACCATCTCAAGAGAAATTGACAAGGTGAAAAATTTCAATAAATGGGTTCCACATGAACTCAGTGAAAGTCAATTTGTTGTTTTGGTGTGTGTTTGATGCTGCATCTGCAAAAATTCAATGATCCATTTCTTGATTGAATAGTAACTTGCAATGAGAAAGGGATTCTTAATGACAACACTGGCTTGATCATGATGAAGAACCCAAACACTTTCCAAAATTGAAATTGCACTCAATAGAAGATTATAGTGTCCGTCTGGTGACCTACTATTGGCATTACTCATTACAGCATTCTGGAATCTAACCAGAGTACTACTGTTGAAGTTTACTGCCAGTAACTGGATGAAATGTACATTCAGTTAAGTAAAATGCAACCGACACTTGTTAATCAACTAGGATCAATGCTCATCCACATGTTGCCATTGATTTGGGATATGAGACTTTGCTACATCCATCATATTCCATGGATCTCTTGCCTACTGAGTAGAACTTTTTCAAGCAGCTTGACAATTTTTTTTAACCAAAAGAAATTCCATTGTAAAAACAATGCAGATTTTTTGGTGTCCAAACCTTTAAAGTTTTCTCATAAAGTTACGAATAATCTTCTAACACGATCGCAGGAATGTATAGAAGTTTAGGGTATTTTGCCTGATTTAAGTACTGTTTAAATATATTAACTCAGAAAAGTCGATTCTAAAATCGGACATCATTTTTGGAACAGCCTAATAACAATCAAGATGAGGATACTCATCTAAACAAATCAGATAATTCTATATGTTAAAGATATAACTGACTGAATGAGCATTTTGATATAAAGGAAAAAGTAATAAAATCAATTAAAAATGAATGATATAAAAAATGAATGATATAAATGTTTCATCAAATAAATTCAAACAAAATATTTTTCATAGAAAAACACAAGAGTATATATCTTATTGAATTATATTTAGTATATATGTGTTTGAGTAGATATCTCTTTTATTTTCATATATAAGGCTCAAACACTAATATTCCATGGTTATAATTTATTACATTGGAATCATAATCATGATCCAAATCATCAGACCTACAAAAGGAATTTGTAGGTCTGATGATTTGTATTGTGATTATGATTCCAATGTAATAAATTATGACCATGGAATATTAGTGTTTGAGCCTTTTATATTACATTCTTACTCTGTCCTGGACATTGAGTTCAACCTGTATTCTATCCTCTTGGGAATTTATATATATATATATATATATATATATATGTATGTATGTGGCATGCAGCTAGAACATTCTCTTTTTGACCATGAGATTCAGATCAAATTTCACCACAGTCGATTTGTCAGGAAGGTGACTTCTTGATGTTATTGGTCTGGGGGAGGCAATCCCAGCATGCAGCACATTTGGAAAGTGCCTGAAAACCAGACTATAGGTTGAACCAAGCCTTGAGAGTGAAACTGTGTATCAGAATTCTTTTGGAGCCATAGATAGTTTTGCTAGCACAAAGTCACAAGTCATTGCGACTGAGGGTTTGAACGTGCTGGCCTTGTTCAGACTGTTGATCAGACTAGACAATGCGCTCTCTCCCAGAAATTGTAACTAAGATCTGTTCAGTATAGTTGCAGTATAAACCATAGTTTATATGTGAGTGTTGAACAAAACATAAAATGTGCCTGAGCAGGCGTCTGCAACAGGGATTGTCTAGCTGCCCTAGTAGACGGGCATCTTCAGATATGAGTGGCGAACCATCATTTATATATATATATATATATATATATATATATATATATATATATATATATATATATATGTGTGTGTGATAGTCAAATATTGCCTTGTGATTTATACTTGGTATGCATTAGCTAATTCTCTTCCTATCATTTTTATTTCATATCTTATTTCTATTAATGCTTTTAGACTTTTTTTTTTCAGATAAAAACTAAGAACATGTCTTGTCTATAACTTTAAGAAGCATCATTCACATCCCCCTTTGTGATATACTACTAATTGCAGTTATCATTTTAACCAATCCATTCTTCATTTATTGTGGGGTACATTTCAAGAGAAACTGCTTTCTTATTTCTTTTAAAAGAACAACAACAGCTGAAAAATAGATTGGAGAAAATGTTGTGTTAACTGTATGTGATTCGTGCAAAGAAATATCAGAAGTTTGAATCGAATTTAATGCTAATAAGGAACCTCTGATCTAAGAGAATTTGATTTGTGCTGTCCACAGTATGTACTGGACTCACCCCGAGAGATAACAAAGTATCTTCCACAGCTGATGTTAATTTGACAGAATCCAAAAGTGAAAAAACAATGTGCAAAAAATTTAGTCCTGTATTCTTGTTAGGAATGTGCAGATAGTGTAACAAGCATCAGTTTGGGGATTTAATTTAAATTAAATGAATTTAAAGTGGAATTGGTAAACAGAGTTCAGATTCTGACTCAATCAGTTGTGTTCACTTTTACACAAATATCCCTGGGAAAGGCATGAATCCATCTTTTTTCCCTCCATTTATGGGTTAAATTTTGAGTGGGGACCAGTCTAAGAGAGGGAAAACTCTGAATTACAAATCATGGACAAGGAAACAGGTAAACCATTCCATGGCAATTCACAGATAACAGAAATTGTAGATCACCATGATCATCTGTCTGGTGAATGAACATGGCATTATTTTTTTAATTCTTTAAACCTGTTATTAACATAATGTTGCAACTACAATAAAAATTTCAGTTATGAAAATAGTGTTTGATTTAGAAAAACATTGGATTGTTCGCTAAACAAAAAAAAGCATTTAATTCCAAAGATTTTTTCCTGCTGAATTATAATTTTTTATTTTTTTCAGGATGATTCCAGCTTGAACCTTTTCTCCAGTGGAGAGCGTGACATTGTATGCAATGATAACCAGGTGCTGACATGGATACAAAAGAAGATAGAAAATGTGATCAAATATCGTCAACAATGAAAAGCTGTGTGTTGGGTGAGGAAGAGGTGGGGATGGATTGCTTGCTTATGCACAACTGCCCATCTCCATCTTCAGAGACCATTAACAGTTTCTGGGGGTGAAGAAAGGCAGAGATCTAGCAGAAGACATTATCTTGGTCCATCATTTGTGTTGCCACTGCTGATGGCCAATGACTGTCCATCCCTTAACTGTCAGTCAATCCTGTCCTCTAGTATGCATGGGTCACTTGCCTACCTACTTATTGTCATTTACGTTATTCAGCCTATGGTACATTGTGTGCACTTTATTGGTCATCTCTCCTGCTGAACATATGAACTGCACCAAAATATAAAAATTAAAAAAAAGAAGAATGGTTAAAAAAAAAAAAAACTTACTTTGAAGATAGAGTTGATTGCTTTGGCTGTCTATTGTCACCCCAAACTCATCTCTGAGAGACAGACACTATCTTGCATCTATTTTTTTTCTTTTTTTTTTTTTTTTTTTTTTAAGGAGGTGGGAGAAAACTCAAGCCTTGATGTTTAAAAATTGCTGGACACATTGCACATTGGTATTTCTGTTTTTCAAGTCATATTTTCTTTGAACCAAAATATTCATTTACAAAATTTATTCTTGTTCTGTACATAGCTTAAAATGAAAAGCAAATATTAAAATCATATCGAGATATAAATTAAAAGTTTTTAAAAAATTAAAAAAAAAAAAATCTAGTTTAACACTATCAGAACCTGACTGCTTTTTTCTCTCTAAATCTGATAAGGGAGGTAACTCCAAACTATTTAACCAGTTTTGTCTGGTGTGTTATTTCTGAAGAACATAATATTCATATCAATAGACAAAAACTGTTGTACATGAAATTTGTTTTAAAAGATTAAAAAATATGACAGCAATAGATGACATCAGAATTTGATGTCATTTAAAAAGGTTATAAAATTGTTTGCCTGACACTTGTGTGTGTCCAGTCCCCTTTGGTATGTTGGTTTCGTCTGATGTCACACCTGGCAACTCTGTGAATCAGTCTTGATTTGGAAAATTTTGTGCTGTAAATAGTGACATTTTCTTTTTTAATTTAACCAATTAAAAATGTTAAACATTTAGAATTAATTCTAATTATACAAAACTAATTTTCCCACAAATTCAGACAACTTTCAATTCTAAGAAATTTAATCTTGGTCTTTCTTTTGACTTGGCCAAAATATTAATGGAATGTCATGTCAATAAATGATTCATTCTAATATAAAATTTTCTTTGGGATCACAATCTTAAAATCATTTTGGTTAAATGCATTCCATAGTTTGTAGGAAATAATCTCTAAAAATGTTGATCTCAATCATGCAGTATTAAATAATTCCTGTGTTTTGCTATGTACACATTTGCATTAAAGTGAGCAATCTGACAGACAGTATTTTCTTTCTTTGAAACTTTCATCTAAAATTTCCTAAATTCTACAACTCGCACAAAAAATTCTCTAAAATTATTAAATGTTTCTTTTCATGATATCATCTTGTTTTTTGAGACAGAAAACGTCAGTTAGCTAAGAATGGTTAAAAAAAGATCAGTAATATTACTTTTCCATAGTTTTTAGAAATGACTATGAAATATTTCTGCTTAGAACTGATTCTAAAATTTTGTTTTGGGAGAATTTACTAGATTTGGATTCTTCTGCCTGATTGAACATTTTTTCAAGAAACTCACATGTAGATTTTCATTTTTTTTTTTTTTTTTTGCATATTGTCTGTGGGAAGGTTTTAGAAAGCACAAAAATGTGCAGGGTGGACCCACAAAAATGCAGTTCATGATTGACTTGTATGTTTCTCCAACACTTGTTGATTTCAGTATCAAACTTGTAAAAGCTGTAACAAAACTAGTTCTTATCTCTCAGATTGTACCATTTGGTGAATGTTGTCTGCTCTTAGATTGCAGAATTGTTTTCTCTCTGTCTTCTCTGGAATGGGGATAAAAACTTTGTTGAAGAGTGTAAATGTGAAAAACTTTGAATGTGTGTACAAAAATAAAATACATACGTGTCAAATTATGAAAATCCCCCTCTAGTAATGTGTAGATATACATGTAATGGTGTGTGTATGAATGTGTATATATATATAGTATGTTGGAGTGTGTGTGTGTGTGTATATATATATATATATATATATATATATATATATGGGTGTGTATACTATGTTAAACAATTGATGGGTGTAAATAAATGGTAATGCTTTGCAACTAGTGCAAAAGCTTTTGTGGTTATGACTCTTGCCCTGTTAAAAAAAAAAGTCTGTTTATTTATGTGTGTACAAGAGAGAATAAAAGTTCTCCTTGGTTTTAAGCAGAATCTATTAAGTGAAGAGGTTATTGCAATTTCATTTTTGCTGCTATACTGATTATGGTTTGTGTTCTTAACTAAATGCAAACCTCAATGCATTTTCTTATTGCTGTGTGACACTGAAATGACTGCACAAATTATTGCTGGCTTTTTACATTTTTCTCATTTCAAATGATAGGCTGAATCTATCATTTATTATAACTTCTACAAAAACTGACGTTTTTCATCTGTTTTGCCAATATCAATTATGAAGAATAGTGTAATAATTGTCTAACCTTTCCCCATTAATGCTATCGTCTAATAATTTATGCACACCCCATGTGAGTGGATCAAAAAGATCATACCACCATGACATTGAATTTCAATCTGAAATTTCTAACTGTAAAATGTTTGATCTATAGAGAAACATTGGTTTAAGTGCATTGACAAGGAAGGAAATTATTAAAAAATAAGTTTATGTTAAGTAAATGCTCATCGCAAGATGATGGTTTCATAGATGCATGCATACATATATATATATATATATATAAATTATATATATATACAAATATATTGAAAAATTTTATAGGGCTTGTGACCTTCAGGACTTTATTGGATGTGTCACAAGTAAACTTTTTCCACTTTGTCATACAATTCTCCAATGCTGTTCTTGATATATAAAAATATATATACCCTTATATATATATATATATATATATATATACATATAGAACTACCCCAGTCACCATGCAATATACATTTTTTTTTCTTGTTAATTCATTTTTTTTAACTTTCTTTTTTTATTTGCTTCCTTTATTCTATAACTGATTATTCTTTGCTCCACACACTCACCTTGATCTCATTATTGAAACTATTTGTTTTGCCCAAGAGTGGTGGTGATGGTGGGGGGGGGGATAATTTTGGCTTTTATGCATGAGAGAGAGAAAGAAGTATTATTTATGTATTTGTATCTCTTAAGTTGTGAATATATTTTGAAGAGTCATTCTCCAAACAGCAGAGAATAACTTCTTTTTTGTTTTTTCTGTTTCCTTTTTGCCATTATTGAATCCATGCGGCAATGAAAAGATTTTCTTTTGGTGTTGATACAAATAAACAGCAACAAGAAAGAAAGAAAAAAAAAAAGATTGATTTCTGTTGATGCCTTCACTTATTGATTGAACTTACCCTGAATGGCCGTCATAAACACATACGACCCTTTGTTTTTTGTTTATTATTCTTTCATTGTTCTGGTCCAAAACAGGTGTAATAGCCAGTAGATTATGGGTGTGGTGAGAGCAAGGAGAGATATCTATTCTCTGTAATCTACCTACCCTTTCAGCCATTGTCTTATCAACAAAAGTTAATCAATTGATTTGGGCTTGGCCACTTTTTCTTTTTTTTTTCTTATAGTTTAAAATGGTATGTTAATTAAACTGTAGGTTGCCATAGAAACAACAAATGTTAAACATTCTGATGTAATGATAATTTTGTTGATATTGAAGTTGAATAGTTAAATGTGTGGTGGCAAAAATTGTTGTTTTGTTATTCCATTGTTTGTTCATTTTGGGCTTTTTTTCTTTCTGGGAATGAATTTAAAAAAAATGGCTACCTACTGTTTTGTTGAGAACTAACATCGTTAATATTAATGGCAAATATTTACTGCTTGAAAGCCAACATTCAAAGAAATTAGTCACATTGTTGTTGTTGTTGTTTTTCTTCTTCCCATTAGAAGTTTGTTTTTTTCTTTTCAATCTAAACTAACCCTGGACTGTGTTGTAAAGCTAATCCCTACACCTGCCAATCCATCCGCCTATCCACTCAGTGGTTATGGAAAGGACTTTTTTGACAGCAATTACCTCCCTTATTTAGAAAATGCCTCTGTAGAGTAATTGGCCATGGTTAAATGTAATTGGCAGAAATGCCCAACAAACAGTATATGTTAGATAGGCAAATGGAAATAAATGTACTCATCCATTTAATTGAGGCAGCTGGGGTTGGTGGGGGGGGGGTGTCAATCTATAGTGGGATAATTGCAAAAACATTCCCCCTTCCCAACTGTGTTGAAAAATTTTCCCCCATGGGAAGCATGGGTGACTCTTGAGGGCAGACTCAATGAATGTAATCCGTCATCTCTACACATAGAGTCAGGTTGCTGATAATTCTCAAAGTTACAGGTTCGATCAGGATGCTTTAGAGCAGGCTTTGGAATTGTGTTTTCCAATCATCTTCTGACCAATGAATTCGACTCCCAAGACCAGTGAATCACAATATTTGCCTGTTGCTGAATCTCCCTTCTTTATCAAGTTACCTATGCAGCAGTAGATAAAGATGATATCATTAATGTCATAGCTGATGGAAGATAATACTCCCTTTCTCACTTTACATTGTGGGCCTTTCTTAAAAATCTCAGCAGAACATCCTAGTCAGTTGCTTGGTCTATGTCCTCATAAGTGCTGCTCCCCAAATTATAAGCAGACTTTCCTCCATAGATCCCCTTTAAGTGAACATTGAGTCTTCTAGGCAGAAATGCTTAAAAAATCAGGTGCAGCAACATGAGTCTGGATTGAAGCTGGCATGGCACAAACAAGAAACTCTGCCACCAAATAGAATGAATAGTCCTGATCAATCAAAGGCCCCACTGATATTTGTTCCCCTCTGTAAGCCATTGAGTCCTGGAGTCAATTACAGGAAACCAGTACTTGTGTCCAGTATCACCTTGACTGATTCTGTCCCCAATTAGGCTCCCAAAAAGGTTGCTTTTCCTACTAAGGCAAATACAAAATCAGGAGTCGACTATATGCAAACAAATTTCAAAATAGAGTTGCTCTGTATTTAACATTAAGAATGAATGCCAAAACCTAGGAGTTATCTAGAGACATTTAGATATTCTAATGTTCTCTCTCTCTCTCAACTCGGCTATTTCAGCAGACAAATCTTTTATGGCCTGGTTTACCACATGAAAATTAGGTAGGGGCATTATTAGTCTTGATCCTGACCATTACAATATTTTCAATGTTCTTCTCTTCAATCATTTTCCTTGAAACAGAATCTAGTCCTGGGCCCATAACCTGTAGAGTAATTGGCTATGATTAAATGTAATTGGTAGCAATGCCCAACAAAGAGCATAAATATAGCAGATGAATTGGCCCATCTTATTGACTAGGAAGAAATCCCAGCATGCATCTGTATGTTTTGTCTATAAATTTGGGAAGGGACAAGGATGTTTTTACAGTCATTCCTACATTGGATTGGAACTAACAATCTCATCCTTCACAACAATTTTCTTCTCTGTTGATATTGTTGAGCTGCAATGCAATTCAATTTCTTTTCACCTCCAAATATGAGAACTTGGCCTGGCGTCCTCAGCCACCAATCGCTTAAACATTTTTTTCATTTCTCTATTTTATATTACACAAACAAATAGAGACTCTTACCGAATTTCAATTTTTTATTCCATTATTCAAGTTTGATCACTTCAAAACGGCCTAAAGGAACATCATTGACAGTTATCAGAAATAGCAAATGTAGCCTCTGATATAAAAACAAAATCACCGTCATCATAAAAGAAGATATTTTTAAACTTTGTTCCTTTTGGTGAGTGAAAATCAAATTTTCTTAGCAACATTTTTTATTAATCCAACTGCAGACTTTAAACTGAGGTTGTTTTTTTCCTTTATATTATCAATTTGGCTGCAGCAAGTTAAGATCATTTCAGGTGAATATATACAAGATTGTCTCTTCAATTTATAGAATAAAAAAAAATGTAATTTTTAATGGTTTTATGCTTTTGATATGAAACTGATATGTGATCAAATTAAAAATCCTTGTTTCTCTTTATTGATAATATTTTTACAAACTGCCTCACTTTTTATAGTGTAACTAATTTAGTATTAATACAAAAGAAGGTCATTCTAATATTTATTTAAACATGGAATAATAAAGAAATCAAATTTGGATGACACAAGATTTGATATTTTTTCAATCAAAGAATAAAAGCATCTAAATTTATTGCAACAAGATTTTGGCTGAAAGTTTTTTGTTTTTTTTTGTTTAATACATTTTGCTAAGGAGTCGTAACAGTAACTCCAGATTAATCTTTTTTAATGATTATCCATACATCTGGATTGGACAAAGCAAGTTTAAAATATTATAATTACTTGAATAAATCAATTTCATATCAAAAGTCTTTCTGCAATTTCTTGATATCCTTAAAAAACATTTAACTCTTTGTTTCTTACTTTGCTTTGACTCTTTATAATCGTAATATTTTGTTGGCATAAGGCCAATATCTTTGAGAATTGGACTCCACTCCCCTTACCAGGTGATGGTCTCTCCTGTATTCTTCAATGATTTCATTTATAGATAATTCTCTCCGACTTGCTTTTCCATTTTCTTTTTTAGTTGATTGACGGCAAATGTAAGATTTGTATTTTTGATCTCTGTCTAAACTTAATAATCTAAAGCTTTTTTTCTTGGACCCATTTGTGTTGAACTTTAGACCAAGTCCCATGAATGTTTGAGAGGTTTATTATTCATTTCTTGTGATAACCAAGGCAAAAAAAAATCATTTGAGAAAAAAAGAAAAGCAATTTGATTTGAAAAAGGAAAGGCTGAATAAGTGAGAAAGTTGTTTGGGAAAGATGAAGACAAAATCTATAAGTGAAACTAAAACACACACACACACACATGCACGCACAACAGAAACTCAAACATTCCAAGATGTTCAGGGTTATATTTTTTCTTCTATTCCCTCCACAAAGATTCACCTATTCCTTAACTTTCAGTAGATCCTAGGGCTTAGATTAATGATGTGGAGGGTAGAGGGAGCTGACTAGCCAGTCATAGACTTACTTTTTGTGTATGGCTTGAAATTGTTATGAAATATTAAAAAACAAAAAAAAAAAAAAGATTGACATTTTATCCCCAGCAAAATTTTCACGCCCCCCCTCTCTCTCTCTAATTATTCACTTATTTATTCAACCTTAAATCTTTCTCTTTCTTTCTATTTCTTTCTTTTTGTTCTGATCAACAAAATTATTTTGAATTAAGCAAATTTAATTTTTGATAATTCACTTCTATTTTCATTTTTATATTTTTCATTTTTTTCGTTGGACATCTCCACCCCCCCCCCTGCTGCTCTTATAAAGAGCAATGTTTTAATGTCAGTCAATTCTCTTGTAGCAAAGAATTTGGTCCAATTTGTTGACTATTGTGTAGTGAGGACCAGATCAATTCGTGTCAGAAAACAGCTGCCACCACCCTACATTGTAGCATCCTTCTGGCAAAAAAACTGATGTACACAAAAAGTTATGATAGCTGTAAAATTTGAACAAATAAAATATATTAAAAAAAATCATCTTCCTTGTTTGATTTGGTTTATAAAATGATTTAATTGTTATCCCATCACAATGGATAGAATTGGTAGACAAGTCACATTCATGGTGGGGATGCAGATGTTTATTATGAGCTTGGGAACTCTGTCTCCTTTTGACGAAAAGGTCTCGTTCTTGGTATGCCAAAATGGTTAACAAAGAACAAGTGTGCACTTAGGTAAGACTACTGCTTATGTAGTAGTAACAATAAAAAGCTGTTACATTTATTGTCAACCTTGATATGGTCCCTATTATAAATTGGCCTTTTGTTTATTAAAAAAAAGTTTTAATTCTATTAATGATGTTTTTGGATTTTTAAAGAAAAAAATGGCTCAATGAATCAGATAAAAAAATTGTATGCAAAATAAAGAATAATTGAGCTATATTCAATCTGTGCAATCCAGAAAATAACAAGCAACAAAGATGAGGATAATAGTCTGCATGTAAATAGCATAAATAATGATAATGCCTCATCCCAGGAAACAGAGCTGTATTTCTCTGTTTCATAAATTACACAAAGTGAAGAAAAACTTGAAATGTTAGGAAATATTGATCTACATGGAAAGGATTTACAAATAAACTATAATTCGTATTAGATGCAAATTTACATTTGAATAGAGAATGAATTAAGCGAGTACACGAAAATAGCAAAAGAAGGATGAATTCGTCAGAGAATTCTTTTACTCTACACTCACATAGAATCAAGAGCCTCAGAGGAACTTCCAGAATTGATTTTTGATGTACAGGTGTCTTTTTTATTTTCTTACCATATTGCAACTGGATCTAAAAAACCCAGTCACAATATGGTATGACTAAAGTATTATTCTTGTATTCCAAGCATTTCACCTGACTTGCAACTCAACATTAATATGAAGTTCATGAATCTTATCTGTTTTGACCATTTCGTTTCAAACCAAGAATAAGAAGAGACGTACTTACCTTCATTGAAAGAAGAGAATTTCTGAGTCAAGATGAATCAAGTGGTTGTATCTATTCCTAATTTGACTCCAAGGTTTTTCATCAATGTTCCAAAGAAAACCATTCCATGAAATTGTCCTATTTCTTTATTTGCAACCACCACCATCCTTGTGAGTTCCATGATTGGGTGTGGTTGTAGCTGAGCACCTGATCAGTTCCTTCCACATATCTGGGCTGAAAGCTGAAGGGGTATTTATGTTTTGGGCAAGTAAACCTGGTGAAGCCCATCCCTCTCTAGGTCAAACTACAGCTGATGTCATCCAACCTGAAGACATACAGACACATGGCAGTTGATTCCATTGGATGGAATACTGTGACCCTAGCCATTAACTTCAGATAAGCTCTTTGCCAGTGAACTTTTTTTTTTTTTTTTTTTTTTTTTTGACTAATGTTCACCCAATACAAGGCCCAAGAGCCAATCAAGGTAGAGGGTAACTGTGTGGTGTTGTATTAAGAAAGGGCAAGAAGTGAAGTTCTTGGCTCTATGCAGGAAAGATAACAGCTACCTCTAGATTTGAAGAGGTTAAGTTTGTTGTGATTGGGAAAACACAAGTGAATGAACAGATTTGAGAAGGAACTGGAAAGCCCATTCTAAACAGAAAACAAAGTATAAACCTTTACACCTGTTTAAAAGACCAGGTAAGAATGTGAAAACTAACAGTTTTCAATCAGCACCTGATGTTTGCATGAAACTGAAAAGGTGTGCTATTGGTGCAAAAAAAACATATATATTTATTACTTATATAAATTATTAACTCTGTTATTATTCATCAAGCACTATTTTATTAGCACCAACACTCAACATGCATTTTTATTTTAGGATATTACACTTAAAACATGTCAAAATTACTACATCATTGCTATTATGTTTTGATGCATATAATTTGCAATTGCAAATTACTGGCAAGTGAACGTTTTATTTAGATTTAAAAGCAAAATACAACCTCTTTTTATGAAAAAAGAAAAATGGGAGGGGGTCTATGAGATTTAATCAATCAATCAAATATGACCTACATTAAATTTAAATTAAGCAAAGAAACACTAATTAAAAACTTATTTTTTATAAATGGGTCATGACCTGCAGATTAGCAGTTAATGGCAGCACAGACAATAAATAGGAGTGGATGTTAATGTTTACATAAATTATACAAACTAGACAATGCCATTTCATAACAAAAAATGGGGTGGAGTGGTAATTTAACAAAATGTTAAATAAGTTATATGCTTTGTGAGTTTCCTACATAAAAATCTTTTTATAGTTTATAAATAAATAGCTTCTTTAAGAAACCAGTAAATCATTTAAATATATATAATTACTTGGTAAATTAATATCCAAATGTTGAATAAAGATTCTTTATATAAGATGTTAATAACACTAACCAATCAATGTAAAATGTCAAAAATACCAACCAAATATCAATACATCCGTACAAGATGTTACTAATACCATATATATATATATATATATATATATATATTATTCATGAATTATTCATACAAAAAATGAATACAATAATTCATGAATTTGTAAATTAATTGCACCTTTATTGAAATATATATATATATATATATATATATATTATAAAATGGACAAAGTCTGACAATTATTTTAAGACATTTTTTTATATTTATACATTCTTTTTATAGATACAAATATTTAAGTAAATGCTCTGTTTATAATAAACATTATTAATAACATTTACTAGCCTGAATATCCGAGAAATTTTTCCATAGAAAATATTCATCCTCCAACAGGAATCGAACCTGTATCCTATACGGAACCATCATATAGATGTGCCTTAACCGATTGAGCCACAGAGGATCGTTCGATTAGCAAGGTCGATTTTACTGCTTTTAAACTACAATCTTCCATGAATCTCTCACGTACATTCATATTTGCTCAAAGTGTACCCAAATGTAAATAAATGACGTCACACATTATGAAATGGACAAAGTTCGACAATTAAGACATTTTTTATGTTTATACATTCTTTTTATAGATACAAATATTTGAGTAAATGTTATTAGTAATGTTTATTATAAACAGAGCATTTACTTAAATATTTGTATCTATAAAAAGAATGTATAAACATAAAAAATGTCTATATATATATATATATATAGATATATATACACGTGTGTGCATTCAAACTCACTCACACACACACAAATACTTATTCTGAAAAATAAGAGATATTCAAAAGAACTTCATCTGAAATAAGTAAGAACAATGACAGAATCTAATTTCACATGTGGAGGTTTTGATAATTTAAAAAAAATAATTTTAAAATTAGAAACTTTTGCAAAATGATTTTTAAACCCTGCCCTATAATAATATTTCCATATCAGTCTTAACCGACTCAGACTCAATTTCTTCCCTAATTAAAAAAAAATCAAAAAAATCACAAAAATAAAGAAAATAAGGATTTAAAGATTTTATTTTCTTTATTTATATGATTTTTTTTGAAGCTGAAAAATTTTTAAAATTGATTTCCTGAAAATTCTATGTTAAGGAATTTATAACAAATAAAAACAAACATTGCAATGTCTTTAAAGAATGGTCCGTATATTTTGCTTAAGTAGCTAGCAAGATGCAACCTTATGTTGTATTCTAATGCTTTCTTTTTTTCAGCTATGGAACTCCCTTCTGATTTCTTGCTTCCCTGTCAACTACAATCTTCAAAAATGTAAATGCAATGCCAATCACAATCTTCTGTCTTCTGAATCTTGTTCATTTATTGTTCTTTCTTCTCACTAAAGTCTTCTCATTCTCTTTCACACTCCCAGTAATCCCTGCCCCATTGCCTCCTCACTTGCTTGGGCTGAAATGATTTAAAAAAAAAAAAAAAGACTTTTTATTTACTTACCTGGAAATTACAATAAATTCCAGGAACACACAAACACCATTGCTTTCTGTGATTAAGGCTGACTTCATAGTTCATCTTTTCTCATTCGAAATGTGGCTTGTCATACAGATCACTGTTACAACTGCCAAAATACAACACCCACCACCTAAAAGGTTTGATTTCTAGAAACTTTCACTGAACATCAATGAATGTCACATATTTTTTTTTATTTGTGGAGGAATTCAGTGACATTTGCTTTGTATGAACTTTCTCATCAGACGCCATTTTACCAGACTACTGTCCAGCTGCTACATGAAATAAAAGAAAATTATGGGCTATTGGTGAAAAGGTTCAACTTCTAAAGCTATGCCACTACCTTCTGTCTCTGATGATCTAGCCTAACCTCATAAATAGGGAGGTATTATTTTCAGAATAATACTTGTAAAACAGATACTACTGTTACAGTGATCGTTTTGAGATATACATTATCAAAAACCCTAAGTAAAGGTAAACATATTATATTAGTTAAAGAGAGGGTCAGAAAAAGCCAAACCTCAAACTTTGTTCTAGATGCCTGTCAATAAGCCATACATATGGTTTGACATGATGAATGAAATCATTACCTGTTTCTTATCACCATTTGATGTTGAAGCTAAAAGCAAAGTGGCAGGGGGGGATGAATTTCAAATGCTGATTTTGCAGGCAGGTAAGCACTTCCATTCAGAAAATTAGTGCAACACAGACTTCCTATGGCTCTGATTTTGATTTGTGTTAAAGAAACATTGAAAAAACTGACTTTGACAAAGCCCTAATTGAGAGTTGTTAGTCATTACTAGTTTTTGAAAGTACAACATTTAGTAAAAGAGTAATTTCTTTATGTTATAAAATAAAATAAGACACATCTCGGCTGATTTGCAGGCAAATAAACTAACATATTCAAGAGCGAGAGCCGGATGTGAACGGGACAAGGCCCCGTCACAAAATAACCATTATCGTCGTTTGCGCATAGGCCCGACGCACGAGTTCCGGTCGAAAAATAAAATAATATTTTAAAGTGTTTCTTTTTTTCGACCAATAAAAATGCTTCCCTCCTAATTATACTCGCGTCGTTTTTCGAGCCTGTTAAGCCATAAAAAACGTCATAAAAAGGGTCACGCGGGGAAGTAATAGCAGTCAACAGGAGGCCAGGGAAGAGATCTGTCACGGTCAGTCTGGGCAGTTAGCAGCAGTCAGCAGGAGGAGCGCCACGCCAACCAGTGAGAACTTCTATGAGAGATCAAACCAGATCGGAAGCCGGCTTATGAACTATACCACAAGGTAGCTGTCCCAAACCCACACGTGCCTACTGAAATAAATCACGTAAATCTATTTCTGCTGTTGTCGTATTTTTTTCTTGCAACCATATGCTTGTCTATAACACTGGTGTCAGAAGCGTACAGCAAGAGAAATATGGCCGACTACACGAGCTTCACCCGAGCCGAACTAGTTACTCTCATCAAGGAACAGAAAACACTGCTATTCAACTTGAAAACGGGACCAACACAGCCTTCCGAAAACACGATACAAGAAATTCAAGCCGACATAAACGACATGCTGACTGCCCTAAAATCAACTGCTTCAACACCTCCCACCGCTCAAACAAACGGCGATTACAGCTTAATAATGCGCCAACAAACTATACGCAACATATTGAAGCTAGAGAGAACTTTTCATCCTGGACACGACGTGAACCGATTCATCACGGCTCTAAACAAAGCATACACAATCCACGTCACGCCAGAACTCAGCACCTATCCCAGCCTGGAATGCGAATTCGTCAAGTCTGCTAAAGATTTACTGGACCAAAGTATCTTTCAGCAGATGATTAACTCAGAAAAAGACATATCCACCTTCGAACAACTGAAGAAATACTTATTAGCAGCCCACGGAAGCCAGATGACTAACTTCCAACACCTCAGCCAAGCCTGGGATCTGGAACGGCGAGACGGCGAAAAATTAACAGACTTTGCGGGTCGACTCGAAAACACCCTTAGAGAGGCAGCCGTCCACATAAAAAAACAAATACAAAAAAAAGACAAAAATACAGACTTAACAGTCGATGGACTTATTTCCATCATCGGCGCTATGCTAATGAGCGAAAAGGTGAAAATTTGGAACTCAAATCTTTACCCACATCTTGTCAAGACAATGGACAACCACTATTCAGCCATTGGCATAGCCTCCGAAGCTCAAATATACCTCGATCGCGGTGTAAAATCCAACGACACGACTTCGCACGACACTGTGTATTTCACACAGAAACCACAACGGTCAAACCAAAGAAACGTGCCACTCCAATCCACAGCAGACGGGCCTCACCAAACCTTCCGAACATGGCCACCATCCGACACGCAGAAACCATCAGCACACACCACGAATCAGCGTGTGCAGGAACTACCTCAGAGGTCGCCCCCACCTTCTCTGGCGTCGCAATGCTAGACTCTGGATGCTCCACCTGCATCTTACCAATATCTCAGTTACCCAGAGAAGCCAAGAAACACATGACCCGTTCCGACGTCGTAGTAAAAGGAATCGACGGCAGCACCACCCCCCTTGGCGAAGTGACTTGCGACATCACCATCGGCAGTCGAAACTCACCTATATTCAAAAAGGTTAACGTGCTGGTCACTACCCAAACCACAACAATCCTGATCGGCCAAAATATTCCATGTCACAACACGCTCGATTCCTATCTAATCGACAACCAAAATGCGACTATAGAATTCAGACGCACACTTTCCTCAGGATACCCAACACACACAGCCGCAATCATATCACCGTCATCGTCAACCAACGATCCACCTATGGCGCCCAAGCTGATGTCATCCAAAACCAGCCTACTATGGAATTACAGCCCAACATCCAGACACTGGATCAAAAGCTAACTTGGCTAAAGCATAACACGGGGCTATCGCTACCAAACCACCCGAACCGAGACGAACTAGAGGCCACTGCAAACTTACTCATTCGCTACGCTGACATTATCGGCACAGAAAGCAGCAGCAAAGGCACATTCATCCGACCCATCCGCATATCAACCAACGGCCAGTCTCGCAGCCAGAAACAACACCCGATAGCCCAGGCTTTGGAAGCAGACGTAGATACCGAAATTAAGCGTATGGCTGATGAAGGTATCATTGAAAACTGCAGCGACCCCAAAAGTTTCAATAGTCCTGTATTTGCCGTACGCAAGAAAAACGGATCGATTCGCGTCGTTGCTAACTTTAAAAGAACTCTCAACAAGGTCTTAGTTGATATTAACCCTTACCCAATGCCAAGGATCGACCACTTGTTCAACAAAATCGGCAAAGGCAATAGATATTTCACTTCCCTCGATCTACTCAGCGGCTACTGGCAAATTGAGATCGACAAGCGAGTCCGATACAAAACAGCATTTACATGGAAGGACCAATGCTATCAATACACGCGCCTGGCCTTCGGCCTTACATCTGCCGGACAAATCTTCTCCCGTTGCATAGCAGAAGCCACGGTCACATCCCGTGACAACATTTCTTCCTATATCGACGACAACCTGGTCCACGCTAGGACATTTAGAGAGTACATACTCTCCCTCGAACAATTTTTACTGCCCTCCAAAAATTCGGACTCAAGCTGAATCCAGATAAATGTTCCTTCCTCACATCAGAGGCAAAATTCCTCGGACGCATAGTAAACAGCGAAGGATTCAAGGCTGATCCAGAATACGTTCGTGCCATCAGGGAAATGAAACCTCCAACATCAAAAAAGGAATTACAAAGCCTTATCGGCCGTTTAGTGTGGATCAGACAATTCCTAGAGACACGTCTTCACGAACAAATCAGGTCAGATACATTTTCAAAACTTATGGGTCCCATACACGAACTCAACAAGGTTAATAAACCGTTTATCTGGACGCAAAATGCCGACAGAGCCTTCAAAAATCAAGGACCGTCGCATGTGGAGCAATCTTAATGCAAGAAACCGACAACGGGAAGAAAGATATCATAGCGGTCGCTTCCCATACATTCAACTCCACGGAACAGAACTGGTCCACGACGGAAAGAGAGGCATATGCAGTAAAGTGAGCAATATTGAAATTTGATTATTTCCTTGGCAACCGCCCCTTCGTCATCTTCACCGACCACAGATCGCTGACATATCTGGACCAACGAGAGTTCAATAATGCCAAAATACGACGATGACAAGAAGAAATTTCATGTTATAAATTCGTCTTGGAATATGTTGAAGGCGAATCAAATGTATGGGCTGACATGCTCAGCAGAAGTTGCGGACATAAGAAAACGAAAACCCCGAATGACCCTATACCGACAGGCAGGACATTCGAGGTAAGCGGGTCAGACCTCCGCGTATACATCCCATCTTGGTGCCTCGGCGAGTTTAACGGTTTACAGCTCATTCCCAAAACTCACACACCACAAAACGCCCGCACCCACAAGCGCGTCACCAACGCATTCTTCGCCTATCACTCTACCACCACCATCACCACTGAGAGAATCTGCAACCACCCCGGCATCACAAATGAACAACAGAAGGACGACGCCCTGGCAAAGATCATCAGCGCCCTCCAGTCACCCACCCCAAGCGAACCTCATATCGATCCTGACGACCACCGAGCTACGTTTTTCAAAAAACATTTGCACCAATTTTTTCTAGAACCAGGCACCTCCGTTTTGATGATAAGAGACAGTAAACACTCTCCAAGATTGGTTGTACCATACAAACTACGATCCAGATACCTCTACCAGGAACACGAGGGCAACAACCACTCAGGTGTTACCCGTATGCGAGAACTCCTTTCCAGCTACTGGTGGGAATTCAAAAACCACGACATCAAGGTCTATGTCGATTCTTGCGACACGTGTGCTAAGTGCAAGGGCAACTACGGTAGACGTACCCACTGGCCACTGCAAACGAGGAAAGAGACCATTCGATCTCGTCTTTATAGACTTTGTCACAATGCCCAACTTAAAGGGAAAACGCTACATCCTAACCATCTTGGATAGCTTCAGCCGACACTTTACATCCATACCATGCGCGAGAGACCGTGCTATCGACGCCGCCCGTGGATTGTACCAGAGATTCCACGCATAGTATCCTCTGATCGAGGCACACGCTTCACTGGAGAAGTCTATCGACAATTCTGTAACCAGATGTCAATCACGCAAGAACTTCACTGTCCTTGGCGCCCGCAAAGCTCAGGAAATATCGAGAGACAACATCGCACGATGAAGAATGCACTTTATATGTTATGCGAAGACAGGAACTGTGAATGGACAAACGTTCTGGAATCTGTCGTTTCGTCCATGAATGCCACGACCAACAGCGTCACCGGTGTCACTCCGCACTATGCCATTACTGGCCGTCACCCCAACATCGGCCTACCTACACTACACAGAAAAGAAATCGCAAGTGACGATCCTGGAGTTTATGGAATGCAAATTAATGCCCTGCTAAAGCAGGTTCACCACCACGTCACCCTAGCCAACGATGAAGCTGACCACAAACAAAATGATCATTATCGTCGTTTGCGCATAGGCCCGACGCACGAGTTCCGGTCGAAAAATAAAATAATATTTTAAAGTGTTTCTATTTTTCGACCAATAAAAATGCTTCCCTCCTAATTATACTCGCGTCGTTTTTCGAGCCTGTTAAGCCATAAAAAACGCCATAAAAGGGGTCACACGGGGAAGTACTAGCAGTCAACAGGAGGCCAGAGAAGAAATCTGTCATGGTCAGTCTGGGCAGTCAGCAGCTGTCAGCAGGAGGAGCGCCACGCCAACCAGTGAGAACTACTATCAGAGATCAACCCAGATCGAAAGCCGGCTTATGAACTATACCACAAGGTAGCTGTCCCAAAACCACACGTTCCTATTGAAATAAATCACGTAAATCTATTTCTGTTGTCGTATTTCTTTCTTGCAACCATACACTTGTCTATAACATTTTACTTTCAGTCTATTAAATGAGAATGAAAATCTGAAGTGAACCTTTAGATTTTATTGGCTCCAATCCAAAGAGATTTAAATAGATTCTATGTAAATCAGTTAAAGAAGAGAGAACTCTTACAGAAGAACAAAAGTTAAAGTAGATTGATAGGGTAATTTGCACCAATATAAAAATAAAATATTGAATTTTTGTTTTTCAGAAACGTCTGAAGTGATTTCAAACAAACCCGGCAAAATAATTAAAAATTTTTTCAGTTTAAATTATTTCAGACAAAACAGTTAAACTGAAAGGGATTTTTAAAGACTAAACCCATAAACAGTAAATAAATACATTTTATTTAATCGAATTCACACCAAGCAAGGGAGTAAAGCCACTAAGTCAAGAGTTTACTGCGTGTGAAAGAATTAGAAAACAGAAACATTATTAAAGAGCAAGAACAATACAAGAGGGAGAAAATAGATAATGATTGACATTGCATTTAATTTTTTGAAGATCATAGTCGGTTGGAAAGAATGGAGCTGAAAAAGAGTTCCACAAGTGAGAAGTGTGAGAATACAGATAGCAAAGAATTTATGGTTAGATCTAACCAATTCAACTATGAATTGATGAGATCTTGTTACCAATCTAGTACTACATTTGAATTCAAAAAGTCTAGGTACCCTAGCAAAGAGCTCATCCGAACAATTACCATGAAAGTATTTATAAAAAATGCACTGGGAAGCAACTTTATGATGGTAGGATAGTGGCTGAAGCCGAGATGCCAGGTCAGGATCAATGATATCACTGATTCTTCTTCGGATTTTATCAAGAATCTCTAAATAAATTGCAGGAGCACCAGACCACATGTTGCAGCATTATTCTAAATGTGAATGAATGGTAGACTTATAGATATGTAAGATAGATTCTGGAGAGAAAAATTGTCTAGTACAACATAGTGAACCAATGGATTCAATGTAGTCATTCCACTCATGTCAGCTAGGAATGTTAACCCAAGAAGGCATAACGAATCACTGTCCTGGAGGTTAGCATCAGTCATGGTGATGGAAGGCAGAAAGGGGTCTCTCAAATGATTAATAGAGAGCAGTTTTGTTTTAGAGGCATTAAAATTAACAAGTCATTCTTTGCCCCAGTTAACAACAAACTGTAGGTCATTTCTGAGATCAACCTCTAACCTTATCAAACTGATCAGACTTAGTACCAAGACAAGAGTAAATGGTTATTATCAACATAGATAACCAAAAACAGAACCAATGTCATCATGAAAATTAAAAACAAAGTAGGACAAAGAATAGAGACCTGGGGGGGGGAGACATCTGCATTAGTACAGAAGGATCTAGAAGAGTGGCCATTTAGGATAACTTTCATTTCATGATTTGAAAAGAAAAACTGAATTAGTTCAAAAATTTGGCTGGAGACACCATAACTGACTTGCCAAACCCTGTCAACCGCTTTTGAGATGCCCAAAGCAACAGCCAAAGCTTTACCATTCTTATCAAAAGCTTGATAGTTTCTTTACACAATAATTGTTAATACATAAGCAGTTGACCCTAGAGAAACGAAAGTCATATTGCTTGTCTGAAAGGCGGCCCTGCATTGTGAGGTTCTTAACTAATTCAGTATTGATTAGAATGTCTTAATAGAAGTATTGATTAGAATGTCCTAATAGAAGGGCCATTAGTTGAAAGGATTGGACAGTTCAGCTGAAGACACAAGAATCAGTGGAAATGTGAATAAATAGGAAATTTTCTATCCAAATATTAATTTTTGATTTTCATTTCATTTTGTGTAAATCAATAATTTGTCTTTAATGGGTGCTTTTTTATACAATATGAACCCCTGATGCAATGTTGGTCAGTTTCAAAGCAGACATACAGAAGACTCCAAATATTTTCTCAAGGAAAAAGACATTTTCAACTTCCTCTTGACCAATGAAATACAAAGGGATGAGTCACCTCAGTGTACATGTCACAACAGGTTCCAGCTGTGAAAATTTAGATTTTTTTTTTTTTTTTTTTTTTACAGCTTATCAACCCTTATTGTTTTTTTTTTTAAATTTCCAGATACAAGTCCTACTATTTAACCCAGAGCTGGAGGGGAAGAGTTGACATCATACCTTTTCCAAAGGTATTTCCACACAAGTGAATTTAACAAACCCAACTGAAATTTGAACTTGCAATCTGATTTCTCATTCTGAGATGCTATTACACCACCCCCACACCTGCAAGGGTTTGGACCAGTGGAACTGAAGAATGTAGTTTGCCTGAACATCTGCCATAAAAATAACAATAGAGAAGCAAGAGGCTAGCAATTGTTTCTTTGTGGGGAAAGTGGCTGTAAAGGGGGGTGGAATTCATCACTTACAAGGCTGCAGAAATACTTTTCAACCCTGTCAAGTATTATTTTTAGTTTTCACTTAAATATGACATTGTTAACCATTATTATTTTTTGACGTATTTGATCTTGAATTTTTGGGAGTCAAAATTAATTGTTGACAATGATGACATTTAAGTTTAAAAAACAAAAAAAAAGTTAGTTAGTTTATTAAGCTTTTCATTAACATCAGAAAATCAAAAAAAACAATTTAGTCATTTCTTTGTCCTCAATATAAAAATGCAGAATCTCAAGAGAAGAAAGATAAAAAGAAAAATAACAACAACAGGAGACTTTTTTTGATATTTTGTATTTTTTTTTTTTTATCCCAATTATTTTTCCCCTTCAATTTTCAACTTTAATTGTTGCAGAGAAATAGACAAGATTTGGGACTCATTTAGTGAAATTTGCTGATCAACATTTTAACAAATATCACCTTTGTCTTAATGCAAAACTTTCCTCATATCAAGCATACACTGAATATAAGTAACATTTTTGTCTATAAAATATATGGCTTATATATATATATATATATATATATATGACAGACATACACACACCCTCTCACATGTACATTCCTTATTTGGCAAGAATCAAGTCACTGACTTAATACAAGAATTTCAGAGGAAGGAACCAAATAAGTCAGAGGAAAAAAGAGAAAATGTTTGAATTCTTTTAAAAGAGTCTCAGATATGAGATGCCATCCAAGAAGAAATTGGGAATGTTGATTCTTTTAACGAATTTGGAGAAAATGTTTTTAATAGATAAAAGAAATAAATTACAGGTGGAAGATCTGTTGAAATTTGTTCAGACATTTTTTATGACTGGGTTTTTTTTTTTTTTTTATTTAATATTGAAATAAAAAAATGTTTATTTTGCTTATTTTACAAAATGCTTTGTCTTTTTTAATTTTCAAATTAATTTAATTAATTAAAATTTTAAAGAGAGATAAAAAAAAAAAAGGATGCTCAAGAAGGGATTTTCAAAATCCATCCCTCAAATGTTTTCTTAGTTATTGAACATTTTCTGCTTTTAAAGATTTTTTTTAACAATTTTTTCATTTTTTCTCTACAGAATCAGACAAAAAAAAAAAACAACAACAAAAAAAACTATCTTAATATTGTTAAATAAAATTCTTAACCAAAATAGACATCAACAATAAACCCAATGAGTCAGTTTTAATTTTTTTAAAAAAGCCCTAAATTTATGCATTTTTTAAAATTGCATTTCATTTTCTTCTTACATATTTCAACAATAGACTTCAACAATTCAATCAAATATTTCTCAAAGAACTTCTGCCTTTTATTTGCTTTCATTAATTAATATTTTAATGTTACAAGTTCTGTTTAACTTTAGAGGAATTTTTTAATCTTCAAAGAGAATTTGCAAGCCACAAGGTGAGAATTGGCAAAATAGTTTTAGCTGACAATTCAGAAAAGAAAATTTAAAAAAAAAAAATAAATAAATAAACAATTTTTCCTAAATTTTAAAGCAGGGAGATAGAAAAATTTTGGTTGAAAAATGTTTACGAAGAATGACCACTTTGAAGAATTTGGTAGGAAATCTAAACACATGATTTTTTCCCATCACTCCCCCTAACCTCAACACATTTTCACTAAATAAGAATTGTGATGGCTGCCTTGGAATCACAAAATCCAAAATTTTCAAAATGGCAGAGAGCAGCCAAGTGAGAAAAAAAAAAAAAAAAGAAAAAAATTGCCTTCTTTGTCACCAGAATAGACAAATTGATCAGTTGGAGCCAAATCAGGTTTGGGATTGAGAAATTGACTTTCTTAAAACCAAACCAAGAATGCGTTTTGCTGAAATCTGCAAAATATGTTGTTTCAGTAAAACTAAGACAGACATTCACTTTTTCTGAATATCCAAGAAAACAATCAACAAGTTATTCAAGATTTCTTTTAGACTATTATCCTCACCTTTTCATTTTTTTTTAATACTTTCAGCTGATTATAAATTCTTTAGATTTCATCAAAGTGAATATAACATTAAATAAACTTTTTTGAAACATTATTGGGAACAAAAAAAAAGGAGGATTTAAGAATTCTCTTTGAATGACACATTAATTTGAAGAATGCTGGAGAATGGACCTGCCCAAAATGGGTGGGTGACAGCAAAGTAAATAAATAAAAAAAAAAATAATTGTTTCCAAACAATCCTTGGATGATAACATGTGTTTGAAGCCCTCCTCCCTGGAATAAATTACAGGCTGTAGCAAATAATAGCCATTTAATTGCTATCTATCATCTGGAATTCAGTCTCCCAAATATTAAAAAAAAAAATCTGTCAACAACAGCTGCCTGCCTCTCCCCACATCAAAGTCTACTTTAACGTTACTTTGATGTTTATAACATTTATCTACTTTAAGTAACAAACAAGAACATTCGCAGTACCAAAAAACAAACAATTTCTAAATCTATTTATGGAAAGAAAATGTTAAAATATTTTGTTGTTTCATTCTTGTTTGTCATCACTTAATATCAAATATCAAGGCAATGACATCATTTTTCTGGGACTAAACAAATCTTAACAGAAGAACTGATTCTAAAAGCTGAACTTTTTTTTTTTTTAGAAAAGTTCCGTTTTTAGTTGTAAACAATTAGAAACAGAAGATTTTTTAAAAAGGTTAGTTCTTTTCTTCTAAAAATAAATAAAAATTATTGTCTATGAGAACTGACAAATAGAAATGAATGTCAAAGAAAGAACAAAGCAATAAACATGGAATAGTCCAGATTAGTAGAGCTCAACTAATCCATAGATTTGCAACATTTAGCAGCTGCTGCTGTTCTTATTTATAAACTATAAGCAATTCCACTTAAAATGGCTTCATTGTCTGTTAATGTGACCAGGAAGGAAGTGACCCTTGAGTTCTCATATTGTAGCAATTTCTAGGATACTTTTTTGAAAGTTTTGTTGGCAAAGACATTTGCAATTCAGAATCTCTTAAAATATAGGACGTGGTGATCTTCTAAGCTGGACTTGGCATAAAAGATCACCACATAAAACAATGCAAATGACCAAGACTTTGAATCTAAATCAATATTCACTGAAGAGAAATCAATTTTATCATTAATAATAGACAATAATGAAAAAGAAAAAGACAATGCTTGCATTTTACAGATGGATGGGCAAAAATACTACAAATTACTTCAATGGAAGTGAGAGGGGGGGAGTGAGAGTTGACAATGACGCAAAAGTTTTCATGGGGAAAAAAAAAAGAAAAAAAAAAAGAAACAAATAAATCAAGAATATATTTGCCAATTTCAACCAAAATCAGAAGAAGTAAAGAAGAAGTGTAAGAGTTTGAACCACCAAATGATGTCCTAAAAATTAATTTTCATTTACCTTATGTATTTTTTTCAATTTCTAGATTGGGAATTTCATAATTGTCTTTATTTGTTTTTTTTCTTAAATTGTCCTGAATTTTAAAGAATTGTGTTCTAAGAAAACAATTTTTTTTTTTTTTGCTTTTTCTTTAAAAAGTTTGTTTTTTGTTTGTTTTTAAGGGATTTATGTTTTTTTTTCTTCCCCACCTGACAGAAAGTATCAAATGATAATAAATCCAATTCTATAGTTTTGTTGTTGGCATTATTCCAGTTGACATGGAAGCAGCAAGTCTAAGAGAAAAAAAAAAATAACAAAACAAAAAAAAAAAACCCAAAGAAACAAACAAAAATAAAATAAACCTATTGGAATGTCTTCCAATTCCTTGGCTGTGGAGAAGGTGTCCGGCTTTTGGTTTTATGAAGATGCACAAGGTCAGCAAACAGTTCAGTTGATTGTTTTTGACTGACATCTACATCGACTGATGTATGCCGGCTTAAACGGCCATATCCACCAGTTCCTCCAATACCGACTTGTGGTCGGCATCGGAATGGCACTGGGGAGGTAGATGAGGGAGAAGGGATAAGGGGTGTCGGAAGAGGGCTGGTGTTTTGAAGCCGTTGTGGAGCAGCAACAACGGGGGAGGAAGAAGGAACGGTTGTATTCGGTCGGGTAGAGTAAGGATTCTTTTTGTGGAAATTCCAGTCCTGTAGTAGCTCTTCTTCATCGTCATTGTCTGCTCCTGTTGCACTGCTTGGCGGTTGGTCTTTCTCCAGCTGGTCCGAAGTGGAGGAATCAATCAGTAGAGGATCAAACAGCAGGTTGGGATCATTGCTATTGTAATTTGCTAAGTTCTTTTCTGCTGATTTTGACCGATCCTGCGGACTGGAAGAGACAGCAGGAGCAGAGGACTGTGGACCTGCTCCTCGCTTGTTTACTCGAAAAGCAGGAGACCGAGATATAACATTTCCACCAGCCTGCCTTCTTCGAGGTAAAGGAGCCGGGGGTTGGCTTATCGGCGGGGGACACTTCGGTTTAGGAGGAGGTGGAGGAGGGGGTGTAGGGGTTGCCTCTGGTCCAGCCAGAGAGGCAGGCTCCTGCGTCTTTTCTTCAAGCGGATCAAATTCCACGCTCTCTTCTGACTCAAATTTTATAAGTGACGTGTCCTTTGTTTTTCTCCGTGGATTCTTTCCTCTGGGTGGTGGTGTAGGTGGGGTATCATTTTGGAGAGCTGCCACTACGGCAGCAATTGTTGATGCAGGAGGTCGCGGGGGCACAGCTGGTGCTGCACTCGTCTTCACAGCGTTTTCTTTCTCTGGAGAGTTAAAAGACAACCAATTATTTTGAGAAACAGTAGAAGTTGAAGATTCTCCGAGAGTGAATGTGTGGGAGCCAACATTATTGGATGAAACCCATGGATCATTAGTAGACGAAGAGGATGGTCCATGGTCACCTGAACCAGCGTTCTCTGCTGATTCATCAATTGTTGTTAGGTCAACGTAAGAGAAATGTGCCCCTTCGGACGGTGTATGACTCCCACTCTCCAGGGAGGATGCTTCACTCTCTTCAGCCTGAAAAAAAAGATGGAAAAATAGATTTAAGACAAAAATAAGTATAACTTTTTTCTTTTTTTAATATGACTGTTCACCCTTGTTCAAGAACCAAGAGCTACTGAAGGTCAATGAATGGTATTTTTTAATAGATATAAGAATTGTAAATTATGATAATATATAAAATTGATCAGAAACTCAAAGAGATTAGGATTAGGATTATTGATTAGTTTTATAGTTTATCAACCCTTTAAAGTTTATTTAAAGCAAGTAAATATTTTTAGATTGTAAGAAGTTTTTTTTTTTTTTAATAATTATAATAATGGTTTAGTGATACAAATCTTAATTAATTAATCCATTGCTGGGGGGCGGGGGGGGAGAGAAGTGGATTCATACTTAATCAGAATTTGATAAACAAACCAGAAATTATAATCTGGAGAAAAAGCGGATTCGTATCTTTTTCAAGAGTATTTCTGCATAAGTGAAGATAAGGAAGCCAATTGCAATTGGAACTCTGCTCTCTGATTAACAATTCTGAGCCATTATCCATTACACCATCTGCACATCCACACTTACAGCATCTGGTATTCCCATCTAGGTATTGACAAGGCTCAACATAGATTAACTTTGGTGATCGTACTGGAACTAATGTTTCAACTTGATATGGCTGTAAGCTGTTATAGTGGTTAAGGAAGCATTCTCTTGAGAAACTGTTCCACAAAGTAGGAGCTCTTTGGGAAGAAGCTGTCTGAATGGAACTTCCTTCTTCTTCTCAGTAAGATATGAAGGGAAGGAGGATGGTTCACTTCTGTGTACATGACTTGAAAAAAGATGGTAGACTCTTGTAAAATTAAAAGAGCAAAAGTTTTAAATGGACCCTGACCATTTATAAGAAAGATATGGCTAAAGAAATTTACATTCCAGAAAATGATGTCACTAACTACAGCTAAATTATTTAAATATTATATCAATTCAAATTTCAAAGAAAATTTCTGAATGTCAACATTGCAATTATCATGAGAATAAGAATTTTGTGTGTGTGTATATATATATATATATATATATATATATATATATATATTACATGAATCATTCATTAGTAAAGTTAATGATATAAAATGGCAAAAACTCTTCACAAACAAAATTTTAAAGTTGTATTAACCTACAAACCACTTGATGAATGTTATGATCCTTGTTTTTAATAACTACAAGTTGTATAAGGTCATTTTTTTAATCTGCTAGTACTTTCAACTGTACATACAATCATCCTCAGGCATGGAAATTATCGTTTTTAGTAAATCCAGGTAGTAGTGGAGACGAAAGATTAAATGCAAATAGAAATATGTTTTTTTAGAAATGTGTTATTGTTAATGGATAAAAACTTTTGGAGCATGCAGCTGCAACGCTAAGGTTGAATTTTTTTGAAAATTTAAGAGAGTGTGTTTTTTTACTAATATGGTAATTTGAGAATTTTTTTGTTGTAGGAATTTATCAGTCAATATGGCATGAACTAAATTATTCAATAGATAGAGTAATGTCTCACTGGTTATCCCAAAAATTTGCACGTCAGATCATTTCTTTTAAATCAAATATGTGGTGCAGTTCAATTTATATTACAATGAATCATTAATACAAAAAGTAGATTAGTAAAGTTAATGATATAAAAAAAAAAAACTATTAAAAATATTAGTAAAAAATGCACTCTTAAATTTTCAAAAAAAATTCAACCTTAGTGTTGCGACTGCACACTCCAAAAGTTTTTATCCGTTAACAACAACACATTTCTAAAAAAACATATTTCAATTCGCATTTAATTTTTTGTCTCTGATGCTACCTGGATTTACTAAAATCAAAATAATTTCCATGCCTGAGGATGACTGTATGTACAGTTGAAAGTACGAGCAGATTATAAAAAGACCTTATACAGCTTGTAGTTATTAAAAACAAGGATCATAACATTCATAGAGTGGTTCATAGGTTAATGTAACTTTAAAAATTTTGTTTGCAAAGAGTTTTCACCATTTTATATCATTAACTTTACTAATCTACTTTTTGTATGAATGATTCATGTAATATAAATTGAACTGCACCACACACACATATATATATATATATATATATATATATATATATATATAGTATATATATATAGTAGCAAAATATATTTAATTTTATGACTAGGAATCTAATTTCATATTGCTCAGGTTTCCTAAAAAAATGAGCAAATGCACACACTTAGGATCAAAATTAAACTATTTTTATTTATTACTTAACTGATTGTCAAACAATCTGAAGGATAAACCATTTATTTATTTCTTTGTCTAAACCAAAACATTTTCTCTCCTCCCACATAAGATCAAGACAGTGAAGATGATCTTAGCATACAGTGTTGATTACCATTAGTGTCATGTTTCAATGTGATTTTCAGATTAAGACTGGGTCTGAAGATCATACTGAAGAGTACAACTGACAGTCACCATGCAATGTTGATCCCCATGTCTGTACTGACTATATCTAGAAATGCTCTTCCTTTATAAATATAGTAATATATTAAAAAAAAAAAAAATACAAACAGAAAACCCAATAAAACTGCTACCAGAAGTTTCACACAAATATGCCATCATCAGGTGCTGAACTGTCCATTTCATAACCAAATACCTCTCTCATTATATATATATATATATGTAAAGTTGTATAGATAGAAGTTTGTGACCCTGGGTTTCATGCTTTTGCGACCATCAGACAAATTAAATTTTTTCACACACACACACACACATATTTTATATATATATAATATATGTGTATGTATGTATGTGAAGAAACATAGTTTTAAGGTGTGCAATATTTATGGGATAAAGTGCTGAATATCAGAGATAGAACGTATGTAAATATAAAAACGAACATTGAAGTCAACACTAAGAGGCAACAGACTGTTTCATGCTAAACGCAATCATCAGGCCACATGTTTAGCATGTGTGTCGCCTCTGAGTGTTGACTTCAAGAGTTTCACACCAAAAGCAACCAGATAACTCACATGAACTTTTCTTAATTTATTGAATATTCTTGTACTAATTTTCATGTATTTTCTCAACTGTATTTAAATTATTATACAAAATGTAGAATTAATGTGGAGGCAAGTAACATAAAAGTTGATAATTGAATCTGTTAAGAACTTTGCTGTCCCCTGTCAAACTTCTGAAGCCACAGCACAAACATCGACTGCCGTATTACAGTATTGTTATTCTTTTCATTAAAGAGTGTTTAGTATTCATAAAAAAAGAATATAAAAATGATTAGATCATTTACATATGAACTGGTACTTCAGCCTAAGATTAAAGTGATCCTCTGCCTAGGATTAGTGTGTAGTATCTGTGCATTATATATATATATATATATATATATATATATATATATATATATATATATATATATATATATATATAAAAATAGGATAATGATATATAAATTTTTATATATCAAGAACAGTTTTGGAAGAAAAGATGACAAATTGGAAAAAAGTTTTTGACATGTTTCAGCCATTAGGACTTCATCAGACTGAGTTTGTTTACATTTCTAATTCTTTCTAAATTTTGAAACTCCCAGCACCTCTCATTCATGCATAGTCATAATGTAAACAAAGCAGGTCCAATGAAGTCCTAACAAATGAAATGTGTCACAAAAACTTTCCAATTTGTCATTATATATATATATCTATCTCATGACTGCACTCTCTTGTCAGAATAATGGTGTCTTTTCAGTGATCATTGCACAACAATGTGCACATATGACTCTTTAGCCCAACCTCAGTGTTGCAGGATTGTTTGCAGATATAACAACTGTACTGTCCATCTTTCAAGCTTACTGTTTGAAATATATCCTTGTGTGTTATAGAAAGACTGGTCAGCCAGCCAGCTGACTTACATAATAAGCCACACACTGGACAGGTAGTAAAATATTTCTCACAAGCTGTTTGATTCCTTTTAGTCTCCCCCCACATGCATTTTAGGGGATTTATTTTATTGAAAGAAGAAAGAGACTGCACACATATATTAAATTACAATTCCTGTTGGACTGTGGTTGTGTTTGGCTTTCAGAGTGAAATTATATGTACACATACACATTATTATTAAAATAGAAGTAAAAACATTCAGTACTTGTATTGATCAAAGGTTATTAATGCAATAATTCATGTTAATAATCCTGATTGGTGTCTCAAAAATTACAAAACCAAACTGACCTTTGATAAGTGTTGAATGTTTTTACTTCTATTTTAAAAATTATCACCCTAGACACTTTGTCAGACTTTCTCTTAAATAATTTTGACATAAATTATTCACTAGTATTAATGTTCTAGCATTTTATATATATATATATATATATATATATATATATATAGATATAGATACACACACCTCTGAAAAGTTCAGTCCAGCCCACTTCAAGTTTTTCTTATTCCTTTTGGTCAGGTCAAGAACCTTATCGTAACCACTCATAATTTACAGGTAATAAAATTTAAAAAATGATCAATTTTTTTCTTTTTAAGTGTCCCCATCTCATAAAAAATGTTTAACTCAATCCAGATAAAATCAAATAAAACTGAGGGATTTCCAAAGCTTATATGCTTTATAAAAAGATTCAATTTTCTGGTAAGATGAAAGTTGAAATTCTTGAACTGAGGAGAAAAACAACTGAAGAATAAATGGTAAGAATATTCAGAGTTGACTTAATGGATTCTAAGATAATCAAAAAGACCATTTTATCACTGCATGTTTGTTATTAATAAAATATATTTCAAATGAATTCTCATTTTGTTGTATTGTCAGAGAAATTAATATCAGACTAATAGTGGGTAAGCAAATGACAAAAAGGAGTGACAGAAAAAAAACAAAAACGAAACACACACCTCTTTAGTGTCAGGTTTCATTCTGAGAAGGAACTTCTTCAGGCTAATAATGGTCTTATTGAGTGATTCAGTTTTATTAATGATACAGAGATACTTAACTTTTAATATTCAGCCTAACTTAGCTGACCCTATTCAGTTTTATTTATCACTCATTTTATTGCTATTGTTTGTTAATTATATTAGCATTTAAATAAAAAAATGTTAAAGTTACAGAGACTTAATTTTAAAATTAAATGCTGATATAATGATGGATAATTAAAGCCAATAGCAAAGTGATCAGCTGTCAAACATTTCAATTTTGGATCTACCCCATTTCTGACCTTTATATTTCCTTTGATAAAACTATTACTTGTCTGAAGAGTCCTCCCCAGAGAGAGATCTTCCAGGGTTACATTTGGATTTAATGGACTTTTTGCGCTAATGGATAACATTTCCTCTCAAATTTACTGTTAAATCAAAAGTTTACAAATCTATGATAAATTTCTTTGTGCATAAGAATTATTTACTGCAAGATGAAACTAAGATTAATTTTTGTATCTAAAAATCTAAGACTAAATCCAGGTAAAAAAATCTGATTTTCAACAGAGGCTGGCCCTCAGACAACATGGAAGTACAAATTATTAAACTAATCTATAAAGCTAAAAGTTTATATCAATTTTTTTTTTCTTCAATGTACCAATATCTCTTCAGGACATGGAATGATGAAGATTCTTCACAGCTTCTTGTCCTTTGTACTCCTCAGTACAGTTCTTTTTTTTTTCTAAATCTCTGAATTCCTTTTCCACTAATCATTTACACAGGCTCATTAGATGTTTTCATCTTTCCCATTTGTCTTCAATATGTCCTGTGAGTGTGAGATTTTCATCATTACTTAATTTAATACTACACAAAGGGTAGGAAGATTGTGATAAATGGTCAATCCCTTTTTTAAAGTTGAGTAAACTCATATGTGAATAATTCTTTCCATTTGCATTTCTTTCTGATTAATTTTCCTGACTTTCTGGATGTTATTTCCTTTGCAAATTTTTAGAAACAATTCTCATTTTAGGTTTATTTTTAGTGGTTGTTTAGATTTACTTTGATTTTTTTTTTTTTTTTATAAGGAATATTTTCTGGCTGCCAACATTTTGTCAGTCTTTGGCTTGGTTTATATTTTTGGAAGATTCCCTACTTGTTTCGTAAATAAGCAGTTATCATGCAGAACCAACTGAAACAACACTATTTACATTATTCGGACGATTGTTCTCATCTTTGTCGCCATGTTTATTACAACATTTCAGCTGTTGTATGCTCCGGCCTTCTTCAGTTGTTTGGAATGTTGAACTGAACCCTTTATTTCAGTCACTGGGGTAGACTGTTTCTAGTTCCGGCCATGTTTTTTTTTAATGGATGTCAGTTATCTGACAATTCCCCTCTCCAAAAAAAAAACTGCCTTAACACGTAACTGAACTCACACTCTAGTGACAAGACCCAAAGGGTTGAATTCAATGCCCAACCAAAACGAAGGCCGGAGCATACAACAGCTGAAATGTTGTAATAAACATGGTGACAGATGAGAACAATCGTCCGAATAATGTAAATAGTGTACATAATACCTCATCTCAGAAATATAGACAGACAACTGAAACAATGATTTATCATTAGTAGTAGTAGTAGTATAGGACATACTACTACTATTATTATTATTATTATCATTACACATTTGAAAATATAAAGAGATCGGAGAAAGTATTAACAGTTTACATTGGAAAGAATACCAAGGAGGGTGCTGGAAACTTGCTGTCACTCAACCCCAACTATGAAATATTTGTTAAAAGAATTTAATTAGGGCTGTCCAATTTGGTTGCTTTTGAAAGCTGAACACACACACACACATATATATATATATATATATATATATATATATATATATATATATATGGAGATATACTAATCATATGTCTAATATCTATATCAATGTTGCCCTTTGTAGAGACTCATCTGGCAACAAACGCATTACTAAATACAAACCTCATGACCATTGGTGTTATATCGAGTCCAAACCCTACCCTTGGAAGCAATACCTCCTCATTCACTTAGGAGTAAACATTCCTGAAGTTGATGAACACATTTTTACCTTGTTTTTGTCATTCTCTCAAATTGCAGATGTTCACATTAGCAATAAACATATCCATTCAATTCTCAAGATCCAAATTTCCCCTCCTCCAAGAACTATAGTAACCCGTCCTTGTCAGTTAGTCTGCATATGAATGTTGGGTTCACGGTCTTCCTTCCTTAACTTGCATAGAACTGGAGCACTTCTAATGATCTGAATCAACCATTTGTCGCCAAAGTTTTCATTTGAATCTTTATTTATTGATCTGAATGGCCAAACATGAAGATTATTCTACCTTAGCAAATTACATTCAACCTCTCCACATTTTCTCCATAGATAAACTGATTTACTCGCAACTGAACCATAATCCAAAGATCTGCATAATATCCCATCAATCTGGACCTTAATTAAAAATAGCACTGAATTACATTCTGCTTCAGGAGTTGATCTGTGCTAATGTCTTCAAAAAATCATAAGAATGCTGGTAGATGACATTAGATAAAATGTGAACATTCTTGGTATTTGTAACATGATATATTCTGCCCTGTGTTTTCCATAATACAAACAATCCGTTGGCACATGATTAAATCCATTATTTGTCCCGTATTGCTTTTTTTATTTTGCTGCAATTGTCATTACACCCAATATGTCAGCTTCATCTTTCAATATTTTCCTGTTTCATGATAACAGCTGGTTAAAGTTGCCGTTTCATATTTTCCCGTAAATGGACCACAAATGCACAGAACAAACTATATATTCAGATAAACACAACAATCAAAATAAAAAAAATATCCACAATTTCACATAGGTTTAGCTGTCTAGGAATTGATCATTGGCTACAAATGAATCAACTCCAAAAGTAATGTACAATGTTTCATTTTTAGATTTAATTGTTCATATATGATGAATGCTTTAGATAAACAAAGTGGAATGACACCAATAACTTCCTTAATATATTGCAAAGATTAGTTCAACTTTTTTCATCCATTCAACTATGGACTGGTTTGCATTAAAGCCATCGAAATTGTGTCTTAAAGTGCCAAAATAGCTTGTAGGAAACTGAGTAAGTAAAAAAAAATACAACCAAATTTTTTTTTTACCAAATCAAAAAGCCCACAATGAAGAAAGAAGCACAAATATTCAGCCACAATTTCTACTGAACAAAGCACAAGTGATGCCCCAAAGCTGTTTTCCTCCGGTTATATATTCAAAGTGGCCAACCTTGAAGTGTTTTCTCACTGATCACCAGAAGATAGCACAATCTTCACCCCTTGTTCTCTTGGCCAGTGATGAAGTGTCATGAAGACTAATTTTTAAGCAAAAATTGTTTTGTCAGAATTTTAATGTATGTCATGGGAAGGTTAAAACATTAAGTTTTGTAAGTGAATGTTGTCTATATTGTCATTTCATTTAAAATACCCACAGCTGTATTTCCCTTAAATCTGAGACAACAAGACTGAAAAGTTAACATCTTGAAAAGGTGCAGATTTTTAACTGAATTTAATAAAGATAGTTTTCTATTCACATCCGATAAAGAATGCAGAGTGTAGCTGTTTGGTACACATTGATCTTGCACTGTCATGCATACACACTAAGTTATAACATTTTTGTTCACTTCTGTCATTTATAGCAGTGCTTGCAAAGAAAGTGTGTAGAGTGTGGCTATCTCACCACACTACAGAGGTTCCATCAGTGACCATGGCTTGTGTAGCAGTTTTTGGCCAAGCATATTCCCCAGATCTGGCCTCTTGCAAATTTTTCCTCTTGCCAAAATTCAAGAACACAGCAGCTCGCTATCTCCAAACAAGGAGTTCCGGAATGCTGCCATCAATAGAAACTACACTGGATAAACTATGTGGCTTCAGAAGCGAACTACTTTGAAAGAGATTAAATGATGAATTGATATGGATTGTAGCTTTTTGTTTTATAGCACCAGCTCTAAAAACATTTTTGTTCAGACCGTGTGTGTGTGTGTTTTTTTTGTCAATTTAAACATTTTTAGTGGATAACCATATTTGAGTAGATGCTCCATTTCTTTTAAACTGTATTTTTCAGTGGCCAGAATATTTTTCAGTAATCTTATTAAAGAAAAATATGCAGGAGGTCACATTTTTATGGTTGTTAAGTAGGTTACTGGTTTCATCTTTCTTCTCTTGCCGTCAGTAGATCTTGTGAATATTAGATTCTTCAGGCCTTCTTTTCTCATGTGTTTAAGAAATTTCAACTGTGTCTTTCCAATTGTAAATATAAGTTTCTCTGTAGTTTGCATTTTCCTCAAAATTTTCTCATTGCTCATATATTCTGTCCGCAGTATTTGGTCACTAGAACCATATTTCTACCATTTCTTTATCCATGAACAGATTATCCAGCATTCACTGCCATATAGAAAATTACATGTAGCAGTACTGCACTCTTTGTTTTTAATGTAAATTCTATCTCTTCATACACAGATTAGTTTCTGGAAGCCATTTTAAATTCTGTCACATTTTCTGCCATCTGTTACAACAATACTCAGTTGATTCTTGCCACTGTTTAATGCCCTCCCACCCACTAATTTACAACTACACACCTTGGATTTTCCTTTTACTGACAATTATGTATTTTATCTTCTTACAATTAATAGTTTTTTGATCTGATTTTCTTTACTACCTTATCGAAGAGTTCTTTCCATTTTCCTTCCAAGTTTGCTATCAACAGTGTCATCCATATATCTTATGTTGTAAAGATTATGCCTGCTGATAATAAATCCTTGTAAGTCTCTCGGTTCTCTTCTGACTGAATTGGTTAAATAGATCCTGTATGAAAACACAGCTTTTTCTCTATCCATATGCAGGCCATTTTATCCAAGTACATCATTACATTTTACTTGAACATCTTTCTCATATAAATGTGATTTTCCAAGCAGTTTTGTGTCATACCTTATCAAATGCTTTTGTGTAAAATATGAACTATAGGTATAGGTTTTTCTTGTATTTGTTCATATTTTTCTCTCAACATTCTGATTATAAAAATAGCATTTCTTGTTCCAGTGTTTTGAACAAAACTATACTGTTCTTACCTTATCCCTGGTCTAATTCTTCTATGAACTCTAGTCATTAGAATCCTAAGAGAGTTATTTGGTTCGTTAACCAATGTGTCCAATAGAGTTTGCATTCATTTGCACTTTGTTTCTTTGGCATCACTATGAAGATAGTTCAACTGAGGTCTTCTGGTATTTCATAGCTGTCATGTATTGCCTTTATTATTTTGGTAGTCTCATTGATTCTGAAATGATCTATGGTTGACAGCATCCCTATTACAAACTTCATCTGGTCCTGTGGCTTTGTTTCTGTTCATCTTGGCAAGTGCCAATCCTTGCTAATTTTAATACAACAGTTCCTTCCATCCTTGCTCCTTTGTCATGGAATAATCAGATGGAATCAGATATATTCCTCCTATCCTTGTAGTATTCTTTTTTATGAATTCTGTTGAGGGACAAGGTTTCTGTTCTGTTTTCATGCATGGCTGCTATGTTCCATAATGTGTATATCTCTGTGCATTTCATGTCTAGATATTCCTCTTGCTTGCTCATAATTCTTTCAAATAGCTGCATAATATCCTATATTCTGTACCATTCCTTGCTATTTTCTGGAGGTTTCAAGAATTTTATCTGCCTTTCACATTTTTTCCACTTGTCTCTTTCTCTTAGCTCTTTTGCTAATGTCCTCAGTGCCTGCTTATTTTAAGGTGTTTCACTGAATTACTGACCTCTAAACTTTGATATTTTGCTATTAGCAGGTTTCTTTTAGAATTTGTTGTATTGTAGATTAAGCATTGTTTTAAGGTTTCTTTAAAATTCCATTATTTTATCTTTAGCTTGCATATAACTGGAAATTCTTCCCACAGTCAGTACTTGGGTATATTTTAGAGTTCAGAATTATATTTCTAGATCTTTTATTGGTTGTTAAGTAGCCTATATGGTTTTTGTGTCACTTCACAGACTGAGTTTTCTTAAATAAAAGTGGTGATTACTTGGTCATTTGCTGTGTACCAATAGACACCCTCCCACTTCCCTTCAAGTCCATATTTAGGAAAATATTTCAGTCTTGTCCCTTTCTCAGTTTTGCATTTAGGACCACCATGATAATTTCTTGTGACTATCAGGTTTATTATAAAACTAGAGATTACTCCTTTCATGATATATGCAATGGTTTAACTTTCAGTTTTACTAGAATTGAATCCTACAGTTGCCTTTATCTAGTATTAGTCCTACTCTTCTCATTTTTCTCTCTGCATTTATAATGATGTGGGTCTCTTGTGAATTCAGTCTTTTTCTCCATCTGGTCTCGCACACTCCTAGAATGTTTCTAGTTTCAGTTTGACTTATTCCAACTTCCCACTTTGGTTTACTGTCCTAATATTCCATGTCCAGATTATTTTAATTGTGAACATTCACTGAATGATAGGCAAGTGACAGCTGTTACACACACACACATCACAGAGCTCCCTTCACTTTTTTTTTTATTTATATTTTTTATTGCCATGATTTTTTTTCTTGGGAGGTGGGGGGATAATGGCATGATTTCCTGTTACCTTCTGTAGGATAAGATAACTGAGATGCCATTTTTAGTAGGCTGGTCATCGATTCTTGAATTGATTCAGTCTCTGGTAGGTCTTGTCATCATAGAAAATTGATGACAACCCTCTCCTTATACCATTTAAAAAGTGTCAGGAGGAGTTTGATTTAATCACCAGCAATCAGAGAGAGAAAAAAAAAAAAAAAAAACTGTTCCCAAAAACTCCTACATGTGGCAATAGGTATTGGCCCATAAAATGAATAGCTCAAGTGAGGGTTTGTGTTATGTGCAGATTTCATTACATCCTAAGTAAACGTGTATAACTTGGTTTGTCTCAGGGTTTAATGATGAGGTGTATGTATGCTTCACTTGGTTTTTATTAAAAAAAAAAAAAAATTTTAATTTGGCAGCAGAGAAAAATCTGTGTTTACCAGAACAAACACAAAAGTAAGAAAGAAAACTGCATCCCTGCTTTTGTCATGGCAAACCACAAATGAAGAAATGTAATTATCTCAGAGATTAATCCTCATCTTTATCATTTTTTTCCTAATTTGCCTGTAAGAGCAAAATAGTTACAATTAAATTCCATGAAAGAAAAGCCATTTCACTAGAAAACCTGAGAATATCTCTTAAAAGGTGCATCTTCAGCATCCATCAAATATAATTTTGAAATCATTGAGAGTTCCTTCCTTTAATTTAGTGCATTACCATTTTGACTGTACTGGACATGGATAGAGTGTGTGTGTATATATATATATTATAAAAAACTAGCAAAGACAGCAAAATGAAAATTAATTTAAATATTCATTTAGATAACTGTCAAATAGTAATGCTCACATCAAATAAATATTCACTGTTTTAGGAGAGAGGGGGGAAAAAAAAAAAGATGGAGAGAAGGTAAAAGACATACCCTCGCCTCTTGGTAATTAATTTACTTATAAAATCCAAATTGCAAGTTTCATTTTATGGGTTGTTTACATAAACAATTTCTCTTGATTTGAAAAATTGGGATCCAGGACGAAGTTTTATGGCTATTAATTGATTTCATACAAAATGTTGTTGCTTCTCAAGATTAAAAAAAAAAAAAACTTATTTTGATAAGAGTTGTCATTCTTACTTGTGTGGAAGTTGGCAAAATATTAATTTGGTATAAATTATATTTGTGTCTTATTGTCAAGGCATTCAGTGAAATGTCTGCTGTTTATGTTGTTGCATTTTGGAAAATTCATTCTTCACTCCATAATGAAAAGGTTTTGTTTTTATTTTGTTTTTTTTTTTATTCAGAAAAGGTAACCAATATGAAAAAAAAGTGTGGCAACCATTAATAAAAAGTGTGAACAAAAAAGTTGTCAAAGTTTAAAAAGAAAAAAGAAAAAAAGGAAAAAGATCACTTTATAAGAGAAAAAAAGTGCAATCTCTCATCTCAAGTCTTTTGTATTATTTGTAGACATTTTTCTTAGTTAAAAAAAAGTACACACACACAAAATGAAAGTGACAAAAATTGATAGACTGATGAAAATTGCTGAGGTTTCCTTTTTGAAACACGTTTCATTTATCATTGTCAGCAAATACAATGGGAGGTAGATTTCATGCAGGTAGAATCCATATACAAAAAGCATGCAAGAGAGAGTGAGAGTAGACACTACAATTGCAGGCAACATAAATAGACACTTTTTTTAGATAGAGAACAAGCAATTAAGCTGCCAGTGGAATTTGAAACAATACTTGAAGTAAGCTTTGGCCATTCTACACATTTAACCAATCCAGTTTTTTTTCAGCATTTCATTATTCAATGAATTCAGGAAGAATAAAACCAAATTATTTATAAAATATTCCCTTTTATTTATAAAATATTCCCTTTTATTTATAAAATATTCCCTTTTATTTATAAAATATTCCCTTTTATTTATAAAATATTCCTTTTATTTATAAAATATTCCCTTTTATTTATAAAATATTCCCTTTTTTTATTTATAAAAATATTCCCTTTTATTTATAAAATATTTATTTTTTTATTTATAAAATATTCCCTTTTTTTATTTATAAAATATTCCCTTTTATTTATTTAAAAATATTCCCCTTTTATTTATAAAATATTCCTTTTATTTATAAAATATTCCTTTTATTTATAAAATATTCCCTTTTATTTATAAAATATTCCCTTTTATTTATAAAATATTCCCTTTTATTTATAAAATATTCCCTTTTATTTATAAAATATTCCTTTATTTATAAAATATTCCTTTTTATTTATAAAATATTCCCTTTTATTTATAAAATATTCCTTTTATTTATAAAATATTCCCTTTTATTTAATAAATAAAAATTTCCCTTTTTTATTTATAAAATATTTTTTTAAAATATTTATAAAATATTCCTTTTTTATTTATAAAATATTTATAAAATATTCCCTTTTTTATAAAATATTCCCTTTTATTTATAAAATATTCCCTTTTATTTATAAAATATTCCCTTTTATTTATAAAATATTCCCTTTTATTTATAAAATATTTCCTTTTATTTATAAAATATTTATTTATAAAATATTCCCTTTTATTTATAAAATATTCCCTTTTTTATAAAATTTCCTTTTATTTATAAATTTCGTTTCTACTTTTCACTCTTAAAAAATTAAGTATCATAAATTAAATCTCAGAAAACTTCACCAAAAAGGAAGAAATGACTGATTTTCAAAATTAAATGAACGTTCAAGTTTACAATTCATGATTCTAGTCTTATTACAAAAAAGAAAGAAAAATTTATTCAATGTTTATAAACTATTTTCCAAGAAAAATCAGTCAAAAAAAAAAAAAAAAAAAAAAAAAGGCTAAATATGCAATGTTTCTTGAGTAAAAAAAAAAAAATCAACCTAAATGATTTGAAGTTTTTAATTTAAGTCAAACTTGATTATTCTGTAAAAGGTTACAGAAGTTGATAAAGTTGTTTTTATAAATTTACCATATAAAAAAAAGAAAAAAAAAAGCTTCAAATAAACTCAATGAAAAACATTTAATTAGTTACCTCCATGAGATCACTAAAAAAAGAGCATAGCATAAGGAAAAAGATGCCAAACTTGACGAAAAAATTTTATCATCTAAATGTTTATGTTATTAAGAAGAAGGATCAAAGTATTTTTGGGGTATTTTTTTACATTTTTTAGTCGTTCCTAGCATGCCCGAAATTGTTAAAAAAATTTTTGAGTCAGCAAAATTGATCATTTTTTTTTTTTTCCATTTTATAACAAAAAAAAAAAAAAAAAAAAACTGGAAATCTCACTTTGAAATTCTTTTAAATATCAATTATCATTTTTTCAAAACTTATTTTAAGAAAATCAGAAATTATGTTTATTTAAAATATTTTGAACCAAGCTTAACTTAGCTTCTGCACCAAAAAGATGTAATTTGAAAATAAAACAAAGCATAAACTTTTGCATCACCTGACAGGTGATGAATGACATCCGTGAGGATAATTTGTTCTACAGAAGGAGAAAAGTGAAATAATTTACATTTAAGTGAACAAATTATTTACCTCATTTAAAAAAAAAAAAAAAAAAAAAAAATTCAAAATTTAGAATGTTCTAAAAAAGGAAAAATTTTTAAAAATAATTAAAAAAACTTTGGTCTTTCCTCTTAATAATAACATAAGCATTTAGATGATAAAATTTTGTTTTTGGCAAGGTTGGCATCTTTTTCATCAAGCTATGCTCTTTTTTTAGCGATTTTGTGGAGGTATCTACATTTAATTAATGTTTGAGATGTTCATTGAATGAAAAAAATAGAATTCATTTCAAAATATAAACATTGGATTTTGCCAGACTATTCAAAGAACTAAGAATTTACATGAGAAAGTGATTGAAAAAGTCTTATGTAAAAAATTGCCATAAGATAGAAGCTTGAAGAATTACTTATTAAAACAAAATGTTTGTTAGTGGGAAACAAGGAACTTAGGAGTTTACAGAAGGGTTTTTTTTTTTTTTTTTGAGCAGGGTTGGTTTAATAGGAACAGAAACTGAATTATCAAAATCAAATAAAATTAGATTCATAAAAAAACAGTTGTTTTTTTTTTTAAAATATTTATTTTTAAATGATATTCTAACCACACAAGTGGCATTTTACAAATCAGTTTACAACAATTCTTTGAAGCTACTTTGAAAAAAAAAAAAAAAAAAAAAAAAAAACCATATTTATGCTTGACCAACACAGAAACAACAATGAAATTAAACGTTTTTTTTTAATTTTGTCATGTTTTGTTAGCTTAAAATAGATGTGTATATTATTGGCATATTCAGCATACAAATCTTTTTAGAGATAAAAATGTATTGTTATTAAATAAGATTTTTTTTATTGAATCTTAATTGCTCTGATCTATTTCTTACTTCAAAATAAGAGAACAAAAGTAAACAGTATATAAGAAAATATTTTAGCAATACTAAACTGAAGCCTTTATTTTTCAGTAAACTTTAGCTAAAAAAATTAAAAAGGTATTTCATTATTTTCTGTCTCCTCCTAAAAAGGAAATTATGTTGAAAGAAATTTCAAAACAATTTTCTATTCCTTTTATAGTGAAAGCATCCCCCCCCCCAGTGAACTCCAAGTAAGATTCAGGATTCCAAATTTACAAAGGACTATCAGATGACTAAACCACAAAGAGATGCTTTGCTATTATTTCATCAATAGGCAAATGTTAAAGTAATTTTTTTTTTAATCCTCCAATATTTTATTTTTAAATCCTATTTTGGGTTTAAACTTCTGAAAGTTAAATATAAATTAAAACAAAGACTGGTGTCTTAAGTAGAGTTATGAAATCAAAGTTTAAAGCAATTTGGGGCAGAGAATATTAATACAGAATCCATATAAAAAAAATAAGAGTTTACAACAACATAATACATAGTTTCACATCCTCAAGTTTTAGAAATGACACATCATAAATTTGCTTAGAAAATTTGGAAAATAATCTGTCCAGTCAGAAAAGCCATAGGTCAGCCATATTTAAACATTTTATCAAAAAGGAAAACATTGTGTGTATTAATGAAAGACATGACCCAAAAGATATACTTGCTATTTAGGAAAGAGTAAAACAATAAAAAAAAATAATTGTGTCACTTAAAAAAAATTGATGTAGTCACTCCACTGACTTAAACACTAAAGTGTTTTCAATACATTCTAAACTTTAGAAAGCTTATTGAAATGCCTCTGAAGTGAAAGGTTTCACTTTAATCATTTTTGAAAGCTAATACTATATATACGAGATGGAAATAAGAAAATGTTTATTTTCATAAACTGCAAAATAAATGGAGGTGGTGGTATTGTTGGCTTTAAATCCATAAATAAAAAAAAAAGAAAAAAAAAAAAAAGAAAAAACATTAGAAATCCTACAATTGCTGTTGGTACATTTTATTATTGAATTTTGTATTTTTATGAATTTCATATTTTAATTTTTCTTTTGCCATAAGCTTGAAAGTTCCCTATCCACTGAAGCACTTTGTAGGTTTTGCTTTTTTTTGTTGTCCTTTCTTGATTTCTTGCAAATTTAATTTACTTCCATTTGTTGCCATGCAACCTGTTTTTGGTTTTTAACAGTTTATCTGATTTATTCAAAGCCACTGGCAGACAAAGACAAATAGGATTCTTCAGGAAAACAAAAAAGAAAACAAAAAACACAGCAGCTGAATAAGAAAGTGGAACAACATCTAAATGTTCAAACATGTATATTTACCTATATATCAGCTCAATCATGCATACGTTACATGCTTTTTTATATTTTTATATATATATATATATATATATATATATATGTGTGTGTGTCTTTATGTAAACATGCATATCTCTATATATATATATATATATATATATAGTGTAAGAGGTTGCAGTATATGCCCTACTGCATATGTGTGCATATGGATTACAGATATGCATGAAAGCCTGTCTGTATGAGACTGCATATCCTTTGCCATTAAAACATCAGAAAAATGTATAAATTATTGATCTGCATGCCTACATGTGGCAAAAAAACATAACATTACCACAAGTTTTTTTTTTTTTTTTTTTTTTTTAGAAATATTCAGGCACATCAATCAAGATGCCAAGATATTTCTTGATGTCAATTCCTCTTTAGGCAATGAAGTAGGGTGAAGTAGGATGATGTTACCGATTTGAGACTACACTCTTTCCTTCCTTCTGGGAGTGGTGGGGAAAGTGGCTTCTTGGGCCACAGACCAATGTTAGAAAATCTAAATTATCTGCCATCTACAGTTTTTTTTTTTTATATATAAGGGCTTAAAAAATAAAATATAAATTTACTGAAATATATTAGAACAACTTTTAAATTATGTGTGTGTGTGTATATATAAGTGTAGTATTAACTATGTATGTATGTAGATGCATTTCAACACTAGGAGAACATTCTGGTAGTGCATTGCAATGTTCATGCATTTAAAGCTGTGCAGACACTTCAGAAGCATAAGTGCATCTTAAGATATTGTTTGTTGAATATGCGCATACTTCCTAAGCAGGCCTTTTGCTTTGTTTTTTTATCCCCTTTTCCTGTTGCCATTCATACCTGATGGGTAATCTCCTCCATACTAACAGATTTGCGGATAGCATTTTGTATGTCTGGGTCATCCATCAGGTTGACACTTAACTTCTGTGTTCGCAACAGGTCTATGTCATCTGTTGTCTTGTCTTCCACGCTAATCAGACGGTAATGTCTGGAACGACTGAAATGATAAAGTACAATATGAAAATTAGTTCAAAGATGACACTTACTGTAAATGGAATTTGCAGCTGTAGATGTTTTCTCTGCAAAACCAAGAAAATTATTGTACAAAAGTAGTGGGAGGGGGGGATAGAATTAGAATAAATGAATGAACACCAAAAAGAATGGTGGACATTTTCCTTTTCATAATTTACAAAATATTTTTCAGAATAACTGAAAATGCTGATTTTAACAGACAGCTGATTTTCAGATTAACCAAAAAACTCAAAAGTTGCCAATGATTAAATTCCTAAAATAATAAATTTGCAATAGACAAAGAGAAAAAAAAAAAAAAAAAAAAAAAAAATTTTATGTGGACAAATTTATGATTCTGATTATAAAATTACTGCTTTTTTTTGTGCGAGGGGACAAGGACCAACAAAAATTTTCACAAGTTTGTATTTTTTTTTTGTTTTTTAATATTAAAAAAAAAAAAAAAAAAAAAAAAAAAATTGTCCTACATTTTTTAAATTAAGAAGTTTAGAAAAATATTAAAGTGATGTGATCTGTCACTGCAAATACATTTTTCAGGAATCCTCATTTTCCATCAAATATTCCAAAAATGTAGTTGATAAACTCATTGTCAAAGGGAACATAAAACTTGGCAAGATCGCAAATATTCGATTTGTATTTTGGCAAAACCGGTTTATTTACAAACGAGTCAAAATTATATTTCTAAATAAGTATAAATGATAATATTTGGATTACATGCGGTTTGTGATGCAAATGAAGACAAGAAAACTGACCTGTCTGGACTGCGAGTGTAGACTTTTGGAGAACGGACCACACTAGACTTGCTGCGTGGCGGTGGACGAGGAGGCTGCAAGATTTCAATAAGAGGCATAAAAACACAGTAAAAAAATTAAAAAAAAATTCAATTCTAAATTATGGTATAAAATACAACAAAATAATGTGACCATAGAAAAAGAGGACAAAGAAAAAGAGGACAAAGAAAAAGAGGACAAAGAAAAAGAGGACAAAGAAAAAGAGGACAAAGAAAAAGAGGACAAAGAAAAAGAGGACAAAGAAAAAGAGGACAAAGAAAAAGAGGACAAAGAAAAAGAGGACAAAGAAAAAGAGGACAAAGAAAAAGAGGACAAAGAAAAAGAGGACAAAGAAAAAGAGGACAAAGAAAAAGAGGACAAAGAAAAAGAGGACAAAGAAAAAGAGGACAAAGAAAAAGAGGACAAAGAAAAAGAGGACAAAGAAAAAGAAAAAATTGCAAAATGTTTTATACAATAAAATTCTCAAAATATAAGAAAACAAAATAAAAATACTTTCCAAAGGACCAAACTTTATATTTCATCTGATTGAAAAGATGAAATTCTTGCAATTCATAGAACATTAAATTTACAAATCGTAAGACCATTCCCCTCCGACCAGATATATTGTACTGCTTTACTATATAGTTTCTTATTAATTTTAATATTCTATTTAGTGGATATATGTATTTGAGTGTAAATGGTCTGTGTATTTGAGAGTCTTAATGAATAAAATATGTTTTCCATCATAGTTCAAAACACTAAGCCCAGTTTGCTTTTAGACAGCTTAGTGAAAGTCAAGCAAATTTCAATTAGCTACAAGAGAGAAGCAGGTTTGAACCCTGCCAAAAGTCACATTTTCTTTATAAAGATTCAATATCACTGGACAATAGTAATATTTAGACTATTTGAAATTATTTAAAAGTGTTTTCTAAATAGTTTAAAGACATGGATGTCTACTCAAACATGTCCATATAATCAATAGAATATTTAAAGTAATAAAAAGTAATGTTGGATTCTAAATAAATTAATTCTTTAGAGATTATATATTTTTTCTGTGTGTGGAGGAGTTTGAATATTAACACTTTTGAACTAATACTGGAAATTTATTATTCAAATAAATTGAGACAATATTTTATTTCTTCAGTAAGTAAACAAAACATTCTCAATCTGACTTCTATAAACAATTCAAATGACCAAACTTTTCCAAATCGTGTGAGTGTGTAGAAAAATGGTGAAAATCTACAAAAAACTGCTTCCCAGTTGAAAAATAGATTCAATTCTGTTAAGCACAAATAAGTTATATCAGGAAAATGTCAATATAAGCAACAGACATTAATATCTTTTTCTTTTAAGTTTTTTTTTTTTTTTTTTTTTAAATTTTCTTACATTACAAAAGTGATTTTTTGAAGCAATCATATACTCAAATTATTTAACTTTCAAGTGGGAGGTGTGAAAATATATTTGAAAATTCAGTAAAATGTCAATCAAAAATTCAGAATAAAATTTTTTTAAATATGCAATGAAAGAATCAGGTTTAAACAAGATTCCCAAAAATTTAACATGCAGGTTGTCATGACAACAGGCAGTAAACTGGATAGAACTAACAAAATGTCTGCATTCAAAAGCTTATTTTTTTTTTAAATACAAAAATTACATATTTTAAGTATTTTCGCCCTTTAAACATGTGATTTATTAAATTTACAAAAGTAAACTAGATTTTCAATATTATCAAATGTTATGTAAAACTCATTTTATAAACATTTCTATAGAATCCAATAAATTTCAACATTTTAGCAAAGACAGTAACTTAAGTAATACAAAATCCATTTAATATTGCAATAAATTTTAAACATTATCTTATTATAATGCCATAAGCAATGGCAAATAAAAAAAAAAAAAAACAAACTCAAGGGAGAATTTAATACCTTTTTTTATATAAAACTTATATAGATTTGTGCTGAGAAAATATTGAAACAGTGTGTCAATTGGAAAACTGATGTTTTAAAAGTCATGGGATAGGTGCCTGACAAAGGGTAACAACATATGATATCAGTTCCACAAATTGTCAGAAGACAACTGGAAAGATGTTGAGCCATGTCCATATTTGTAGACACAGGATCTTGCATAGAATTAGACTTCCTCATCATGTTCAATAATTGCTTGATTGAGCTCATGTCAGGTTGAGCATTATGGTGACACCATTTGTCAAAATGGTCCAGAGTGCTACTTAAAAAACAATTCCGAGGAAGCCCAATGACAATATGTTATCCTGTTGGAAAAACCCATGTTGTTGGGGTAAACAGAGTTCATGAAAAAAAACAGACAAAAATCATAATGGTCATTGGAGATTTGTAACATCATTAAATTGTACTTTCTGCATAAAATGTAACAGAGAATTGGGTCAGCCTGATAAAAGACTCTAAGGTGGTTGTATACGGTGCTGTAGGCACCAAGAGTTGTGTCCCCTCCCACAATTGGCTGTTGAGAGAAAACCTACTTCGAGTAGGTGGTGCTGCCTATTGGCTAATACCTGCCCAGTATCATTCACATGGAAATAGTCAGTGAACAACCTGTATTGACCAACGCAGTGATGGTTCTCCCATCAACCTGGACCCCGATCACAGGTAGTGCCAGGCTGGAGAAGATACTGGCACTGAAATATCTCTTCTCCCATTTTCTTGGACAGTTTTGAGACATAAAATGGGTCAGCCCAATAAAAGACAGAGAGAAGACCTTATACTTAGAGTAGGTGGTGCCAACTGCTGGTGTTTACAGCACCACATACAACCAACTCGGAGTCTTATCAGGCTGACCCGATTACATAGCATTAAATTGTACATTGAATGCAATAAATATCTCAAACTATTTGTTCCTTACAATTCATCTATTCACCACCTGGCATAGAGTAATAGGAAAGTAGGATTGCAGGCAAATTGCTAATGTAAAGAGTTTAATTCTCCTTAGATGTTCAGTTACTTTGAATCATGTGTCAGACTTGGCTAAATATTGACTAATAACTAAAAGGAGATAAAAAAAAAATATATAGAAAAAAATGTTAAATAATTTACAGAATTAGTAGTGGAAGTCAAACACACAATACAAAAGTATTTCCATCTGCAATTAGAATATCTTTGTAAGTGAACAATCCATGACAGATGAACTTAAAAGGATTATTTATTTGTTAGCAAATTGTTATGCATTATTCAAAGATTAAATAAAAAAAATATGTATACATGTTAATTAAAAGAATAAAAATTATTTATCAAATTTAGTTTTAGAATCTAGTTTTTATAGCAGAGATTGTTGATAATTAATTCAGTCAAAGAGCAAAAGATGATTCAAGTTGAAATAGCCTGAAACATATTTTGTCTCTTTTCAACTACTTGGGCAGGGGATGATGGGCAAGATGTTGCAAAGATGGTGGAAATCAAAAACTAATGATAAATAATCATTGTTTTCATCACAAAAGCACAACAGTATTTATTTCAATCATATTCACCTGCAGCATAAGTTTCTACAATGGGAATTCCCATCATTTATACAGTCAATGGGTGAGGTATCATAGAATGTCAGGGAGAATTATGGCATAACAGGTGTCAGAATGCAAAACGGAATTGGCAAATCAAGCCCAAATTCCAACACTGGCTGCTTATGTTCACTTAGCACTCACGACCTGTACAAAGGCATAAATCCACAGTATCTGTCTATATTTCTGAGATGAGGTATTATGTACACTGTTAACCTTATTCAGACTATTGTCCTCATCTTTGTTGCCATATTTATCACAACGTTTCAGCTGTTGTATGCTCCAGCCTTCTTCAGGTGGTTGGAATCTCGAACTGAACCCTTTATTTCGCTCACTGAAGTAGACTGTTCTAGTTCCACGTGCCATGTCTAATGGATGTCAGTTATCAGTTATCTTCTGTTAATTCCCCTCTCCAAGTTCTCCACTGCCTTAACAAGGTATTGAACTCACAACTCTTTGGATCCTGTCACTGGATCTAACCAATGCCTTTATCCACTGTGACATGTATCCTTAATGACATCTGTATATGAATTTCTGGGACTTATAAACTTAATGGCTTCATTAACCATTTGTACCAGTGCGCATATTGTAATTTTTGCTGTTGTCATTGCATTTTTTTTTTTTTTTTTTAACCAGAGCTCATATTGCAATTTGTTATTATTGCTTTTCTCTGGGATTCTTTATTACTGGTTTCCATATTGTATTCATTTCTATGCTTGGTCGGCTCAGGAGATTTTTGTGGCCTAGAATATGTGCTGATTCCTTAAGTTTACAAATTTTCCAATACTTGGTTAAGGCAGTGGAGAACTTGGAGAGGGGAATTAAGACGAGATAACTGACATCTATTAGACATGGCATGTGGAACGAGAACAGTCTACCCCAGCAAACGAAATAAAGGGTTCAGTTCGACATTCCAACCACCTTAAGAAGGCTGGAGCATACAACAGCTGAAACGTTGAGATAAATATGGCAACAAAGATGAGGACAATAGTCCTAATAATTTAAGTAGTATACATAAATCTACATCTCCCTGTATTCAGTTCCATTGGCATGTTACTATGAGATGAAAAGTTACTGTTACATCCATTATGAACCTTGACAGGCCAAATTGCTAAGAACAATCTTGCAAAAAGAAACTGTCTAGCCACACTGATACAGCAAAGCAGTGTCTGGATGATATATATATATATATATATATATATATATACACACACACACACACACAAGGTATGTTGCAAAGTTCTCAGATGAACCAATTTCCCACAATCTGAGCAAGAAGTTTTCAGCACCCACTCATATTTTTCTAACTAGATAAATATGTTACCATAAATTTGAAAATAGTAAATAAATAAAATGCATTATTAGCAGAAAATTTTTTTACCCTCAGATTTTTAAGAGCAAAAATATTTATTTTTTTCCTATATTACAATTTTTTTTTATATTAATCTAATCAAAATATACAAAGTTTTGGCCATAATATATTTGGAAGATCATTTTGTACTAGTAGCCTTGGGAAACATGAATCCAGCACTTCTACTCCTAGCTATAGGTGAAATAGTAAAGTAAACTAGATCCTTTAACCTGATTTAGGCTTCTGAATTCAAAAAACAACCTGGACAGAGATGGACTTCATCTTACCCTAAACACATCCATATTGGTAGCATGTGGTACTAAAACAAGTATAAATGTAATTTATAGTCTTGGATTTAAAATCAGTCTAACTCCAAATGTAAAAAAATTCCAAATCATTCAAAAGTTATAATAAAGCTTCAAATAACAGTGCCATTGGCTTTAATGCACAAGCAGAATAGAAGATGCCTGCTGCTGCTGCTGCTGTTAGAAGATTTTAGATTTTTAGGCTGAAAATATTAAAAATTTATAAAAAAAAAAAAAAAAGTTTCTCACATCTTTTTGTTAGAAGATAAAGCACAAAAAGTAATGTTATTTAAAAAGGACAGACTTGAGTAAATTTTGCTTTTTTATTCAAGTACCAAATCAGAGTAAAAGGAGGGGGTTTGCAGAAAATATACAGATCTTCATTGCAGCAGATGAAATTATACAAAAAGCATTGTAAAGTTCACACATATATAGCAAGCCCTTCAAATAATAGACAACTTAGAAATAAAAATGAACAGCAATTGAAGCAGACAAAATAAGAGAGAAGAGAGAGAGAGAGAGAGAGAGAGAGAGAGAGAGAGAAATCTACATCAACTTGGACATCCAGGCATCTGGCTTACCCGCACTGACTTGAGCTCTGACCCATAAATGGTGGAAGGTTTTGATCCTCCAGATTCATGACGGACCCTCAGATTTGGAAATCTGTTACCTCCTGGGATCAGGTCATCCTGAGGGGGAAGGACAGAAAATAAAAAGTGCATAGTGTCAAGGGGAAGAGAGAGAGAGAGAGAGAGAGAAAGAAAGAGGATCCTACAGGACATCTCCGGAATGTCTATCTACATAAATGTTTGCAGCCATAGACAAGAAAGTAAATTTATTCCAATTACTCTTTAGTTGTAACAATCGTTTTTTTTTTTTTTTTGACACAAGGAGACAACATGGATTTGTTCCATTCATTCTTCAAGTAGAGGGTCAATCTATTATAAAGCTTCATATTCCCCCCTCTATTGACTAAATATTAAAACTGACATTGTTGCCAATCAGAGCAAGCAACAATTTAGTAACAGGTTTTTTTATTGACATGGAGAAAAATAACAGAACACTTAAAGTTTATACCAAATTCAAGCATGGCTGCTGAGGAAAACTAGTGCCAGAAAAATGAAATTCTAGAAAGTATTTCAAAACATTTCAAGCACAACTCTTCTCACACTACAAAATAAAATTATACAAGAAAAAAAAGAAAAAGAAAAAAAAAAAAAAGTGTTGCACGACTTGATCACCTATTTGGGATCCAATCCCTGATAAAAGGGCCAGTAACGATTTAAGTCAAGAACCCCTCCACCCACACAATGCTTAAAATTTGAAAAGATCTCTAGGCTCAGTGTCAAAGCATTCCTAAAGCCATGCAGCACTATTTTGATAGTTTCCAGGATTTTCAGATAAAAACAAAAAAAGCATCTCACTAGTGACAGCATGTCAGTTTTCATTTATGATTGCTACTTATAAATTTGTTATTAATTATCTACCCTCTCTACAATTTATTGGATAAAAAAAAAAAAAAAAAAAAAAAAAAAAGGAGGACTGAAATTCTAATTGATCTACTTGAACTAATTGATGGGATTATGGTCACTGATCTAAAGAAATTATAGAATTATATATTTTGTTATCAATCAATTCCTGGTGGAAGGTTTTGATCCTCGGGATTCATGAAAGACCCTCCGTTATGGAAATCAAGGCCTGAGGTGGGAGGGAGCGTTTTAATAATCCCATATTGTTAAATACTATTAGGGATCTAAATAAAAAGTATTGTAGAAGGAAACATTGTGTTTAAAGATGAAAATCTGCACAAATATAAAATTTTATATAGATCTAGCTTTGATGAAATTAGGATTTAAGTCAATGACAATTAGAATAATGGACTAAAATTCACAAATCAATCAAATTTTATGGCTAAATATTTGGAGGAAGTTTATTTAGGAGTAATATCAGTTGTTTGAAAGAAGGAACTGTTGAAGAGTTTCTTTATAGAAAGTAAGAATTGTTGTTTTAGTTTTTTTTCTAAAATGTTATTTATTGTTATGCAAGGTCAAATTATTTACAGTGGTATACTTTTAAAAATTTTCAGCCTTTTTGCCATATACATGTTTTATGACACAATCTTTGAGAATAGCTCATAAAAGTTGTTAAAAAAATGGTGAATGGAGAGGTTCAACTCTTCCAGTGGCTAATTTAAAAAATAAATATTGATTTAATTTTTTTTTTTTAAATTACTAATTTATGTTTTATAATTATACTAATTGAATATTCCATAGTTTACAAGTCCAAACTAATTAGAGAGAAAATATGAGACTTCTTTAATGACAACAAAATGCCATTGGAAAAAGAAAAAAAAAATCTGAAAATAATGGTCATTATAAGAAAATCCAGTTCCGAAAATGTAACAATTATGACAAATGCCCATAATACTTTTTAAGTTCAGAAGGGGTGTGTGTGTGTGTGTGTGTGTGTGTGTGTGTGTGTGTGTGTGTGTTGGGGGGGTGGTGTGACTAAATGAATATATAACTGCAGGCAGCTTGAATCATGGCCAAATTTATTCTATTCATGCTACTAAAATCACTAATATTAAAAGAACTAAAATGTCACTGCAAATACTAAAGGCAACATTTAAAATACTATAACAGGTGAATAGGTTATCAAAAAGGTGGAGATTCAGCAAAGGATATAAGTATAAGACTAACAGAATGGAAAACATGCAGGGAGAGGGAAAAAAATTTACATATTAGGCGCGCACACACTCACACAAATCTACAATGCTTTACTATTGTTACTTTTTTTTTTTCTTCCAAGGTTGGGAAAGAAAGCAACCAAACACATCCATGCTAATAGAGTGGGATGAAATAAGAAAAACAGATTTATAAAGAGCTAAGTTAAAAAACAAATGAGACAAGCAATAAAAAAATTTAAAAAAAATAAAAAAATAAAAAAATGAAATAAAACAAACCTTGTAAAAATCTTCAATTTTGGATTTGATTCCAGTGTAGGTCTTTTTACCTTGACTTTTAACCTGAAACAAAACATTTCATAAATACATCTTTGGACAAGAAGAATAGATAGACAAAGATACCAGAATACTGACATACTACCAGATTTTGTGTCAAGGGAGGGAACCAGCAACCCATGGAATATAACTTAAATAGAAGCTACAAGAAATATCTATCAGAGAACAGCTTGGTTGATAGAGAATTGAAATAGAAATCTAAGAAGGATGATTTAAATCATCATTTCAGGTAGCTGAATTTAGTTTGTCTAGTCACTAATTGACAAAATAACTTACAAAATTACAAAAAAAATTACAACACAATGACCAATTTTTAATTTAAAACCATTTTTAAGATGTCGTTTTTAGAAGTTTTGGTTAAATCAATAATCCCAATCAACTGGGGAACTTAACATGACCTTGTGCTCAACAATTTGCTTTTTATGTTTATTTTTATGAGAATCAGAAAGAAAAAGAAATGGTAAAAACAAATGTTATATTCAGTTGCTGTTACTTTTAAAAAAGAAAATTTATAAATGCAATTTTTTTGCTATTAATTTTTCTATTCTAAATAAGTACATATATTAAATGTATATACTTTCATAGTTTTTATTAATTTATTAACATTTATCATTATGTGACTTCATTTGCTGCACAAATTCTTATCTGACCACTGAAGATTTGTTTGAATTTCATAGTTGTGTTGTCATATCGTGCTATGGCAACAGAAAATACCTTTGAAATTAACAATGTTACTGCAATTGAGAGGCCTTGAAAAAGAATGCAGTGAAAAGGGAAGCAATATTAATAATGATGCAGAGTGCAAAAAGGTTAAACATGATATACAAGTTACATGGCAACAACTTTTGGTAATTTTATAAGAAACAGTTTTACATATTTCAGCACAATAAAACATCTTTATATTTGTTAATGTAAAAACAAATGTCAAATATATACCAAATCCAGGTTACATTATTTTTAGCAAAAACATACAAAAGTTTGATAGTTGTATAGATAGGATTTACTTTATAATCTATAATTTTCTTAACTGTAATAGTAGAGAAGATGTAGAATAGAACAAATCAGCTGAAGATAATTATGTAAAATAGAAAAAGATTCTTCAATTGAAAATGATAAACTAAAAAAAATAAATTTTTTTTTTTTACATTTTGAAGGAATATTTTCTTCAAATTTATGCAAAAATAGTTTTTTTAATCTTTGATTAATGAACTTTCCCATCAATTTTATTTTTGTTTAATTCACAATGTTAGCAATAAAAAGCAAGCAAAGTCCAAATAACTACTACTACTAATAGTAGTCATTTTTAGTGGAGCTCTCCAGTTCACCGAGATTGTTTTAGAAAAGCATTTTAGATTAAATTTCATAAACCATTTAATTATATATAGAAAATTTATAATTTTAATAAATGTTAAAAACTTTATTTAAATATTTTTTAGATGCCATGTAGTTAACAGATTACAAGTGGAGAGAGAAAATATGGGAAACGGGTGGGGTTAGAGTAAAAAGAAAAAAGTCTTTTTATAGAACAATAACACTATTTATAATATCAATGTATCATTTTATTATAATATATATATATATATATATATCTATCTCTACGTAGGTGCATACACATACATGTATATTTTTTGAATAAAAAAATTCCGAGAGGATAGAATCCAGGTAGAACTCAATGTCCAGGACAGAGTAAGGATATAATAAAAAGACTTAAACACTAATATTCCATGGTCATAATTTCCTTATTTTTTTTCTCTTTACCCACCAAATTTTTGAAATTTTACTTATTTAAATTTTAGATTTCAAAATATATATATATATATATATATATATATATATATATATATATATATATATATGTGTGTGTGTGTGTATAGCTATGTAGGTGTGTGTGTATATAGGTATATGTATGTATGGATGTATATAGGTACATGTATATTGATGGATGGATATATATGTAGATGTGTGTGTGTGTGTGTATGTTTTGGTATGTATGTACTCGTATCTATATGAGTATGTATATGTATATATGTATGTATGTATAGTTAGACGGATAGATACAGGGATACATTATTTTGTGTGTGTGTGTGTGTATATATATATATATATATATATATATGTGTGTGTGCATGTATTTATGTATGTGGAAAGTGTGTGTATATGCATATGGGTGGATATGTGTGTGTATAAGTGTATATATGTGTATGTATATATGTAGGTGTAATTATTTGTATATTATATGCGCGGTACTTATTAGAAAGTGCTCAGTATCAGAGAGAGCTAACATATTGAATCAGATATATATATATATATATATGTGTGTGTGTGTGTGTATGTATGTATGTGCAGGTGTGTATTTATGTGGATATGTGCATGTGTGTACATGCCTATGTGTATGTATATACGTGTATGTTATTGTGTATGTGTGGATTCGCATGTGTTTTTGAACATAAAAATATAGGTCCTTGCTAGATTAGATAATCGTTATATTTATTCTTTATATGATTGTATTTGATTTGTAACCTGTAGTCGATATTAATTTTGTCAAATTTTCTCAATTACACAGCAGCCCTTTCAGTAAATGTCCTTCAATTTTAGTTTCCCCCACCCCATCTCTCTCCACCACCCCGTCTTTCCTTTTCTCTCCCTCCCTCCTATTCTGATCTTTAACATTAGATCATCTATGGTGTGTGTATGTCACCATGAAATGTATCTTTAGTGTATTAGACATCCGACAACATTCATATTTCTCCCCTTCCACTCACCTCTAGTTAGAAAAAACCCCTCTCTGTTAAGTTTTAGTCTCCCACCTTCTCCGTCTATTACCCCCCTCTCTTTAACACTAACATTCGTCCCACACTCTCATACTTACATTCTATTTTTATTTCTGGAGTTGTTCTTTTCTGTGTTCTTTTTGAATTTGTAGGTCTGATGAATTGGATCGTATTTACGATTCCAATGGAATAAATTATGACCATGGAATATTAGTGTTTAAGCCTTTTATTATATATATATATATATATATATATATATATAAAAATAAAGATATTTTTAATGACAACATTTTTAAAATATAAATAATAGGCTCTAATGTATAAACCAACTAATATTCCTTTTGAGATAATTCCTGTAGATTTTTAAAAGATCCGTTATTTGTACAATAAGGGTAAGGCAAAAATAAACAGCTGATAAATATGCTTGCTTACATATGTTTTGTATTTACATCCAGTATATTTCAATATTGAAAAGCTTAAAAGCTACAATTTTGTATTGAAGAGAAAAATACATTGTAAATACAAACATCACATAATTTTGCCAGATGAAACAATATCCAATCTTAGGATGAGTAAAATGTTTATTATAACAAATGAAATCTGATTGAACCCAGATAAATATATAGACTAGGCATTTCAAAAATGGTTTATAATACATTAATTTCATTACCAATGAATATCATTATCAAGATGGTAAATATTTAAAAGCTGGCACAATTGCAATAACTAAACATGTTTGAGCTGAGGAAGGAAGGAAGGAAGCACCCCCACCCCCAATGGAAAGGGTTATAACAGTGGACATGAGAAACCAATTTTCCTGAAAATTGGTTTTAAGAGAAAGATTTTATAAATTTCAACTGAAAGTAGCATTGGCTGCAATGAATACTAAATGTTTCCTTATAAGGAAATGGGTGAATATTACCATTCATCTATTAAATTTAGGAAAGTTTTTACCAATTATGAATGGATCTTGACAACTTAGACTTTGTAGTCTCAGTGGCAGCACTGTTTACAAAAGATATAAGAAATAACAAAAACAATGCTTTAGTTAAATACTAAACAAAATTATAAGGGTGCAGAATTGTCAGTTTGGGAATGACTTGAAAGCTAGAAAATTTTGAATTTCACCAATTGCTACTATTGAGAAAAAAAAAAAAAAAAAAAAAAAAGCTGTAAAGTGAACATAGTTTGCTATCAGACAAGTGTTTAAAAACAGATCTCATTTTGGAGCAGGAATGTATAAAAGCATTGGATTACAGAAAAATTCAAAAGGTGGAAATTTTTAAATATTTTATTGAACAAAGGGAAAACAAAGCAAGGTGGGAGTTAAAAGTTGCAGAAAATAAGGAATATGAAGATAAATTATAAGAAATATATTGGAAAGTAAAAGAACAAATAATTTTATCATTCAAAAGAAATGAAAGAATTTTTCAGAATAAATTTTTATATACAAAGATATTTTGCCATTTCCCCTTCTCTGCCACCCCACCAAAAAAAGAATAAAATAGTCTTAAATTGTTGGAAAAATGAAAGCAGACTATGGTCAATGTGTATGTGCTAGAGAGAAAGAAAAAAAAGGTGAATTCTGTGTGTTTTCTACATAGGAGTTTAACTATGTGAACACTCTGCCACAAGAACTTCTTAAAGCTGAACTATGTAGAAGATAACACACAAAATTCACCATACCAAAACCAACATCCCTAATAATGGTTGTAGAACTAGCTGAAAGTGCTCAGAATAACAGCTATAGATCATTTTCATACTCTTTAACACCAGAAAAAGTGAAATGTTAGAATGCTGGAAAAACTCAATAAAAGATTAATTAATTCTTTCTTGTTAGGCATTTCAATGAAAGACATTATATATATATATATATATATATATATATATATATATATATATATATATAGAGAGAGAGAGAGAGGAATAGATTTTTCTGTATCTGAAGAGTGCAAGTTTGAAGAAATCAATTTAAAAGTTGACACCACACATGAAAGTACATGCAAAACCAAATGAAAGCACATTAATTCCAAACCAAATTTAAATGACCCTCAAATGTTAAATTGTATGTTCATTAAAAACATTGAAATCAATTGTGTTAACTAAGTGATAAAACAAATTCAATGTTACAAGTTAGATTAGCAGTTAACGTTGATATTTACATCAATTCTACTTGTTTCAACAAATCTAATCAATGCAAACATCCTTTATGTAGATTGGAACTTAACATTCTCAAATAAATTACTTTTTTCTTTTGAGAAAAATCAACTGCATTAGCAATTCTTTCCTAAATATAGATATTTGAGGAGGCAATTAGCAATCTGCTTTTAACTCTTGTAAGCACCAAAATTATTTAACATAATTAGTAAGCAAAGAAGAAATCAGGCTTTGATTTTTGTGTTGCAAATATGAAATCAAAAGTGTGTGTATGTAAATAAGGTATATTTAGGAAACAAGTTTGAATAAAAAGAATTAACAAAGGTCTGTTTGCTTAATTCTTTATTATATTTTTTTTCAATTTTCAGAAAAGGTGTTGAATATTGTGCTCAAAGTTGTGGATAAACTGCCCAAAGTTCATATTTTTGTTCAAGTACTTTTAACTGTGCCAATCAAGATTCTGCCTCCTGTGATGAGTATTTTATTTAATGCAGGATTTTTATTTTGTATAATAATAATAATAATAATAATAATAATAAATCCCAGAGTTTTCAGTCTTTTCTGGCACTACCTGTTATGTTGGTGTTATCATTAATGTTGCTAGCTATGTTTCAGCCAGACATGAAATGCTGGTTGATATGTGCATGGATTGCACTGAGTTTTGACAGGTGACAGGTCAATTTGCATGAGAGTGAGGTGCATGTTTGCTTGATGTAAATACTTAATGTTGTTTTTTGGTTATTAGCATTGGAGATGCAATCTTCCGGAGGGCATGAAAATTCATAGACAATATTACTTTTACATTGGAGAGGATGAAATCAAGGTCCAGTGTTGAGGTAATAATTAAATTAAAAGTTTTCAACTTTTTATAATAGATGATAATTCTTAAGTGTTTGTTAGGATTGTTGAATGTTGTGTACCAGTTTGTTTGTTTTTTCATCCTTTATATAAATATGGTACATCTGGTTATGCTAGATTTTGTTAAATTTCTTGTAAAGGTTAGCTTTTTGTTACTACTGAATGAGCTAGTTATGGGGAAAGTGGTTTACCTAAATCCTCACTTACCATTTTGGCAACAATTGTAACTTATTTGTATCATGACATTTTTCAAAAGATAGCTAATGATGATATAGGGTGGATTCATGCCTTCACTTAATTTTGGGTTGAATGTAAGCAGTCTCAACCAATATTTGAACTCATTTTGACATTTTCATTTTATTACCTTCCATATACAAATATGTAAATAAACAAAATATTGAAATTATTTGTCGTTCTGCAAAATATCAAAATCATTTTCAATGTCACAAGATTTCTTAAATACATCAAAACTTTCATTCAATAATCATTGCATGACAACAAATACTAAAAGCATAGATAGGAAATAAGCCACCAATAACATTTCCATAGTACATTTAGCAATTAAAAAAAAATTAGGTAAGTATTAAAGAAAATGTCTACAAAATATTGACTTCATAGGCAGTAATTACTTTTAATCTCAATTATTTAAACGGTTTTCAGTATATTAATATTTATATTATATTTTATTAAATGCCAGAAGAAAGAGGCACTGGAAATATCAACATGGAAAATATGTAAGTGTCTTTGTATGGGGTTATGTTATCAAAAAGACATGAGTTTGGCAGCAAAAAGGCAAGCATCCAATAAAATTGTTATTTTCTAATAAGTCTGATCTTGAGCCATGGAAAAAAAATTAACAAGTATTTCAAGCAACTCTTAATAAAAAGGTTTAACTAGAATTAGAAGCAGTTGGAATATAGGTTGAAAAATCAGAAAGTATAAAGAGGTCTAGTTTTTCTAAATGGCAATACAGAACAAACTTCATTTCACCAGCATCCAGAACCCAACATGCAAATAAGAGACTTTAATGTCGTCCTCAAATCAAAAACTATTGGTCCTGTAACTAAATACATTTTTTTTTAACAATATTATTTAAAAAGATCAGTGAAAATCCTAATCAGAATAAATTAGTAATTTTGATAATTATAAAATACATCTTCAAAAATATTTAATTTTTTATTGGAATAATAAAAATAAATACAATGTACTTTTGGTAGATTTTGGCTTTCAAAATGGTCTGATCAATGAGTTCTCAAGATTATCATTTGGTTAAACTGTAGTTATTTCAATAGAGTCCAATTTTGCTTCAAATTTTAATATCTTCTGAAAAGCTAACATAATACAAACACATCAACTAAAATAAGAATTTAGATCACAATACATTAAAATTGAAAAACTGAGTTCTATGGGCTCCAATATCAACAAAACAAATTGATTTTTTTTTATATATTATCCATTTTAATATTTTTAATGTTCTGAAAGTCAATTCTAATCTAATTTGATATAAAAATAGTATAAAACTTTTCCAAGTTTGTCACAAAACTGGCACATATATGGCATTGATGTTGATCCTGATGGTATTTGAACTGGGAAAAGCAAAGTAGTTTAGTAAATATGTGTGTATATGCTTGATGCAACTAGGTGATCAGATTGGGCCTCTCTAACCACCAGTCTAGCACTAGGAAAGAGCTTAAATGGAGCTTTGCAGTTCACATGTCTGATTAATCTCCAGAATCAAGGACTACTCAGCCAGCAAGCACCCATCATCAGACATAACAGCTTACCATTCATGGCCAACAGGTGAACCCCAGGGGGTCCTCCTCTGTCAGGAATACGCCTTTTACACCTTGTGTTTTCCTCTACATGTCTCTTTGCTACATTTACATCAGAAACAAAAAAACAAGGAAGAAAAAGAAAAAATCAGCACTGATCACCATGCAACTGTCCCAGTCATTAACCCACTGATATCCAAGATGAGATTTCTCCACCTCTGTTATGTTTAGATAAAATTTGAAGCAGTACCAAACACAGGATTGAAACATTGCAAACCCAAGCCAGCTACAATTCTCAAAAACTGAGAATCCACCAACATTAGTTTTAAGTTGGTGGATTACCAAGGTTCAACATGTGTCTTGGAATAATGAAGACTGGAATATTTTAGCAAGATTTTAAAGAAATGTAGTTTAATTTTAGCTGTTTATTGCATAAGCATTTCAAACAAGCATCTTCCTTTTCCCAATTCTGTTTCCCAGTTTCTCAGTTCTGTTTCACTGTAATACACAGTAATCTGAAAAGGGAGTCATTTGTTTCCAACTATAATGATGGTTGTGTGTTTGAAAGTTTTCTTCTTTCAAATGGTTGGGGTGGTAATCTGGTACCTAACTATATGACTACTACATTGAGACAGACCACCACCACCCCGCCAAACAAGGACACAATAAGCCTAGTAAAGTCAAAAGGACACTGTTCATTTATCTCTCTAAACACAGCTGATCATCAATTTGTTGTGCTGAATTGAATTTACAAGAACTGAATAGTATGTACACTTCAAATAACACTTCAGGTAGGGTTTTTTTTTTCTAATTTTTAAAATTGTTTTTTTTTACATTAATGAAGGGACCTGCTGATATTTCGAGAGTGAAAATAATATATATGTAAATATGAAAGTGGACTGTGAGGTCAACACCAAGTAGAGATAGTGTTTCATGTTTTAACACAATCTTCAGGCTATTAAGATTGCATTCAAACATAAAACAGACTGCGACTACCAGGTGTTGACATCAGTGTCCAGACACTGGCATGCATATATATATATATATATATATATATATATATATACACACAGTGCGATGGGTAAATTGTCGCCATTTTATATTTTTAATTTTGTGCATGCACATTGATTATTTTTGATTTTGATGACTTGAGTAGGGTCAGTTGGGCAGTTCTGTGAGAAAAAGAGTACATGATGACAATTCACTCCACCAGAAATTTGGAAACAGCATGTGGTGCTGCTTGACATTTGTGCCAGAAGCTCCAATACAAACATTGGAGAGTATTTGCACATTCCTCAGATTAACACCCAGAGAATTTGGAAAAAGTCAGAGGATATATCCAGTCAACATCATGGTGTTTGAAGTGATCATTAGTAATGGTGACATTATGCTTCCATTCATCTTTCAATCAGGCCTCAGACTCAACACAGGGGCCTACATCAAGTACCTTGAGAAGGTAGAGCTGCCCTGGGTCAAGAGGTTGGCTGCTGGAAGACCTTAGTCTGGTAAAAGGACTGCATCATGCCACACAAGCAGGAAAACTCGGTCACGGCTGTAAGAATTTCTGCAACCACATCACCCCTTACATCAGGCCACCTAACTCCCCAGACTACAAACTCCTTGATTAATGTGTGGGGTGCAGTTGAGCAAGAGCCCAACTAAACTCCTTGTAAAACCAAAGATGAACTGAAGGCAAGGCTTATGGCAGCATTCACGAACTTAAACAAGGAGACCATCCAGAAGAGTTGCAGGAGATTCCAAAGTCATCTGGAGGCTGTGGTTGAAGCTAATGGTGATTTTATTGAATAAATTTACTCTTGAGAGATATTTTGTGTAATTTTTGTAAATATATCTTAAAATGAGATAGTGTTATTTTCATTATGACAATTTATCCATTGGACCTTTGTGTGTGTGTGTGTGTGTGTGTGTATATATATATATATATATATATGTGTGTGTGTGTGTTATCTAACGATAATTGGTCACTATGAGAAAGATTACCTACACTAAGTCACCTATTGATAATAAGAGAGCTCACCAATTTCAACACTAAAAAAAAAAAATATAATCAAACCGAAATGATAAATTTGGTTTTGTAATACAAATTCTATACTTTGTAAATGTTTCATAATGTATTTATGAATGTAGACTAAAACCAATTGATTTGGGGAATCTAGAATGAAAAAAAAAGTTAGCGCAGAGGTCAGGAGGTAGAAACGTTGTGCAAAACAAGAGAAAGAGAAAGAGCTAGACTTACTGACTGTACAGCAGTATTTAGAGCAGGACCTGCCTGTAGAACAGAGGAACATTAAGAGAAAGCTAACATTTTTGTCAGTTCAATATTTTTGGTTCAATCAGTTGACAGCCTCAAAATAACTAACTATATTGGGCAGGGCCTGCTAACATAGCAATTAGTAGACACAAAAACTACTTACAAAATTTTTAAATAGAGAAATTTACAACCATAAATTAAAATTTATCAAGTTCTACCTTTGTGTGGAGAAAAGTTTTGTTTGAACTGTTCACTCACTTAACCTAGAGTGTAACTCTGTTACAAACAGGATTTCTTGCTAACATTCATGTCATATTTTTCTGTGATTTCCTTTTAAACTTTAAAAACCTAAACAGACTAAAATTCTTTATAATTTTACAACTTTAAATATTACTACCAATAAAAATGGTAACAATGAAGTTAATAGCCATATGGTTAGGTTTGACAGCTGCCAGTGGCCTCTGTAACCTAATATGATAGCTGTTATATCAAGACAGACTTCCTGAGAAAAAGGCATGAGTGTGCGTCTTGCCAGAGGCTTATTTTTATTTCCAATGCATGCTGCTTACTAACAATAGAATAAAAGAATTGTCATAAAAAGCAATTGAAATTAAGCTGCAAAAAATATATAAATAAAAAAATACTAGTAAAATATATTTCTCTTGCATTTCAATACTGCATAAAAATAACTACATATTAAAATATAAGCTATGTTTTTTTAGAAAATTTGATAGATATTAAATATGAAAAGAATACAAAAGTTTATATTGATCATAAAAAAAAATGTAACTATCTCTACAGAAACAACACATGAAAAACAGCAGCAATTAGTCAATAATAGCATCTCCAAAATTAAAAATTAGAGGCATTTTAAGTTGTTTTTTAACACTATAGAGTTAAGTCAACATTTTCCTTTGTTTCATTATTTTGCCTCACATCTTCATATTTGTTTAATTACAATCCAGCAACCAATGTGTTTTCTTGCTTGCCTCACATGTATATTGTATGACCTAATCTGTGAATAGAATACTAATTTTTTTTTATTTTTTTTATTTTAATTTCACCATTTGTCATATTAGAATTCACCAGGGACAGAAATTAAACTTGTACTTTAGTATATACAGTTATGGCTCAGTGATGAAGTAGAGTATTCATAACGGAAATGTTAGAGGCTCTAGGTTGCAGGTTGATGAAATACTGAATACACTTATCCAATAGAAGAAAAACTTATTGCAGGTTTAAGTAGAGTCAAAAAGTTTTCAACCCAATGATATCTAATGATAATTTGTACATGAATAAAAGAATGCAAATAAAGGAGGCCATTGATTTTTGAAATTATCAAACACTTATCAGCAAACAAAAAGTTACAATTTTTATTTTTTGCTTTTAGAACAACACTTACCCCCATAAAATGCCCAATCACTAAAATTATATATTTGTACAAATGCAAGATTTCATAACAGACTTGGTCTGAAATCATTTTTCCTTTTAGGAAAGAGTGTGTTAATATGTATTAACCAATTATTCCAACTTCATAACCCCATTTCTAACAGTAAGCTATGCCTACAGTTGAATATATAATTCACTATAATAGAAAGTATATTTTTACAGAAGTTACAAAACTTCATGAATTTTCTATAAACTGAAATTTTATAAATATTTATAGAAAGAAAAAAAAAAGTTCACAGCATTACCTTCACTTTAAAATCATCCCAAATATCTTTTCCTCCTCTCTGTAGCTTTTTACCTTGTTTCTAAATAGAAAAAAATTTAAATTAAAGGAATCCAAATAAAATCTTTAGAGCTTTGATTTAATAAACAATTGATAACACAATAAATTGAAGAATGCAAACTTTGTAAATGTACATGAGAATTTCACTAAAGACTTAAAAAGTCAATCTTTTACTTCATTGGTATTCCAATTTGTTGTACAAATGTTCCACAAGAATTATAAAAAAAAAAATAAAAAAAATTTCATTTTTTCCTAAAAACATTTTCATTACACTGCCAAATATATGCGTGTGTTTCACTGAAAAATAGTTTTTCAAGAAGGTACTCAAATTTTAAAAAAAGTACAAAAGAACTTTTGCATATACAACATTTTTTTTTTTTTAATCTCAGCTGTCAAAAGTGATTTAAATTCAGTTTAAAAGAAAAAAAAAAATTATGGATTTTCAAATTTTTTAAGTTAATAATACTAAATTAATATTTGCAAAATATTTCAGGTAAACTAACTTTAGGCAAAAACCTTAAAAGAGCACATCTTTTTAAATTTTTGTAAATTGATAAAATGATACATCTATTGTAACAGGTTAAGTTAGAATGTCTATAGTAAAAGATAATGCCAAATGAGATTGTATGTCAATAGAATGGTCATAACAAGCAATTTACCTTCATATTTCCTAACCATTCTTTATAGCGGGAATGAGCATTCAGCTTATCTGCATGTTGAGTTGCTTCCCTTTCAAACACATCAGTGAAACCAATTCCACAGTTTAACATATCCAATCTCTCATTGATAAACTGAAAAATATTTGCAAAATGATAAATTTACATTTTCCTTACTTTTTTTAAATTCATGACAAGATAATTCAAGATCAATTGTAAAAAAAATAAAGGCAAATTTTTAAGATTAGAAACAATTTTTTTTCTAAAGTTCTAAAAACCTTTTGATTTTTGTGTTTTTAAAAAATTACCTTTAACCAAAGCTGCATTCTCAACAAATAAATTTATATAAGATACAATTTATATGTATTCCATTAAATTTTAAATACATTAAGAAATAAAAAAAAAATCTACTGAACATTAATTTCTAATGAAACACTTCTTTGTCAATTTAGAATAATCCTTAATTGTTTTCTCTGGTCATTGTCCTTGTGAATTTGGTAATCAATTTTATTACTCAATGACAAACCTTCAAATAGTATATCATTCCAGGTTATACAAATGATATGTTCAACAAAAATGCAGATGGCTAACATTTCATTCCACTTTTTAATTTGGGGAGAAAGGGAGAGGAGAAAAAAAAAAAAAAAAAAACACACAGAAAACCTAACAAGCCACTAATGATTTAAGAATATAGTTGAAAATGTTGATAAACATTTTAAGGTTAGCAAATTTTTGCAAATCGAATTAAAAAGGACTCCATAGAAAGCAGATTTGTTACTCTTTTGGAATTGAACCAATGTAGATCATTATTCATATAAACATAACATTAAAAGCTTTCTTTGACAAATTGCCTCCATATTTAAATTGAATATTTGTGTGGGGACAGTAGCAAATTTACAAATAAGCTAGTATGGTCTTACAGCCCAGGGGACACAAGACCTGATAAAACTAAGGAAAAAAAAAAAAAAAAAAAAGATATAAGAACAAAGGAAATTTATCTTAAGATTTAAGGGCTCCTTTAAACTATTATGAAACAATTTAGAGTATTTGGACTCCTCTATTTGGAGTGGGTCTTTTTAATTAAATGGAGCACCTTGAAGTGGACCCCTCCCCCAATTTAGATATTGCTGCATCTCATATGTATAACATTTTTAATTGAAGTTTTTCATGTTTTACACAAAAAAAAAAAAAAAAAAAAAAAAAAAAAAGGTCTAAAAATACATTTTTTTTCATAGACTGGAGAGGGAGCAGGGCAATATAGTTAATGAAGTGGGCCCCAAAATTTTATTAGCCCAGGGGCCTCGAATGCCTATATCAGGCCCAGGGTAGGGGTACCAATTGCATATTCTGATTGATACTAAACTGTGATGATATCTTACCCTTTATCCTCATTCACCACAAAGGCAACAAAAAAAAAAAAAAAAAAAAAATATCTACATCTGTTACACCGATTCAAATACCTAAAAAGATGATAGTTAAGCAGAAATAAGTTTGTTTTTTCCACATAACTTTGAAATGAACAAGTATTAAAGCGAAATAATAACTTAAAGTCCTAGCAAACCATTTATTTTTCATGATTCCTCCAAAAATCTGAAACTTCAAGCCATTGCAGATTGATAAACTTCATAATCAATAGAATTGGTATGGTAGTACATCAAGTTTTCATCCCAAAGGAGATGATTTATCAAAAAGAATTTCTAATAGTGAAAATTCCTCATACCATTCTGTTTATTTGTTTAAATGATAATCACATTCTTGGTCTGTTACTTACTTCATGGAATATTTGCAACTCTAAGAGATCTTCAAGAAATGGCCGCATACTACTTGGCCGTGTGAGCAAAAAGGCATCTTTCTGGAAGCTAATCTTTTCATTGGGTTGGAACCTCAAAGCATCACGGTATCCTCCTAAAACAAGGAAAATTTGCCAATTATTAAAAGAAAACAAAAAAATTACAATTACCACACAAACAAAAATTACTCAAAATCCACATTTAAACAAAATCGATAAAAATTTGGAATTTAAAATTACATTTTCTTTTTTTTTTTTTTTTTAAATCCATTTAATTTTTTGTGCAAAATGTAAACAAGTACATCAGTAAATTTTAAAGATTTCTTTGTAAGAAAAACAATAAGTAATACTCCCAGATTCCAATAGGTACAAATCAATAAGTCAACATTTTATATGAACTTGTAAGTATAAAAACTATTTAAAATGCTTACCGCATAAAGTCAAAATTATTAATAATCAAATCCAGAAAGTAATAAAAAAAAAAAAAAAAAAACCCAAAATACAAAGGAGACTAAATAAAAAGAAATCAAAAGACAAAAGATCTACTTACCAATGGTACGAACCAAACTCATAAGGAATGCCCGAGAAATAGCATCTCCTTCCAATTGCATTGAAGATCTCAGTTTATCATTGCGTAACATTTTTTTTAATATAGAAAGCTGTACAAGAAAAAAAATTATGAAAAGATTAAATGTTTTTATGCACTACAAATAAGAAGTAAAAATAAGAAAATCTGTTTTTTGTTTTAATAATGGTTTTGGCCTTAAACCAGGATTCTTCATTTATTTGGAAAAAAAAAAAAAAAAAACTCTAAAAAGGGATGAATATAGAGTTGCAATAGGTAAGATCAAGATATTTAACACTGCAAAAAGTCTGATGCAATAAAAAAAAAAACAAAAAAAAAAAATCAAATATTTGCTTCTAAAAGTCTTAATTAGGCCATTTACAAAAGATTAGTAAATCTGTAGAGGAAAAAAAAAGACAATGAACAAAAATATTCCATAAAATAAACATTAAGATGAAAAATTCATAACAAAATTGTACTAATGATTGATTGATGTGAGAAATAGACTAAGACAGTGAAGTTTCCGTGTTAACTTTAATGGACAAACAATTCAATCAATAACTACCACATTAGTTTTCAGTGTTCCACAGATATTTGGTGATTAAATCAACTTGCACTATTTTCACTGTTCGAACTGATGTCTTTCGGTCAAGTCACTTTTTATCCACATGGCTCAGCGTTCTTGGAGTTGTGAGTTCAATACCAGAACACAGCAGAGGAAACAAAAATTTGGAGTTGAGTTATCAAGGGGAATTAACTGAAACACATATCCAAAGGCTTGTGGAATTAAACAAAGAGTTCAGTTTGAAATTCCAACAAATATCACCTGATGAAGGCCAGAGAATACAATGGCTGAAACCATTGTAAATATGGCAATAAAGAGGAGGAGAAAAGTCCAAACAGCATAAATAGTTACAATACCTCATCTCAGAAATGTAGACAGATGTTAAATCAACTTGGCAACAAAGGAACAATCATGGAGGATCACATGTAAAAAATCAGTATGAAGGACTTGTGAGATAACCTAATTAAGTACTGCATGAGAATTCCGGCTTCCATCTTGCAAGTTTCTTGGTAGTAGTAAAAGTGACCAGAACTAAATGTGATTTGAATATGACATGTGAATATATTTAATCTTTCCCATCAATGTGGCACATGTATATAAAGAAAGAAAAAAAAATGTAAAAGTCGACATGTTTTCTAGCTATATTAGGTCTGTATTTTTTATTGAACCTATTTCTTAAAAACTAAAAATTAAAAAGGGTCTTAATTTGAAGTTCCTTGTAAAATATAAAGAAAATGCTTAAAACAAGAGAATATTCAAGAACTATATTTACCATTTCATCAGGTAGAGCACTGACATCATCATATTCTTGGGTGACAGTGTTGTTATCAGTGTCCACTATAACCACACCACTTAGATCTAACTTTTTGGCTTTCTAAAGAAGAAAAAAAAAAGAAAGAAATATATCTGAATATATCATTCATCACAGCAGGATTGTTAAGGAGTTAAACTACAAGTAACAAGAGAAATAAATTGAGAAAAAAAATGTAATGATTTATAAAAGAGCTACTTATGCAAACAAATCAATTGAAACTTCCATGTAACAATGAGATTTTAAAATTTGCACAAAATGTATCAGTTATCAAAAACAGAAAGGGAGATAATTTGAGAACAAGATGAATTACTAAGATTTATTTTTCTGTCATTTCTATTTGAATGTTTCACTGATTGCCTTTTGATCTGACCACAAAAAATTAAATAAAATGACCAAGGTTGACATAATTCAAATATTTTAAGAATTTTAATATTTAGTTTTATTGAAGGTAAATTTTAAGGATCATTTCAAAATATTTCTCTATTTTTAAGGCTCATAGGAGATGAGGCAAATTCAGTAATCAGTAATAAACATATGCAACAAAGTTTAATTACATCCATCTTTTCACACTGGCAAATTCAATGATCCCACAACTTCAAATAAGAGTAAAAAAAGTAAAAAAAATATTACCAAAATTAAGACACTTCTATTTCACAATGATATTTTGATAAAAAAAAAAAAAAAAAAAAAAAAAAAAGATTCTCGTAGGCTTCATCATATATTATTGAAAGTGATTCCAAAGAAAAACAATTTTGTATATGGAAATACAGTAAATAAGAGAATAAAAATAATGTACAATTGAACATTAACTGCACAAAATTTCAAGGTTTCACAAATAATTACAAATACAAATCAATTGTGGCTTTTGAAATTTGCTTAGTTTATTGCAGTTCCTGAGTTTGCAGTGAAAATCTGCTTGATAAATAACCACTTTAAACCATATTGAAATAATTTTAACACAAAATAAAATTATATAAAAGCATGACAAAATCCGTCATGGTGTCTTCATTATGATTTTGTTCCAATATCCATCTAAATGATAGATCTTATTCCTGCTTACAGGTTTGTGAAGAGAAAGTAAACAGCATTGGCAAATAGAAAAGCATTTACATTTTACAGTATTTGAATTGTAGTGAAAAGGCAGCAAAGATTACATCATTGGAAAAGCAGAAATATTAGGGAAGTAAAATTGACGATCAAGAAATTTATCGAAGTGATATTTCATGTGCACTAAGAAAAAAAAAAATAATGAAGCTAGTGAAAAAGAAAACTTGACAAATCCATATTTTTATGGTTCTCCCAATGTGAAAAATCTATCCCTATGTAAGAAAGAAAAAAAAAAAAGCTAAAAACTCCCAATTTCCACAAATGAATCCATGCTGATAAAACAACAATCATGACATAAGATTAGTTTTAAAAGTTTCAAAAATCATGATGACCTTAGGCAATTTTGCATTTTTATGAAGAAGTCATCCATGGATGACAGCATCATGGAAAAATTCTGACAGAAACTAGAATCCATCATCCATAAAGAAAATTATAAATATGACCAACTGTACAATTTTGATGAAAGTGGCCGATTTCAGCAAAGCATTGTTGAATAAAACATTTGCACCAACCAAAGTAGGCAATAAGAAAGTGCAGAAGGATCACAGTTTTTCCTTTTTTTTCTTCTGTTAATGCCATTGACACTTATCAATTACTAGTTGTTTGCATTGAGCATTTCAAAAACTGTGATACAAACTCATTTGCCATGAAGTCTAATTTATAAAACAACCATTTTTTTTTCTATCCCGATATCTGAAAGAATTTGTAGCTACCATCTGATCTGATTTAGCAAGTATTGACAGTATGAAGGGAAGCCAATTATAATGAGCAGACAGGTTTATCAAGTGTTTGTTCTTTTCCCACTGAATATTTTATTGCTACAGCTGCTCAATCAGAGTATCAACAATCAAGAAATATTATTGATGTAACACATCGTCATCACTAACAAAGAGTGTAAACAAAGGATTGCCACAAACTATCAAGTCATTAATGCTCTTTTTATGGTCACTGATTCTTGAGATTGCACTGAAGCTGTTAATCATAAAATATTGGAACAATGGGTTGAGTGTTAACAGCAATTTCAGTGAATGGCATAATCATCTTGATCAAAAGGAGACCCCCTGAAATCACTGATAATTGCAAGCAGCTGGGATTAAGAGACTTTGATAAAAACAAAAAAAAACAAAACAAAAAACAAATCAGTGCTTGGGTCAAATGTGATATTAGAAAAGGGACAATCAGCAAGGGAAGAACAATGAGAAAATACAGATGCCAACATTTCCTGCAGCCGCTTCATAAAACTTGATGCTTATATAACTTCATAGTATGAACCACAAGACAAACTCAATCCTATTAAGTTCATGCATCTTTGTCAAATGCTATTGTTAGCAAAAACAAAGAAACAAGCATCTAAAGCAACAGCAACTGAACATTTTAAATGAATTTGTCTCCTTGAAATTAAGGACTCTTATTTTACTATGTTGACAGTAAAGACCGAACCTTCCCCAACCAATAACCAATAATTATTTTTGCCCTGTTCCAGATAGCAGTTTGACAAAATGACATCTGACAAATGGTTTGTCTGAAGTAGAGATGTGCTATTAAACTCACCCAATATAAAAAAAAAAAAAAAAAAAAAAATTGTACACATCAATGCTTTCTGAATTTTTTATTGGGAGCAAACAGGGAAGGCAAGCAAAGTTAGATAAGCAGATAATAAATTTTAATAACAACAACTGTGATGAATGTAAGTCATATCACAAACAAAAATGCATAGTCAAATGGCATTCAACAAGAGCAAGCCAGACATTTGTTCCTGTCTTTCAAGCATCTAGTGCTTTTCAATTTCAGGAGATCAAGTTCAATCCTTAAATGCTGGTAAGGCTGCTGCTAATAATAATAATAATTGTTTATCTTTTTAGTAGTAATGTAGTAGTAATTAGGCACAATGTTTTTGTGGCGAGTTGATTATAAATAACAGTTAACTTTCTACCCATGCACCCTGCAGTTATTTTGATGTCATTTTTGATACATACCTATTAGATGCAGGATAATATTTTCTTTATACTATGCGGGGGAAATTGTATTTTATAGGCTGGAAAATATGGTAGTTAATATCCTGAAAAATCTAAAAAACACAACTCATTATGGGGGAAATATTCTATATAAGAACTATCTTGATATATCAAGTATGTGATTACAGCCACCAGATTCACAACAATTTGATATCTTCAACATTGTACAATTCTAATTGTAGAAAATATCAAAACGCCACCAAGACAATATTAAAAGATTAACAGATACTGACCTCCATAATAGATGAATGAACACCAATGATATATGGCATAGGAGCGCTGAAAGAGGATTGAAAATAAAACATGTAGAAATGGCGCAAAGAAAAACAATAGATTAATGAATAAACATTTCAATGACATTAGAATTCTTTCATTGGATTGGAATGCACAGAGTCAAATCCATATAAAGTCAATATCGTATATAAATCTGGAAATGCCAATAAAAATATTGCAGGATTACCACACCAAACCTCCAATTTATATAAAATATCAGTAGCTAGAAAACTTTTGAAAATAATCCTGTACAGTATGAAACTTTTCTGAAATATGATCCTTCAGAATGTAGGTGATCACAGCTCTCCAGTCCCTTTTCTGTATACTGTGCATTGACATGACTATTCTTGATAAAAGACAATCATATGATTTTCCATTGCTTTTTTCATGGTTCTGAATTCAGTGTTGTCCTCAACTAGTTTTCCCCCACCAATGCTTCTTCATGTGCCATGTCCCCCTCAGGATGTAGGCGATCATAGCCCTCCACAATTTCCTATCTTTTCTAGCTCTTGTCATTTATCCCACACCCTGTTCCACTATCCATTTACTAAGTATGTTATGCATGGTTTTCCTGTCCCTCACTTTCAATTTATCCTGTTAGTATCAGATTTTCCAAGCCCTCTTTCCTTGTGTCCTAGAAATTTCAGCTGTCTCTTCCTGATTTTTAAGTATGTTTCCTTTGTTTCCATTTTCTCATTCCTTTGTTTCCATTTGTTTCTCATTGCTCACATGATTGGTCCATGGTATCCCCAGCATCCTTCTGTAGAACCACATTTCTGTTGCTTTAAGTCTCTTAGTCTTTGAGGAGATTATCCAGCATTCCCTGCCATATAAGCCAGATATAACAGTTCAATACTCTTTTCTTTGTTTCTAACAGTTTTCTGTTTCTTAGTACTCTGTTTAGCTTTTGGAAAACATCTTTGGCCAAGCTACCTTCAGATTTCAATACCACACTTTCTGTCCTCTTTCCAGATATTTAAATCTTTTTTTTTTTTTACTTGTTTGATTTTGATATCTGATTTGTAATTTGCATTTTGAGCTCATCCTTTTGCTAATTACCATGCACTCAGTCTTCCTGCAGTTGATGTTTAATCCTTTCTTCTCACTTTCAAGGGAGCTCATTTTGCCCTATTATTTTACCAATACCTATTTGGGAGAAGAATCCTAAGTAGGAATATTTTGATATACTTAATTTCTAAGCAAAGCACCAGCCATTAGAGATTTGGTGAATAACAATTTTATTTGAGATGATAAAACAAATAAGATGGTATTCACTTTTCACAAGTGAATCAATAAGTTTGTAACCTAACATGTAGGTTATGAGCTGAATTTTCATTTTTGAATATTCACCACTGATTTAAGTGCATTGACAATGATAGAGATTATATTGTGCAACATATATAGTTTTTCTTCCATCATTAGGCTGTAAACTTATTAATGTATCTATATATTAAAGAGAGTCCAAAGCTTTCCAAGTGCAGAATTATTTTTAAATTAAACAAGTTGAATCATGAAATTAAAGTCTAATGCTTTACATAGTAAATTGTAGTCATTGGTGATAAATGTTTACAAACATTGTTTTATAAGGAGTTAAAAAAAACAAAACAAGCTACATCTGCAGACAAAATATTAAGAATTCCCAAATTAATAAAATGTAGCTTCCCTCCTTTCTCAATCTTTTGAATTCCATGTTTGTATGCTGAGGATACAATCCAAATAATTAATATTGATAAAAATCTGGGAGCTCAGCACAAGCCATAAGACGAGGCATAAAAATAACTTTCTTCCAACTTAAATGTCATTAATATTTTGAAAGGCATAAACTTATTTTATCCACTTACCTAAGAAGATCTGTGTAACTATTAGGAAGGATGGGAATGAATAAATGTTGCCTGGAGAAGAAAAAAAAAAAAAAAAAAAAAAAAAAGGTAATATCAGCTTTTAGAGTCAATAATAAATTGGCTCTGAAACATTAATAATGAAATTCCTCAAAAGAAACTCAATAATATGTATGTATGTATGCAACACAACTACCAGTGTTAACTTGCTCATTTATCTATGTGTGTTCACACATAGAATTTGGCTTTAGACTTAAAGATCTTTTATTGCATTTATCTTCTCTTTTTATTATGCCAATTAATTTAAGGTATATTCAGTTTAATTCATTTAAACTGGCCTTCATTATCAATCCATAATTGGATGGATTTTATACAAATTAAACATTACAAACAAAAAAGCCAAGAAAAATAATGTAAACAATATAAATTTTCAAATAAACATTTCTGACAAAAGAAAAAAAATAAGCTGATGTTTTTTTTTTAACCTCATTATGTAAATTTATGTTCTGCATAAAGCAAAAAACAAGAGATGTTAAAAAAGTAAGATACAAAATACTCAATTTTTTCAGAAATATTTTGTTTAGTGATGCCATTAATGAAAAATTCCAATACTGGCTTTCAAAATCACTCTATTCTGATATGTTTTCGTCTTGAAAAGAAAAAAAAAATATCTTCCATGTTTTGAAATATAGCAAATGAAGTTATAACTTCATTACAAAATTCTCTTCCTTGAACAAGATTTTTTTTTTCTGATAGTCAACTAGTGTTTTCTTTTAGCTACATTAACACAAATGCCAAAAGTAAAATTTAGAAATAATAAATAAAAAGTATTAATAGATACCAGTTCATTGGATATATGAGAGTAGCAGCTGCATGGACACAGGCTGTCACTCGACTTAATTTCTTGGAGGTAAAGAGAACTCGTCGCTCATGGAGCAAGCTGAAAATATGAAAGTTTCTAAATTAGCAACAAAAAGACTGAAGAAATATAGAATGTTTGACAAGTGGCAGATAAAGAAAATAGAAAAAATTAAATAGAAAACTAAAAGAATAAAAAGAGTACATTTACATTATTCGGACTATTGTCCTCATCTTTGTCGCCATATTTATCACAACGTTTCGGTTGTTGTACACTCCGGCCTTTTTCAGGTGGTTGGAATGTCGAACTGAACCCTTTATTTCGCTCACTGGGGTAGACTGTTCTAGTTCCACATGCCATGTTTAATGGATGTCAGCTATCAGTTATCTGTTAATTTTCCCTCTCCAAGTTCTCCACTGCCTTAACCAGGTATTGAACACACTCCAGTGACAAGACCCAAAGAGTGTGAATTCAATATTCCAACCACCTGAAAAAGGCCGGAGCATACAACAACCGAAATGTCGTGATAAATATGGCGACAAAGATGAGGCCAATAGTCCAAATAATGTAAATAATACCTCATCTCAGAAATATAGACAGACAAATAAAAGAGTATAAAAGAGGGGAAGAAAAAAAAAAAAAAAAAAGCTTAAATTTTCATTACTCTCATTAACAACAATACACCAGGGCAGATTTCCTAATTTTACCCCCAGTTATGCGAGTTTCATTTATAAAATCCAAGAACCCAATATTTTCTCCAGTAGAAAATTTGATTTTTTTTTTTTTAAATAAAGACACGGTGCTTCAAGTGATCAGCTCAGCAATAACAATTGTAAAAATCCTAAACACAATTTTTGAATTATTACTTTCCTCTATATTTCCAACAACATTTTCGTTAATATGACATCTTAACAGAGAAATTGCAATTAATGATTTTTTATATCAAAAGATCAAATGTAAGACCAATTTATTTATAACAATTATTCCTATCTCATCTTGTGACCTTGTTAAACTGATGTTCTTGTTGGGGAGACATAATCTAAAAAATATTTAATCTCAGAACTGAAAACAATTGTTTGAAAAGTTATACACTGGCCACAGTTACTATTCTTACTTATTTTGGAAAGAGTACACATGTGCAGCTTATTTAATATATTGCAAAAGCAGTGACAATGTTGTGTATAATAAATGGAGTTCAGTTTGGAATTGGGAGGGGGAATGAAAACAACAGAAACATTAAAGGGAAAAAGATGGAGTGGGGAAAGAAAACTGAAATAAGGGATTCAAATAGAAACTTTATATTAGAAAAGTTTATGACAATTTGATAATTGTTAGAAAATTTAATGATAAAAACAAAAAAAAAATTCAAAAACTTTGCACATTTACAAAATTTTAATTTAGGAAATTAAAAGTTAAAAGATATAGTCATTGGTTATACATTCACATAAATTGGCTTTAGTTTGCAAGCTTAATTTATAGAAGTCTATTTTACACAAGTCCATGAGAAAAAAAAAAAGAAGCATTTTACACAAATATTTTTAAAAAATACACTTATTTCACAGTTGTATATTAATCGCATTGATTATACAGTGAAAACTTCAGATGAAAATTCAGCTGATAGCTATGTATCAGGTGATAAACTTATTGATTTGCTTTTGTAAACTCCAAGTAGCTATGTTGAAGATGCTTAGAATAACTGAAAATTAGGTATGATGATGACGAGGATATACATGAATTATTTCACTTGTTTGGATAAGGTGTACAAGAGAGATGAATGAAATGAAGTTGTACTTGAAAGGTGTTCTGAAAACACTTGTAATTTCTTACAAGTACACTAGACAGATAATGATTCAGAGAGTGGGGGGATACCAACAACAAGGTGATTAGATATTTACTAGTTAGCATTTATGGACAGTACTGACATGAGGGTAAACATCTAAACAGACAAGTGTTGATACTATGGTTGAACATATTCAAAGCTTTAATCATATAGAAAAACTATTTTTAGATGCCACTTACCAAGCAAATATCTTCACCATGTTAGCTGTGTCCATAGCATTATAATACTCTGTTAAATTTCTCTGGAAAATACATACATAAAAATAAGAGAAAACTGTACAGTTTTATAAATAAATAAAAAAAATCACTTGATAGCATTGTTATATTTTAAAATGAAAAAAAAAAAAAAAAAAAATAATTCTGATAAATATTCAATAAGTACAGAAACTCAGAATTCTTGGAAATAAACAGATTTATCTATAAAAGAAATGCTATCAGTTATTTTTTTAAGCTTAGCTTGACACAAGGCCACAAATATGGGGCACCCAGTGTTGTTAACTAAACTTAGTTTTGGTACAAGGCCACAAGCATGGTGCACCTAGTGAGGATTGAACTCATTGCATCATAGATACAGTTAGCCTGAACAATTACCTATGATGACGTGTCTATGTTACCATAGTTATTATTAATATATAATCAGAACTTTTGCTATTTTTAGCATAGAACTTTCAATTTTATAAACATTTAAAACTACAAATAATGAAAACTGTTTTAGTTACAAATGTTTTTAGTATAAACATCACTATAGAACAAGCATAAAAATCAAATTAGTAAATAAAGTGTTAAATTTGAATAGCTGGTCACTCACAACAGTAACAATAAAATCAAATGGTAAAATTTTATTGGGGGGAATAAAAAATGATTTTTTGTTTTTTTAACAAGACTAAATAAAAAAATCTAAATGTATTAAAGAAATGAAATCATTGCTTCTAAAATCTCATTTTCAGATTGAAATGGGGGGCATAATCATGTGTTTCTTTCATTTGAGTTGAAGGTTATTTTTTTTGGTAGACCAATGCATGATATTTTTTTCTAGGTATCGATTAAATTGTTTTTTCCTCTTTACATATTTATGACAGAAGAGGAAATCAGAATCATGATTAAGTGAAGCTTAGAACTCTTTGATACAAGAAATGAGAATATAGGAGGCTGTCACAAATAAGGTTACCTAAACACAGTTTATTTAATTTTTTTAATACAAAGCTTAACAATAATAAAACAATTTATAGGTTAATGTAATGCTTTAACAGAACTTTCATTAACCCCCCTCCCAAAAAAAAAACCAAAATAAAACTACATAAAAAATAATAGTAGCTTTAATGTTAATTCTAATAATGTTATTGTCAATGTTCAATTTCTTCTTTTTTCCATAATTTTACACTATTAAGCATGTGTGCATACAATGAAACCTTTCATATACCTTACAGGTTCAAGAGATAAGAGTTTTCAAACAGTCACACAAAGTTTTTTTAAGAAACTCTTAAAAAAAAAAAAACTGAGTTTCTTATTAAAAAGTAACCATTAAATTAAAAATGTAACATTCAGTTAAATTACCAACAAATACGACAGGTCCAGTGCTTTTACACTATATTCTTCACAAAAGTTACTAGCACTGATGGATAGGACAAATGGGTACACTGTAAGAAAAAAAAAATTTAATAACTCCAAGATATAATAAGTACTTTATTTATTTTTATAGAATAACACACCAGAAGATGGTCTGTTAAAAAAAAAAAAAAAATTCTGAAAAAAATCACTGTCCTGTTTGCTACATACAAATGGTAGGCAAGGAAATAAGAAATGAAAAACTTTCCAAAAAATTAAGCTAAATGTGTACATACACTGGCTGGAATGCTTGGCAGCTTATTTGTATCTGGGGCAGTAAAGGTAAACATCTATTAAAAAAAAAAAAAAAAAAAAAAAAAAGAAATTGACATATTGAAAAATAGTAAACAAAATCTATAAAGATTTTTGTTGTTATAGGAAATATAGCATTTATGAAGATAAAATTCAAATATCATGTACATATATCTGCTTCAACATAAATATGGTTCATAGCTGATAAAAATTGCAGAATGAATCTTCATTGCAGCTGTTTATGGCTTAATATTTATTCTCACATTTCTGAACAAAAGCTTTTTTTAACTTCAAATTTTTTTAACCAAAAATATATTCTACAGTCTTATAAATTTGCAGAAAAAAAAATTATTCAAATTTAAGGTAAAGCTATCAAAATAATTAAATGATAAATAATAAAAGGTTAAAAATACATAGAAAGACAAATGTATGATAACAGCCTAAGAATTTTTTTTTCCATGTTTTGGTGTAGGTTTCTTCATTTTTAAAAACAATTTCTATATCTAAAAGAATTTTCAGAGACATTAAATTTATTTTTGAAAAATGCTAGTACCAGCCACATTTATATCAAACACACAAAACAGAAATAACTTAAGTGTAAAAAAATAAAATACATTAAAGTGAATTATGTTTGATATATTTGTCTAAGCTAAGAGAGCTTTTTTTTTTTATGTACAAGTTATTAACTCTTCCTCTATTAGAAGAAAGTTAAATTAAATGTATGCAGATTATGCATAAAGCTCTGTTAGTATATAATAATAAAAATAATAAAAAGAACAACTTACCCCTGAATAAATGTAGTCACATACACAAATTTTTATTTTAAATAATTTTCTAAGTTAGAAAAACGTTTCTGCTAGTATTATTTTACTGCATGCTCCCATTTTTCTCATTGATACAAAACAAGATATGATAAAAAAGAAAAGATCTATTTACCTCCTCCTGGGCAACCAATGTCACCTGGTTACATGGATCCGGAACAACAACATCATATGCTTCACCCAATAGGTGAGTGATGTCATTGTTTTCAGTTCGGTTACTGATCTCAGCCAAAAGGTTAAGGAACCGATAAAAGATCTCGAACCAAGGAAGAGGGCTGAAATACAAATTAAAAATAAGCCACATGGTTTTTAGAGGTTCTACAATTTTAATCAAAGATGTACCCTAAAGTGGAAAAATACTATTCACATACATATACTGTATGTGCCTTTTTAATGTAACTTTTCCACAGAGCACACAGATACTATACTTTGATCCTAGGCAGAGGACCAGGAAGTAATACATTGGTATATATGAACACTGATGTGCTAAAAGTCATAGGTAGGTAGTATATAACTGTAGGTAGTACCACTGTACCATGACATAGAAATTCCCAGACCTATATTGGTTGTGTTCCAACATCTGGTGAGCTCATGTGAACACCAGTTAGAAATTATCTAAGTTTGAATGAGGCATGGTAGTAGATACCAAATGGATGGTATATTCCATTTTTGAAATTGTGGGGAAAAAAATTGTAGGGACATTTGACATCCCCCTATCTAAAGTGTCAAGTGTGTACTACAAATGCCAGATGTACGGTATCATCACCCACAGGGTTCAGTACAATGCAGTGGTCAGCCATGAGTCCTTAATGATCTTGACCAGAGGCATCTTGCTAGAATTGTCTGCAGTAACAGACAAATAACACTGGCTCAAATTACATCCAATGCAGTGGATAGCAGATGCCTATACAGTAGGTCAGTTTGTTGATCTTTAGCTTCAATTAGATATGGAAGCAGAAAACCCACCCGGGTACCTCTATTAGTACCATGACATTGAACATGGCATCCCACCTTGGCTTGTGACATTGCTAATTGACCCATGAAGGACTGAAGAACAGACAGACTTCTACAAATGTTGCTGTTGATATTCATTGCATCTTAGCATTCCCAATGTTTAAAAGGGGTTTATTTATAAAGAACATATAAAAGCAGGTCATTTTTATTTGTTTAATGGATAAGCCTCAGAATTTGTTCAGCTTTGATAATTATAAACTATACCATGAAAAGTGACTTCAGAGTTAATGGTATTCTTAATGTATATTACAATGTAAGAAGTGAAAATGGATGCTTCTGATGACTGAAAATAGGTATGTAATAGGGCAGTTACAGGGAAGCATTTTCCTCTGAAAACTGTTGTACAGGAAAAAGAAAAAAGGAAATTACCTGTACATCTTAACTTTCCTTCATTAACCTTTAACAATTTATCTAATTTTGCAAAAATTGGATTAAGCTAATCTTGAAAAAAAAATAATTCAAAATTTTATTTCATTCAAAAATTTTCCTTGTGATATAAACAACATTCAATCAAATTTTTTGTCACTAAGTTAATATTTTCAACATCTTGACAAGCATTGTTACTAACATGTTCAGTTATGTGAAGGTTGAAGGTGTGAAGTGTTTTGAACTATTAAAAGCATGCAAAATGAAATTAATGAGCAGAATTCAAATTCTTTTCACTTTGTAATAATATCTTTTGGAAAAGCCATTAAACCATCTCTTCTCCAGTTGTAAATGAAATATCAAAAGCCATAGTAGAATCTCTCTACCCTTCATTGGTTAGCAACTTTTCTAGAAGAACAACTGAATTCAAAACAGGAGGATGAGAAGTAACTACACTTCCTAAAAACCTACTTGCTACTAAAACTACAGCAGCAGAAACAGTGTGATTGCATCCCTTATGATCGAGAAAGAGGATGCAGAAATTGGCAAGTCATGTGAAAATTATTTGCATTTTTGGTTATAATAAACAATAACAGGAATTTTTAAGCTTAGTTTTTCAAATAAAATCAATATTAATAATTTAAATTACACTATTATAAAAGAGAAATGTTGTAATCAATTGCTCACTGAAACCATGAATCACATTACATTAATCATCAACATAAAGAGAACGTGTTTAGTCCATGTTCAAAGTCATATTTCTTTTTGATTATCACTATCATGAAAGTATTATTCAACAAAAAAGAATTATATTATAAAATCCAATACTTGCTCAACTTAAGTTATGTCATAATATTCAAGTAGAAATGCAAATAAAATACTATACTAAGGTTATAGTTAATCATAGTATTAATTCATAGTATTAATTTCAACCAAACAAATGATTGAAAATAAAAATTTTATGCTTCAAAATGCCAGAAAAAAAAAAAAAAATTTGCAGTAATGAAAACTTGGGAATCCAAAATTTCTGACTCAGATAAGAAAGGTCAGAGAGAAATGTCTTAAGCCAGTAGTGCAAGCAGTAAAATTATACCTTAAAAATTGAGGATGTTTCAAGATAAATGTAGGCAAACCTTGTAAGTTCTTGGAAAAGATATTTTTCAGTAGTTCAACTTAGTATCTAAGCTGATGACAACCATTTACTCCTGTCTTGACAGTAAACCTAATCAAGTTCAATAAAGTCAAATTGACAGGTGATCAAAAAAAAAAATGACTTACAGTTTGTTAACTGAGGCAAGGATTGGCATGTTAATTTTAATGCCCCCAAAATTAAACTTCTCTATTGATCATCTGAGAAATTCCTTTCTACTGCCCATCAGCATGGCTGATGCTAACCTCCAAGAGAGTGACTTGTTGTACCTTCTCAGGCTTACATGAAGTGAAAAGATTATATTGAATCCATTGCGAGGTCTGTTGCTAAGAAAGTTGAGTCACTGTGTTATGCTAGAAGATAATTTCTCTCTTCAGAGACTATCTTACATATTTATTCCACCACTGAAAAAACATTATCGTTACTTTTTATATTTTTTAATGCAATATACAGGGTGATTGAAAAGTAACTCCCTATTTTATGTAATTACCACCAAAGCAAACACCTACCACCATCCTTATATGATCCTTTGTATCTCAATTGAAACTCCTTATATGGGATTTTAATTTCTACTTAATTGAAAATTTGAATTTTAAAGTAAAATTTTAAATAAGATTATAATTTTTTTTCTAGCTTTTTAAATGCAGACGTTTTTGTTGTTTTTTTTATTTTTATAAATTAAAAAAAAATAAAAATTGTCTTAAAAGAGTTCAACAGAACAATGTGAACTCATTTTCTGTTTATATTAATAATTTATAATATTAAATGGGTGAATTAAAAATGTTTAAAAAGAAATTAAAAATAATTTTATTTTGAACTGAAACAGACTTTAAACTCAAACTTTATGGAAAGTTTGAAAACTGAGTAGAAAATTGCACATTTCATTTTTAATAACAAGTAAAATAAATTTACATCATACTTATGTGTTATGATCTATAGATTTTAGTTTTACTGATAGTTTAAAATCAATAAATATTTTATATCTTTAACATAAGTGTCAGGAATGGGAAATTTAGTTTTAAAAGAAAAATACAAAGAATCATTTTTGGAATCAGAAATTAGGTTAAAAAGTTTTTTTTAATGGAATTTTTAATTAAATTGCTTAGTTTTCCACTTTGATCCCAGATTTGGGAGTAAATAGAAGCAAGCAACAATATAAATTAATGTAAGAAATTTTGGCATTTTTTCACAGCCCATCTTGAATATCTAGCAAATATAAATTATAACATGTCATATATGAAATAAGGAATCAACCAAATGGTTTAAATCTATCAATATGCTTTATAACCATTTTCTTAATACCATTTTATAGCATACGTAAATCTCACAAAGGAAAATTGAACAGCTCCAGTTATCAATGATAGTTTGTACTAAGATAAGAACAAAAATGATTCATTTTTAATCTATAAAATTCAAATTAATTTTTTTCAAAAGGTAATTTGTAAGTCAAAATAAATTTTCAAGTGTAGAATAAAATTTTAATGGTAAGAGTTAAAGAAAATAAAGCAACAAATTTATCCATATTTAACCTTATCAGATATAGGAGACTAGATTTAGGTGATTAAACTTATAAAGGCAATATAATTAGCTCTTATTCTCATATATGATGACTTAATGTTAGCAAATATTTTAAATAATGTATATTCAAAATATAAAACTCGGCAAGAAATCAATACATTTATTGCATTAATAAATTAGAAATCTGAATCAAGAATCCCTAGAATAAGAATCACTGTTCTGTAGATGTTTCTTGATTGCTATGCAATGGACAATAGATCAAAAGGTAAATTAATATAAAGAATGTTAAACATGAAAATGTAATCATTGCCAAATTTGAATATGTTAAGAGAACATGTAATATTTAGAACAAGTAATGGCATCTGATCAAACAGGAAAAAATATCAATAATCTGAGCATGATGTCATTTTCATTAGCAGAGTTCTAGGTCAGCCTGAGACAGGAAATAAATTTTGGTTTCATGACAACTTGAGCAAAACAAATTATAAACACAGCTGCATGATGTCAAGTGTACAGGATTGTTTTCATTTTTAAAAGTCAACTAAGAATAGTGAATTGTCTTCTGACAAAATTTATGCTCAAATCAATATACATTTGAAAAACCAACTTTAAAATATGTGAAGATTGATAACTTGGTAAAAAAAAAAAGAAAAAGAAAAAAGAAATAGTGTCATGTCACCAAAAAGTTAAAAATATAGAAAATAAACTTACCTGAGTATACACAGGCAGGTGTGAGCACCCGTTGCATATCGACAGAAGCCATAAGTGAATTTGCTCTTACTGTCTGTCAATACAAAGGTAAAATAATCCACAGCTGCACTGTAATTAACAATGGACAGAGAAGATGTTAAATGATAGAATTGCAACCACATTTATCTGAATACAAATAAGTTTTTCACATCAATACACATAAATGCCACAAGTCAAATTAAACAAAACTTCTTATATAAAAAAAACTTTCATTTGTTATATTAAACAAAGCATTTACTATATATATATATATATATATATATATATAAAATGGTGTCAATTTTGATTTCATTACAGTATGGGCATGTTAGTGAGTAAGAGATATGCAGATAGATTTTCAAAATCTTTAGCCATCTTGTGATGCAACACTTATACCAGTGTACTGTCCAAGCTTTAGATGAATATTACAATATTGTTCAGTGTAGTGAATGATTTGAATACAAGAAGGTATCATGCGACAGGTGTAAATGTGCTACTTTTGTTCAATTAGACTCATTTAATAGATGGTTGATTGTGGGTCTTTGACAGTCTGGATGGTTATTTCAGATAATTGCTGCACATACAGGAGATAAGACGTCAATGTCTTCAATATTAGCCACAGTGGAGAACCCTCCCTGTGCCTGCTTGGTCTCACGCTGACTACTGACCTGAAGTGGGACAACTACATCAAATCTATAGCTTCATCTATCGCAAGGAAAGTTGGTTCTCCGAGTTGCATTAGAAGGTTGTTCTCACCCAAGTCCATCCTTCAAATCTACAAAACCATTCATCCTTGCATGGAATACTGCTGCCATATATGATCTTGTGATTCCGCTGTTCATCGCGAGGTCCTAGACAAAAATCCAGGGACGGATATGCAACACGGTCAGTTCTGATCTGGCGTCCTTGTCTGCAGTCGCTATCTCAGACATACTGTGGCTTCCCTCTTTTCTACAAGTAATTTCATGCCAACTGCTCCAACAAGCTACTTTCACTGTTCCCAAATTGCATGAATTTAAGTGTGCTACTAGATTGGTATCTCAGTCCCACCCTTTCACTGTTGAAATGACTAAATGTAGCAACAGCTTATCTCACATCTCCTGTCAGTGGAACTCCCTATCACTTGCTTCCCTGATAGCTATAATCTGCAAATGTAATGTCAATTGACATCTTCTGATGCCTTGACCTTGATCCCTGTTTTTTCCTTTTCCACAAACACTCCTCTTTACTCTCACTCTCTGTAACCCCTTGTGTGCTAGTAGCACTCCTGTCTTACTTGGGGCGATTTGCTAAATAAATATATATTAGCAAACAAATAGGAACAGAATGCTTACAGAAAAGCTTAGATATTAAAGGTTATAAAACTTATCAATAGTGTCATTTTTCAGTCAAAATTTCTGAGATGAGTTATTTATATGAGGACTTATATCCTCATCTTTGTTATCACATTGTGCACCCTGGCCTTTTTAGTAATGCTCAGTTATTGCTCATCCTGCTCAACCAAAGGCATGCAAACTTGATATCTCTGCAATTGTCATAAGGAAATGTGCTCCTGAACTGGTTCTTGTTATCTCCAAACTCTACAACAAATACCTTGCTATTTTGTGCTCTCCAGATTGTTAGAAATCCTCTTCTGAAGTTATTGTCTTTAAATAAGAAGGCCAAGGCTCAGGATGTAGCTTTAGATATCTCAAAGGAGTCTGACACACTGGCTTTCTTCAGAAACTCAAGGGCTATGAATCATATATGGCCAGACATCATAGCCTATGATGTCTGGCCATATATTTGACTTGATACAATCTTCAACAAATAGTGCAATGAGAGTTGTGTTGAATGGCCACACTTCTGGATCCTTTGACATTAATGCTGGGATTCCTG